>JAYKKM010000088.1:417500-552500 GCA_035772405.1 Chrysogorgia sp. JL179-B06
TCGTTTTTAAAGATTCTCGACGAGGAATTTCCCACAGGGCATACTCTACATAAAATCTTCAACCACAACACTGTCTTGGTATGTCAAATATCAAGCAGACAATCGATGGACACAACAAAAGCAATCTACCCCAAACCCAAAATGCAGATAGTCGGCAAAATACATGCAATTGTAGAAAAAAGTGTGAATGTCCAATGTCCGGAAAGTGTCTTGTCGAGTCTGTTGTATACCAAGCAACAGTTACCGCTAAAGATAACAAACCTCTACAAACGTATGTCGGACTTACTGAGAACTCATTTAAAACACGATTTACAAACCACAAAGCATCCTTTAATTGTTGTAAGAAACGGAACTCCACAGAGTTAAGTAAATACATTTGGGATTTGAAAAGTAACAATGTTGAATTTACCATTAATTGGAAAATATTGAAGAAAGCTAGGCCTTATAACCGCGCTTCAAATAGATGCAATCTTTGTTTATGGGAAAAATACTATATTATATGTAAACCTAGTATGGCTACCTTAAACAAACGCAACGAACTAGTTTCTTCTTGTAGACATGCTAAAAAATTTCTTTTAATTAACTTTTAACGAACGCCAACTATTTTAAAATTGGTGCTTAAGTTTGGTATTTCCGCATGACGTCAATATAATGATAAGAAGCTTGTGTGTAAATAGGATTAAGGTCTTATCTGTTTGTACAAAATATTGTTAGTTTTAGCTGTTAGTCATTAGGCTTTTTTATCTGAAGAGTGCCACATCTCGTGGTACGAAACTAAATAGTAATAAATATGCCTAGTCAAATGTGTTGAGTCGTTTCATCTTCATTTAATTATGCTCTGGATATCCATTGAGCACTCTGCCAAATGTTATTATAGTCTACTCAACTTTTATATATATATATATATATATATGGTTTTACAAAAACAAGTTCATGTCGAACATGTTCAAAATGTCGATACTATTGTTTTCTTGCTGTTCACTGTCTAACATGTCCACAATATCTAATATGTCATGTTCCTCAGGTGACTGTTTCTGTTCTTGCTGCGGATGTTGTTGGTGCGGCTGTACTTCCGGGGGTGCATATGGTATATGCGCTGGCTGCTGTCGTTGCCGTTGTTCTTGTAGAATAGGCTCTGGTAAACCTTGTATTACCTGGCAGTGATCATACGCATTATTCAACAGGTACGTCATTACCTGCTCGAGCCGCAACTTGCATCTTCTGTTTCTCATACGACGCATACGACTCCTTTCTCTGTCCTGTTCACGTTTTCTCTCCATCATGAATTTAGTGTTCTAAACAGATGTACATTTACACTAATTTGATCCTGCTTATATATTATTTTATTATTGATTTCTGATTGGCTAACTTGTGAAAAAGCGCGGGAAATGTAAATTAAATAGATATGGCGTGAGTCACCTGTAATGCCTGCCACACAGCCTACTGATATACTGGAACTGGATTAATGCGGTGATTATGTTACAAAGTATGGAATGGTTGCATAGATAGCGTCAAAACCGGCACGCAATCTCGTTCCCAGAGCCTTCGCAGTCAAGCCTCTGCAGTCAAGCCTCTGCAGTCAAGATTGGGGTTAGTATTAGGGTTAAATAACCACAATCCTAATCCTAACCCAAATCCTACCCTAACCCTAACTAAATGCCGCATGGCCTCTCCAGTAGGTAACCCCCCATCCAGCGTATCAAAGGGATGCCGACAGGAAGTGACTTAATAGGATTAAGTGTGAATAATAATGAGCGTACGTACAGAATAATAACGAGACGTTGCGTTCGTGAGTTGGTCTGCACGCAATATGTAAAGTGAACGAAAAAATGTCTGTTGACAATCGCAATACCAAAACAAAGGACATTGAAACGAAACGCACGAAGAAGGATTATCGATTAATCGTGTATAATAAACTTGTTATTGTTGATGAATACAAAACACTACCTTATGCCGGTTATGGGTACTGATTTTTATGTATATATTCGTATGTTTGCAAAATAATTTGATCCCATCGAACGTTTCGCCATTATTCTTTTAGTAATTGGCAACGAGCGTACGTACGGGATTAAGATTGAAATAATAATGAGCGTACGTACAGAGCGTTTTACCATGCAAATGCTTTGTTTTCTTCTGATTATTGCTTTATATCAAATGCCAAAAAGGCCAAAAGTCAGGCCAGTAAGGCCAAAAAGGCCTTAAGTCAGGCCACTAAGGCCAAAAAGGCCAAAATAACACCCCCAATGGGACTCGAACCCACAACCTTTGAATTGCTACTCACTAGTAGAAGTCCAACGCGCTGATCCATTGCGCCACGGGGGTATTGTGCATATCCTTAGGTGATATAATTGTATTTAAGGGTATCATATGAAGTCGATGTGAAAATAATAGAAAATACTTTTGTAGGAAAATATTTTTTTCTATTTATGCACTAGTCACGAGATATTATCGAAGCTATTTCTTCAGCGTAACTCTTCAGAAGTTTGTCTTCGATACGTTTCTGACGATAATGAGAAATAATTCTTTATTGTCAATGCAAATGCTTTGTTTTCTTCTGATTATTGCTTTATATCAAAGGCCAAAAAGGCCAAAAGTCAGGCCAGTAAGGCCAAAAAGGCCTAAAGTCAGGCCAGTAAGGCCAAAAAGGCCTATGGGCATCAGGTGTTTAATAATTGACTTGGTCGTGTTGATGGGTACTGATTTTTATGTATATGTTCAGTATGTTTGCAAAATAAATTGATCCCATCGAATGTTTCGCCATTATTCTTTTAGTAGTTGTGGTGGCTCTTAAAAGAGCCGTTTTTTTGTTTTTGTTTTTTTTCGATTCAAGAGCTATTTCTCAAGTCCTCGAAAAACTTCTCCACCACACTTTGGTCCTCTTGTTTTATGGTAGGATTCATCTCTTGCATCCGCCTGCGATGTTCAACCTCAAACGCCAAGAGGAGATCTGCATCACGCTCAAGTACGAAAGAATAAAACCCCTCGTACTTGGCGAGCTCCTCTTTTGCCTTTTGACGATTTTCTTTTGCTCTAATGGCCTCTCGCTTTAGCTTATCCATCACGGTTCAGACTATTGCTACGCGCGGTTGTCTGATATATGTCAGGCTCATGTTTCATATTTATTCAATGGGTATTAATTAGACGGTGTTGACAAGGTATCTCAAAAGTGTTGAGTTATTTTCCAAAAAGGCCAAAAGTCAGGCCAGTGAGGCCAAAAAGGCCTAAAGTCCGGCCAGTAAGGCCAAAAAGGCCAAAATAACACCCCCGATGGGACTCGAACCCACAACCTTTGAAATGCTACTCACTAGTAGAAGTCCAACGCGCTGATCCATTGCGCCACGGGGGTATTGTGCATATACTTAGGTGATATAATTGTATTTAAGGATGCTCGGCATTAGCTGCTAATGCCTTTTCTTTGGGTAAAAGCTCTTGCTCGGCATTGTTACTGGGTGCTATCCGAACGGTTGGTATTTGATTGTCCTTTTGACGTCTTAAGTCTAGATAACGTTCCAAGTTCGCATAGTATAGCTTCTGCTTTTCAGCATCATCCATATCCGTACGTTGAAGGATATTTGACATCTCCGTATCTTTTTGCATCATGTTGCTAACGATCGGGGAGGTCTCGAGTTTTTGTCTTTGTTCGGACCTCTTCATAACTTCTTCAGGAACCAGGATCATGCGTTTTGCGTGCTTCATTTTATAAGTAGGCTACCTAGTACACTTAGAACCGGCGGCAAGAGAGCTGTCAACAAATTTCCACCTTTTTGATTAAGGTACTGCTTTTTCTGTCTTCTTGACACTTTTTTACTCGCCAAAGCACGGAGATGTGTCTTGTAGCGCGCCAAACGTCGCTTTTGACTAGGTATTAGAGGGATAACGCCTTTTAGTAAATTCACTGAACACTCACAAATAGCTGTGATAACATCCGCTGGGCTATGCTCGATGAGCATTTTCCGCAATTTAGGTCCACATTCACGTCATTTTAGGTCCACATTCACATCAACAATCACGCGCTTTGACATTTTGCAAATGATGGATTTAAGCAACACACGTAGCTTTTAAGTACGCTTCACGTAGACAATCTGTCTTTCCCCAGGCAGAATGTTTGTCCTAAGACGCATGTTTTCAGGTGTCAGCTGATGACAGTCAATTACTAAATATCCATAAGGTTTGCTTGTAGCGTCATGAAACGATTCCAAAAGATAACTGGAGTGTTTAGGAAACATCTGTCTAGCGAGCGTTGTAATCCCTAGAGAATCGCGCGGATTTCGGAATATCAACAGGTAGTGAGAATTCAGGCTAATCGTTCGCGAGAGTTTACCAGGAGGAAAAAGGTTTTGGGTAAGGAATAAAACTGAAATTCCACGGTGATGAGAACCGCGAGTAAATAGGTCCGACATGCGTTGATCATTAGAGCACTGCGACATCAAATCATCCAAAATGACAAGGGAGTTCTCATACCCATCTGTCATGTCGTATAAGTCATCTGGAAAGCCCTCCACTAATTCAACATTTGGTAGGGTGCTTGATAATTCATCAAATTATTTTTGATACTCTCCATTGCAATAAATTACTTTGGTTGGAACAGTTCTTCCAAATGATGTAGCATAGAACGAACTAAATGTGATTTCCCACTTTGACTTTGACCACAAATATAAACATTTGCCGGCGTTTTAAATCTCACATCCATAGTGTTCACAGACAAAACACATAATGAGTTTTATCTCATATGTTCTTTTAGTTTATAGTGAAATAGCACGTTTGGCGAGTGAAACCATTTTGTCGAAAAAACTTTCGATCTTGAACTCTCTAAAGTCAAAGGTTTTTAAAGCTATTGCAACTAATTGGACAACAGCGCGCGTAATTTCCTCGTGGTTAGTGTCTTTTAACAAATATATCAATGTTAGGTAAGACATAGCACGACCAAAATTATTAACATCAATCTCATAGAATATAGTTGCCAGATCGAGAGAATTTGCAAGAACTGCCCGACTTTGAAATGTAGACTTATGATGTTCAAGTAAGTAATTTATATGATGCGATAACGTTTTCATATCAAAGTCTACGTCATTTCTTTGAAGCTCATCTAAAATCAAATCCATCTTTCCCACTTAACACAACAACAGTGAATGAGCACACCGTGCGAAACGGTTCATTTATGTATTTGAATCTCATAATACAAAATGGTTTTACACTATAATATATGTTTAAACTGTTTATATTGTCTACTGTATAAGTGTTTCAGTTCTGCTGAGGATTGGAAAAACAGTTGTAGAATGTCGGTATGAAAGTCTCTTCAACATGGGAAGACTTTGGTGGTTCCTCGCGTACCCATTGAAAGAAACTACATGTCATTTCTTTCTGGATTAAACATGCAGCAAAAGAACATCCGGTCAACGGCCTTGAACTGCTCAAGTATACATGTTATGACTGGAGATCTGTCTTTTGTACAGATCAGAGACAGATGCTAAAACAAGAAATTTTTAAGCTGTTGTAACTTATTGATTGCCCGATAGGCCTTTTTGGCCTTACTGGCCTGACTTTTGGCCTTTTTGGCCTTACTGGCCTGACTTTTGCAAGATCTAAAAGAACGACCAAGATCCGTGAGAAAAAGAGCAAAATAAACCCTATAGCCAAAACTGTAAAAAGTAAAAACGACTACGGAGAAGCAAAAAGTTGGCTTTCTTATAAAATTTAGCCATATACAGAATAATGTATATCACATTATTTGAGTCGATCCTTTGTTTTGGTATTGCGAGTAATCTTGTACGGGATGTCAACAGACACTTCACTTTACATATTGCGTGCAGATGCACCAACTCACGAATAACATCAAAGTTCACCTTTTGCAACGCTGTACAGTTCAGTGTGACCTCAATGTTATTTACTTTAATGACATTGATAAGGTTAGATTTCTACTGTAGTTATATTACACACAGTCCTTACGTGAGAAAATAAAGTCAACATCTTAATATACCGTGTCATATGTTGGGTAATACCATGATCGCCTCGGATTCTTTTGTTCTCTCCGGGAATTTAATCGCTAATTTCCCTCATTGCTCATGCAAGAGGGAAATTTTGCCATTGTCTTCTAAATTTCCCCCATTTCTACGATATGCATGCGGGAAATTTAGTAGAACACAAAGGATTTCTTTGTCTACTCATTTTCCCATGCATGTGAATGAGGGAAAATTAGAAGACAAACAAATCCTTTGTTTCCCGCTTGCATATCATATCCAGACGGGAATCTTATAAGACAAAGGACTCTGCCTCCAACCACGGGCTAGATAAGGTTCTCAAAGTTTTCCTCGGCGATCATAATATTGCAAACTGATACCATGACTTGTCGGGAAATTAGCGATTAAATTACCCTTCGCCTCGGGAAGATTTGTAAAAGTCCTCGAGCTTCGTCCTCGGACTTTCACAAATCTTCCCTCGGCGGCGGGCAATTTAATCGCTAATTTCCCTCAAGTCATGGTATTACTTATAATAATACCATGATCGCCTCGGATTCTTTTGTTCTCTCCGGGAATGTAAACCTCGTATTTTCCTCATTACCCATGCATACGCCTTTGTCTTCTAAATTTCCCCGGGAAATTTAGTAGAAAACAAAAGATTTCTTTGTCTACTAATTTTCCCTCATCAACCATGCAGGGAAAATTAGTAGACAAAGAAATCCTTTCTCTTTTACTAAATTTCCCGCTTGCATATCTATTATAGATATAATATTATAGATAGTCGTAGAACTTGCATATCTCACAAACACAAAGCATCTCCCAAAGGTATAATTACTTCAATCAATAGTAATAAAACTCGTAAACAACTTCACTGAACCATACAAAATCAAACACCTAAACTTATCTCAGCATACTTCCCTGAGTTTTCCTCGGCGATTATAATAACAAACTGATACCATGACTTGTCGGGAAATTAGCGATTAAATTGCCCTTCGCCTCGGGAAGATTTGTAAAAGTCCTCGGGCTTCGCCCTCGGACTTTCACAAATCTTCCCTCGGCGGCGGGCAATTTAATCGCTAATTTCCCTCAAGTCATGGTATTACTTATAAAAAATTCCGTGGGAAAATTTCATATGGTGGGAAAATTCCGCGGGAAAATTACCCCATAATATACTCATCTCGAGATCGACGATTTTGATCGCTTAGTTGACTCTTTCCGCTTGAAATGCGTCCATAAATAGTATCAGAGTATCTTTTGCGTTTGAATTTATGATAAAGCTTCCATAGTACTCTCGCTTGGCCATGAAATTCAAAATCTCAAAAGCGTTGTTATGGAAACTACCAATCAAAGTTCCATAGTAGCCCGATCTCTTAGCTTCAAAATAAACCCAAACATAAATGTTTCCCAGCCGTCATGCGTAGCTACGCTCGGAATCAAGACGGTACCTGATATGACGTCAGCCCCCTGACTGCACATTTACTTCCGGTCCCAGATGGGGGGGGGGGGGTAACCTACTAGTCTTGTTTATAATTGGTATCTAATCATTGTGGTACACCCAACCGGCAACCGCAGGTGATTTATATGTAGTAATGTACCTGTATTTCTTAATTAAATGTTGCATAGATGCAGTGTATATGCCGCCAAAAGTAATATTAAATGCACTTATTAATAAGCAATAATAGGTAAATTGAAAATAATCGAAGAAAAAGCGTGAAAGGAAAAGCAGTTTATTATCTGTTGAATTGAAAATAATCAAAGTAAATACAGTTTAACAAAGCAAAAAAATGGTCAGTGACAAAAAATGAACCCCCTTCTCTGCTCCCCCCTACCCCGCTCAATGAGAGGAATTATGTAAGGGTTACCCGAAGCAGAGTCTCTGCAGAGATCCCACCCGCACCGGTCCACCCGCACGGGAGCTCATACTTTTAAATATATACGCAAGCTATCTATACACTACAAAGACAATACGTTCTATGCATGTGGGTCAAAAAGGTCAAAATTCACCGTGTTTAGAAATGTAGGAAATAATTTACCAAATTTGTTAAAAATTTGATATGTGTGTTGTTTAGCCGACTTATAACGATGATGAAAAATTCAGGCGAAAATATAAAATTGATCGATGCGAAAAAATATCGACCATTGTATATTAATAAGCAATAATAGGTAAATTGAAAATAATCGAAGAAAAAGCGTGAAAGGAAAAGCAGTTTATTATCTGTTGAATTGAAAATAATCAAAGTAAATACAGTTTAACAAAGCAAAAAAATGGTCAGTGACAAAAAATGAACCCCCTTCTCTGCTCCCCCCTACCCCCCTCAATGAGAGGAATTATGTAAGGGTTACCCGAAGCAGAGTCTCTGCAGAGATCCCACCCGCACCGGTCCACCCGCACGGGAGCTCATACTTTTAAATATATACGCAAGCTATCTATACACTACAAAGACAATACGTTCTATGCATGTGGGTCAAAAAGGTCAAAATTCACCGTGTTTAGAAATGTAGGAAATAATTAACCAAATTTGTTAAAAATTTGATGTGTGTTGTTTAGCCGACTTATAACGATGATGAAAAATTCAGGCGAAAATATAAAATTGATCGATGCGAAAAAATATCGACCATTGTATATTAATAAGCAATAATAGGTAAATTGAAAATAATCGAAGAAAAAGCGTGAAAGGAAAAGCAGTTTATTATCTGTTGAATTGAAAATAATCAAAGTAAATACAGTTTAACAAAGCAAAAAAATGGTCAGTGACAAAAAAATGAACCCCCTTCTCTGCTCCCCCCTACCCCCCTCAATGAGAGGAATTATGTAAGGGTTACCCGAAGCAGAGTCTCTGCAGAGATCCCACCCGCACCGGTCCACCCGCATGGGAGCTCATACTTTTAAATATATACGCAAGCTATCTATACACTACAAAGACAATACGTTCTATGCATGTGGGTCAAAAAGGTCAAAATTCACCGTGTTTAGAAATGTAGGAAATAATTTACCAAATTTGTTAAAAATTTGATATGTGTGTTGTTTAGCCGACTTATAACGATGATGAAAAATTCAGGCGAAAATATAAAATTGATCGATGCGAAAAAATATCGACCATTGTATATTAATAAGCAATAATAGGTAAATTGAAAATAATCGAAGAAAAAGCGTGAAAGGAAAAGCAGTTTATTATCTGTTGAATTGAAAATAATCAAAGTAAATACAGTTTAACAAAGCAAAAAAATGGTCAGTGACAAAAAATGAACCCCCTTCTCTGCTCCCCCCTACCCCCCTCAATCAGAGGAATTATGTAAGGGTTACCCGAAGCAGAGTCTCTGCAGAGATCCCACCCGCACCGGTCCACCCGCATGGGAGCTCATACTTTTAAATATATACGCAAGCTATCTATACACTACAAAGACAATACGTTCTATGCATGTGGGTCAAAAAGGTCAAAATTCACCGTGTTTAGAAATGTAGGAAATAATTTACCAAATTTGTTAAAAATTTGATATGTGTGTTGTTTAGCCGACTTATAACGATGATGAAAAATTCAGGCGAAAATATAAAATTGATCGATGCGAAAAAATATCGACCATTGTATATTAATAAGCAATAATAGGTAAATTGAAAATAATCGAAGAAAAAGCGTGAAAGGAAAAGCAGTTTATTATCTGTTGAATTGAAAATAATCAAAGTAAATACAGTTTAACAAAGCAAAAAAATGGTCAGTGACAAAAAATGAACCCCCTTCTCTGCTCCCCCCTACCCCCCTCAATGAGAGGAATTATGTAAGGGTTACCCGAAGCAGAGTCTCAGCAGAGATCCCACCCGCACCGGTCCACCCGCATGGGAGCTCATACTTTTAAATATATACGCAAGCTATCTATACACTACAAAGACAATACGTTCTATGCATGTGGGTCAAAAAGGTCAAAATTCACCGTGTTTAGAAATGTAGGAAATAATTTACCAAATTTGTTAAAAATTTGATATGTGTGTTGTTTAAGCCGACTTATAACGATGATGAAAAATTCAGGCGAAAATATAAAATTGATCGATGCGAAAAAATATCGACCATTGTATATTAATAAGCAATAATAGGTAAATTGAAAATAATCGAAGAAAAAGCGTGAAAGGAAAAGCAGTTTATTATCTGTTGAATTGAAAATAATCAAAGTAAATACAGTTTAACAAAGCAAAAAAATGGTCAGTGACACAAAATGAACCCCCTTCTCTGCTCCCCCCTACCCCCCTCAATGAGAGGAATTATGTAAGGGTTACCCGAAGCAGAGTCTCTGCAGAGATCCCACCCGCACCGGTCCACCCGCACGGGAGCTCATACTTTTAAATATATACGCAAGCTATCTATACACTACAAAGACAATACGTTCTATGCATGTGGGTCAAAAAGGTCAAAATTCACCGTGTTTAGAAATGTAGGAAATAATTTACCAAATTTGTTAAAAATTTGATATGTGTGTTGTTTAGCCGACTTATAACGATGATGAAAAATTCAGGCGAAAATATAAAATTGATCGATGCGAAAAAATATCGACCATTGTATATTAATAAGCAATAATAGGTAAATTGAAAATAATCGAAGAAAAAGCGTGAAAGGAAAAGCAGTTTATTATCTGTTGAATTGAAAATAATCAAAGTAAATACAGTTTAACAAAGCAAAAAAATGGTCAGTGACAAAAAATGAACCCCCTTCTCTGCTCCCCCCTACCCCCCTCAATGAGAGGAATTATGTAAGGGTTACCCGAAGCAGAGTCTCTGCAGAGATCCCACCCGCACCGGTCCACCCGCACGGGAGCTCATACTTTTAAATATATACGCAAGCTATCTATACACTACAAAGACAATACGTTCTATGCATGTGGGGTCAAAAAGGTCAAAATTCACCGTGTTTAGAAATGTAGGAAATAATTTACCAAATTTGTTAAAAATTTGATATGTGTGTTGTTTAGCCGACTTATAACGATGATGAAAAATTCAGGCGAAAATATAAAATTGATCGATGCGAAAAAATATCGACCATTGTATATTAATAAGCAATAATTGGTAAATTGAAAATAATCGAAGAAAAAGCGTGAAAGGAAAAGCAGTTTATTATCTGTTGAATTGAAAATAATCAAAGTAAATACAGTTTAACAAAGCAAAAAAATGGTCAGTGACAAAAAATGAACCCCCTTCTCTGCTCCCCCCTACCCCCCTCAATGAGAGGAATTATGTAAGGGTTACCCGAAGCAGAGTCTCTGCAGAGATCCCACCCGCACCGGTCCACCCGCACGGGAGCTCATACTTTTAAATATATACGCAAGCTATCTATACACTACAAAGACAATACGTTCTATGCATGTGGGTCAAAAAGGTCAAAATTCACCGTGTTTAGAAATGTAGGAAATAATTTACCAAATTTGTTAAAAATTTGATATGTGTGTTGTTTAGCCGACTTATAACGATGATGAAAAATTCAGGCGAAAATATAAAATTGATCGATGCGAAAAAATATCGACCATTGTATATTAATAAGCAATAATAGGTAAATTGAAAATAATCGAAGAAAAAGCGTGAAAGGAAAAGCAGTTTATTATCTGTTGAATTGAAAATAATCAAAGTAAATACAGTTTAACAAAGCAAAAAAATGGTCAGTGACAAAAAATGAACCCCCTTCTCTGCTCCCCCCTACCCCCCTCAATGAGAGGAATTATGTAAGGGTTACCCGAAGCAGAGTCTCTGCAGAGATCCCACCCGCACCGGTCCACCCGCACGGGAGCTCATACTTTTAAATATATACGCAAGCTATCTATACACTACAAAGACAATACGTTCTATGCATGTGGGTCAAAAAGGTCAAAATTCACCGTGTTTAGAAATGTAGGAAATAATTTACCAAATTTGTTAAAAATTTGATATGTGTGTTGTTTAGCCGACTTATAACGATGATGAAAAATTCAGGCGAAAATATAAAATTGATCGATGCGAAAAAAATATCGACCATTGTATATTAATAAGCAATAATTGGTAAATTGAAAATAATCGAAGAAAAAGCGTGAAAGGAAAAGCAGTTTATTATCTGTTGAATTGAAAATAATCAAAGTAAATACAGTTTAACAAAGCAAAAAAATGGTCAGTGACAAAAAATGAACCCCCTTCTCTGCTCCCCCCTACCCCCCTCAATGAGAGGAATTATGTAAGGGTTACCCGAAGCAGAGTCTCTGCAGAGATCCCACCCGCACCGGTCCACCCGCACGGGAGCTCATACTTTTAAATATATACGCAAGCTATCTATACACTACAAAGACAATACGTTCTATGCATGTGGGTCAAAAAGGTCAAAATTCACCGTGTTTAGAAATGTAGGAAATAATTTACCAAATTTGTTAAAAATTTGATATGTGTGTTGTTTAGCCGACTTATAACGATGATGAAAAATTCAGGCGAAAATATAAAATTGATCGATGCGAAAAAATATCGACCATTGTATATTAATAAGCAATAATAGGTAAATTGAAAATAATCGAAGTGAAAGGAAAAGCAGTTTATTATCTGTTGAATTGAAAATAATCAAAGTAAATACAGTTTAACAAAGCAAAAAAATGGTCAGTGACAAAAAATGAACCCCCTTCTCTGCTCCCCCCTACCCCGCTCAATGAGAGGAATTATGTAAGGGTTACCCGAAGCAGAATCTCTGCAGAGATCCCACCCGCACCGGTCCACCCGCACGGGAGCTCATACTTTTAAATATATACGCAAGCTATCTATACACTACAAGGACAATACAAACAAAATACTAAACAAAAGGTGAGGGTGGCCCTCATGTAGCATTTATATTTCATCCTATTATTTCATCATATTTGACTGAAATACATTTGCCAAGAGATTTCCACAAAAAATAAAAGCCCTACATATGCCCAAATTCTGTTCATTCTCCTTAGATATATACTTAAAATTATAAATAATCAATATGTCATAAAACTTTAACATTTTGCTAACCTGTTCTAGTGGAGTTGCAGGCCTTGTTCACTGCACCTGCCACAGCATCCCAGAATTTTACGTCACTTTGCATAGGCCATCGGTCTGAGCAAGCATCTTCCCAAAATAAGCAAATATACTGCACTAAAGCAGAAGTTTCTTCTTCTGACCATTCCCTGTGTCCAGATGACTTGGGCTTTTCAGAAAAAAACTTTTTCTCGAAGTTCCTTTAGTTGCCACTCGTTTATTTTCAGGTTTACCTGGCGTGTTGCCTTCCACAACAATAGGCCGTTTAGAAGCCATGTTGTCGTGCTAGGACAAAAATTAACAAATTCAAACCCGAAATATTACACGATGCGATGGAGAGCGTTCGAGAGCGTTCATACACAGATCTAAACAAAGAGTTAAACAAGCGATTTAGGCTATTTTGGCGTGTCAAACATTCACAGACCAATTCGTAATGCAACCCAAAGTACGAGTTAAAATTTCACCACATAAGTGCGTCTATCTGTTACGTCTCTGCACGCGTTCATATGTATGGAAATTCGATCTTAAAAACACATCTTTATTTTCATAAGACATTTAACGTGTAAATAAAGTAAATTGCCTTACGGTATACTGCTAAAATAAACAAGAAAATAAGCCTGAAAACTTACCTAATTACAGCTCTTTCGTCGCCATATTGGAAAATCGTCGCCCATCATGCTTTGCGCTGCCATTTCGCACACCGCCTGCTTTCCGCTGACACATGCAACTAGCGGCCAAGCATTAACTTCATGGCCCCGGGCGAAGATGATTATAAATTTTCGCTGACACATGCAATCAGCAACCAAACATTAACTTCATGGCCTTGGGGCAAGCAGTAATGCCATGACCCCTGGCCAAGATAATCATAATTTCCCGCAATCAAAACGAAAATATTGATCAAAGTCCCTCGAGCTCCCGCAACCATGCAGAAAGAAACAGTAAATGGTATTGCACCATCAACCTCGTTCCCAGGGCCTTATCTCCGCTCGCCGCCCGCCCCCCACGCTCGCTGCGAAAAGAGCCTGGTTATCGCTGGTCACGTGTCTCCCAGAATCTGGGAGATAGAAAATGTTTGTTACTAGGGTAGAGGGGGCTCGTAATCAAGATCCGAAACGGAGACAAGTTCCAGCAGACTATGTGGTTCCGTAGGAGATAGGTCACATTCGAAAAATAGTTTCAAGAACAAAAATCTTCCTCAATTATGCCGCCCATGTGAACGAAGGTATATGCCGCCCATGTGAACGAAGGCTTTTGAATTTTAAGGAACTCAGATAAAAAATCCAACAAAGCCAAAAACATTTGAACGCTTCAGCAAAAGATGCGTGGAAATTTCGCCCTCTGTTGCCTGTGGGTAAAGCTCCTCGAAATGAACAGACTGGATTATCCCGTAAACGGTAAACAGTTAGCATTTACACCAGATAAAGAGGCAAGTTGACGTTCGTCTTCATCAATGTTATGTTATTTTTAAAACGTTTTAAATACATGTAAATTACGTTTTCTAATTATTTTAAAAGACCTTCTTTAAAAATTAGATAAACAAACGTTTGTAAAACTTTTAATTAAAATATTACGAGTTTGTTTTGAATGTTGTTGTTCTTGTCACCTCGTTCTGTGAACTGTCGTATTCTTTCTTCTCCGACTCGATCATATTAAACTTCTATTGACATGTCACCGCCGCGAAACATTTGTACAATATATCACTCTGAAAAAGGGCGACTCCTTGTTTGGTAGACAAGCACGCTTCTATAATCGTAATCGACGTTTGCTTGACTCAAACATGCTCAAACTCAAAAAGCGCTCTATTTATGAGGAAATTCAAAGGAGAAACGACAACTACCACGGGGAGTTGGAACTTGTTGTAACCTGATCTCCTGTTCTTTGTTGACAAGAACGAGAATAAGATAATGAATATCATAGATTTTTTCAACAATACAGTACAGCTTCTAAACAAAACACTTGTTTCGGTTTCAAGATTACGGAGGAATAATCGCCGTTTACGACAGCAAAATGTAAACATTGTAAGAACGAATTGGAAAAACATTCTAAATTCGACGATTCAAACAGTCAGGTAAAAATATTCGTGTATCAGTATCAAGGTTATTGAAATACTATATCCCCTCCCTTGCGACATTTTCTATCTCCCAGATTCTGGGAGACACGTGACCAGCGATAACCAGGGTCTTTCCGCAGCGGGGGGGGGGGGGGGGCGGGGGGTAGCGGAGGTAAGACCCTGGGTACGAGGTTGTTGCACCATAAGACGAACCCGTATATGAAAGGCATACTAATCAAAGCACGTCATGGCTCATGAAGCCCAACGCGAAACAATACAAAATTCACACCCATACTAACAGGATTAACTCATAGTACACGAGTCCTCAATAACTATAAACGTTGTCAGAACACAAAACCTAGAAAACCGGCGATAAAGAAATAGATGAAATTAGTACTAGAAAGAATATAGTATACACGGCTTACCACGATAGCGAGAATTACATTCTCGCACTATTAAAACTGTTAAGAACGATTGTAAGACACAACAAGCGAAAACATGCACTCCTAACCTCTAAATTGGGACCCTGGCGTTGCAGGGGAATCGCTGCCTCCGGTTGTTCGTGCTGCTCAGGCACTGCTTCGAGTTCTTGAGGACAGGCGGACGAACCGGTCGTTGGGCCATATTGAGTATAACTTGAGTTAAGACGAGCTAGTGAACGAAAAACTTCTTTTCTCCACTTGTCTTCCACGTGGCGATCAGCACACAGAATGAGCTGAATAAAACACCGTACTTACATTTTAAACGTATTACCTAATTTGCCATGCATAAAATGCAGTATTTATGCAAATCCCAATACTTAATCAGCTCTCCTCTGATACGTCGGCCAGTTTGAATGGTGTGCTGGCTATATCTATACTTCTTGAATAAAATATTTCAGGTGTAGGGCCTTGTTTGCTTGAGACAAGCCTAGCCTATAAAACGTGTTCGTTTTATTGTTGTGTTTTCAAAGGTTGACAGGAATGGCGAATTAATAGGAAAATGTTTTTCATTCGGACGAATGTTATGAGGGAGAATGAAATAGCAACTTGTGTATATTATTTATATGTGCTCAACCAGAAAGTCGGTTTCAGGTTAACGATCAAACACTTTTATTGCATTCGCCTTTACGGGCATTTATTGATATCGATAGAAAGATCATCACGGGATACACAGTGAGCATCGTAAACCTTAACAAAGCACGCGCTTTCTAAATATCTCCATTCGAAGTATTGCCGTCAATAATTCTCACGGAAGTGTATGGCAACGAACATGACTTTTGAAACATTCAGTTTCCCAGTGAGTTTTCACTACTTTTCAGTCAAGTCGCATCTGTTTTTCAAATTAAATTATTTGTTTTAAATCTCCCGGAATAATATCGGATCTAGATATAGCGTTCACTACCTTGCAGGTAACCTAGTTTACATAATTTACATCTTGTACTATGGGTGATTAAGCCTTATATTATGTATGAATAATAATTAACTAGGAGTAATCAAAGATTATGTAATTGCGTTCGACGCATGTGGACCAGTAAATGGCGAATGAGATCGGTAATTATGCTGTAACGAGTTATGAAAATAAATAAAGCTAATAAATATATAATAGCGTCTTGAAGGAGACACTGTAACCTCAATGTTTTTGACAACGGTGACATCCTGAGTGATTTCCGTACGTTATTTTAGTATTAGGAGAGTATATTTCCTGTTCGTTATTTCGACTTGAAAGTTGACCGCCAGTCTATACCTGTAAATCGTTCAATTCAGAAATATTACAATCGTGAAGTTCGATTTGGCAATGTCATATTTATGCGCCGTCAACACAACAATTTCGTGTATGAAGTCAGTCTTGCGGGAAGCGGCGTAAAGTTGTCCCTATCCGACACCGCCGAACATATTACCGTCAAAATATTACCTTCCACAGATTGTTCGCAGATTATTACTGTTAACGAATTTGGGGTCGATAGATGAAAATATTTCTATGCAGCTAATTTGCTAGACGCCGAGATGGAGCGTTTGCGAGAGGATATTGGCTCGAATTTCACCCGGTAGTTTTCTATTCGCATAAACACGTTGTGCGAGCTTTCCAGTGAAATTTGGACAATGTCGATCAATTGTTTTCGATTTCAAACTTATATCAATATTTTCGATAATGGTGACAAGTCGAAACATTTTAGTGAAGTTGCTTGGAATTTTGTAACTCGTTTACATACAGTTGTTGTTATTATAATCTTCTGTGCTCTCGCGGTTCCAAAGCCGTCTGAGTAGCGGCAGCGCGCGTTGAAAGGCAATCAGCAATGCATTGTGAACTAATAACAAGCGATGTAGACCTTTTATCGATTACAGATTGTTCAAGATAAACCTTGTGTAGACAATTTTTTACGACTTGACCGGCTACGGTCAAATAGTCATGCCGTTGTTCATAAGGTGACATGTCCTAAATAGGCTATTACGAAGGGCTTCCAAGTTACCTATGAATCCATATATCGTTTGACATATAGCATACGTTTCTCCCTAAATTCTCCGTTAACTATTTCCAAAATAAGACCCGAAATTGTACAGCCAGATATCAAATATATCTCTAAATGCGATTACGCATGCTCAGAAATAATATTTAAGGAATTTCCAAGTCCCACAAGCGGAAACGCGTTGGTAGTCTAATATAGTGTTGACCACGCATAATAATATGCATACTGATGAGAGCAGCCTCAATCAGTATCACAAGCGATTTGAGTGGATCCATGCTTGGTTTGCTAAACCATAACGCTCAATAGCTTTCTACAAGTGGTCGCGAAAAGCGATGCACATATTTTGCTGCTGGGATTTTCTGGGTTTGGTGACTTATTAGCCTCTTTCTGGTGGCTTTTGGGAGTCGGTTGTTTAGCTTTTAGGGGATACGGGTAATGCTGAGCAATATCAGTTTAACTCGTCGTGGACATGTAGTGGTAATACAGCAGTCGATTGAGTAGGATTTGCCTTGTGCGGCGTTATGGATGAGAAGTATGGTCTGATTTGACAAATCTCAGTCATCAACTTGTGTATACTAGTTGTGTGCTCAACCAGAAAGCCGGTCATGATAAGTCATGTGTGCTCAACGATCAAGCACTTTTATTGCATTCGCATTTACGGGCATTTGTTGATATGGATAGAAAGAACATCACGGATAGACAGTGAGCATCGTAAACAGTAACAAAATCCAAGCACACGTTTTCTAAATATCTCCATTCGAAGTATTGCCGTCAATAATTCTCACGGAAGTGTGTGCCGTATGGCAACGAACATGACTTTTGAAACATTCAGTTTCGCAGTGAGCTTTCAGTCAAGTCGCATCTGTTTTGCGAATTATATAATTTGATTTAAATCTCCTGGAATAATAATATCGGAACTCATGACATTGTTGACGTTTTTGGACAAATTGAGAAAGATTATGTGATATAATATTTCATGTGCTTGGGAAATAAGTAGCCACGCTAGATCAAACGTTCACTACCTTGGTGTCGGATAGGGACAGCTTTACAGCCTTTACGTCGCTTCCCGCAAGACTGTCTTCATACACGAAATCGTTGTATCGCGGCGCTATATACACGTAGTGTCGACGGCGCATAAATATGGCACGTAATTAATTATTATTTCATACATATCAAAAGATTTAATCACCCATAGTACAACCGAACATATTACCAACCACAGATTGTTCGCAGATTATTACTGTTAGCGAATTTGGGGTCGACAGATGAAAATATTTCTATGCAGCTTTTGCTAGACGCCGAGATGGAGTGTTTGCGAGAGGATATTGGCTCGAATTTCACCCGGTAGTTTTCTATTGCATAAACACGTTGTGCGAGCTTTCCAGTGAAATTTGGACAATGTCGATCAATTGTTTTCGATTTCAAACTAATATCAATATTTTCGATAATGGTGAGAAGTCGAAAAATTTTAGTGAAGTTGCTTGGAATTTTGTAACTCGTTTACATACAGTTGTTGTTGTTATAATCTTCTGTGCTCTCGCGTTGCAAAGCCGTCTGAGTAGCGCGCGTTGAAAGGCAATGCATTGTGAACTACGAACAAGCGATGTAGACCTTTTATCGATTACAGATTGTTCAAGATAAACCTTGCGTAGACTGAAGATCATTAATTTTCGACGACTTGACCGGCTGCGGTCAAATAGTCATGCCGTTGTTTATAAGGTGACATGTCCTAAAAATAGGCTATTACGAAGGGCTTCCAAGTTACCTATGAATCCATATATCGTTTGATATATAGAATACGTTTCTCCCTAAATTCTCCGTTAACTATTTCCAAAATAAGTCCCGAAATTGTACAGCCAGATATCAAATATATCTCCTAAATGCGATTACGCATGCTCAGAAATAATATTTAAGGAATTTCCAAGTCCCACAAGCGGTAACGCGTTGGTAGTCTAATATAGTGTTGACCACGCATAATAATATGCATACTGATGAGAGCAGCCTCAATCAGTATCACAAGCGACTTGAGCGGATCCATGCTTGGTTTGCTAAACCATAACGCTCAATAGCTTTCTACAAGTGGTCGTGAAAAGCGATGCACATATTTTGCTGCTGGGGTTTTCTAGGTTTGGTGACTTATTAGCCACTTTCTGGTGGCTTTTGGGAGTCGGTTGTTTAGCTTTTAGGGGATACACGGGTAATGCTGAGCAATATCAGTTCAACTCGTCGTGGATATGTAGTGGCAATACAGCAGTCGATTTAGTAGGATTTGCCTTGTTCGGGGTTATGGATGAAGTATGAAGTATGGTCTGATTTGACAAATCTCAGTCATCAACTTGTGTATACTATTTGTGCTCAACCAGGAAGCCGGTTACCGATCAAGCACTTTTATTGCATTCGCTTTTACGTGCATTTGTTGATATGGATAGAAAGAACATCACGGATACACAGTGAGCATCGTAAATCTTAACAAAATCCAAGCACACGTCTAAATATCTCCATTCGAAGTATTGCCGTCATTAATTCTCGCGGAAGTGTAAACGAACATGACTTTTGAAACATTCAGTTTCGCAGTGAGCTTTCAGTCAAGTCGCGTCTGTTTTGCAAATTATATAATTTGTTTTAAATCTCCTGGAATAATATCGGAACTCATGACATTGTTGACGTTTTTGGACAAATTGAGAAAGATTATCTGATATAATATTTCATGTGCTTGGGAAATAACGCAGCCACGCTAGATCCAGCGTTCACTACCTTGGTGTCGGACAGGGACAGCTTTACGCCACTTCCCCCAAGACTGTCTTCATACACGAAATCGTTGTGTCGACGGCGCATAAATATGACACGTAATTAATTATTATTTTCATACATATCATAAGGCTTAATCACCCATAGTACAACCGAACATATTACCGTCAAAATATTACCTTGCACAGATTGTTCGCAGATTATTACTGTTAGTAAACCATAACGCTCAGTAGCTTTCTACAAGTGGTCGTGAAAAGCGATGCGCATATTTAGCTGCTGGGGTTTTCTGGGTTTGGTGACTTATTAGCCTCTTTCTGGTGGCTTTTGGGAGTCGGTTGTTTAGCTTTTAGGGGATACGGGTAATGCTGAGAAATATCAGTTTAACTCGTCGTAATTAGACTGCAGAAGCATTTATGCAGACTGTGAATTTATGCAGATGCATGCATTCATGCAGGTATTTGTGCACGATGTGGCACCAATCAACATAGTTTGCTGAGTTTGTAGACCATGTTACTGTATTTCCATGACTATTGTCTATGTGTGTCAACATTTACGCACGTCTGCATAGCAAAATAAAGCAGGATATTCTGCCGGTATTTCTGTCAATGTACTTTTGCATTAATAATTTGTCTCTGGGGAGATCTTTGTCCATCCATTCTTTAAAACATCCCTATGCACCTTCATATAGTGTTCACCTTCTTCTGGGAAAGGTGGCTCCCAATTGATACCTCCTCGTCTTAAGGATTTTACCACTGAGTCTGCAGTTTTTTCAACAGACTTTCTTTTCTTGTGCACCTCAACTTCTGGGTCACTCACTTGTTTCCTTTCATTTCTGAACTTCTCGTGCAACTGGGCATACCAAGTCTTAAAACAAAGTTAAAAATTATAAAGTCACCCAGTACAAAATACAGAAAACAAATTTGTGGTCTCCTGTCATTAGTTAAAATAAGAATTTTTAATGAATATTTAAACCGTTATAAACATATTAGAGCTACATTATTTTTGCTGTTTAATAGGTAATATAAGTACCAAGAATTACTCTTGAACTCCATACAAGACTCAAACTTGTGGAGAGTATTGTAGAACGTCTGCTTGAAAATATTTAACTGCGGATTTACTAAGATGCATATATTTATGTTTACAATTAATGTGGCCAGTGAATTCATAGAGGTATCGTGATACACGTGTGCAATCATATAGGGGACCTAGTTCAAAAGAAGGTGGAAATACGCAGGGTAATATCAATACGAAAGAAAAGGCTAGAAATATTCCAAGAAACAATATCCATTGTAACGTAGGATAAGAGGACGAAGTAATTCGAGACGGAGTATTGTAGGAAACGTTCATGTGGTCGACCCGAGGAATAGTTCCTGATAGAGAAGCATTTTAGGTGTTTCATAATTTGTTTGCGTGACCATATCGGATTCTAAGACCCATGAGTTTTGTTCGGAGGGATAATCAAGC
The DNA here is from genome assembly GCA_035772405.1 of Chrysogorgia sp. JL179-B06. NCBI lineage: Eukaryota > Metazoa > Cnidaria > Anthozoa > Scleralcyonacea > Chrysogorgiidae > Chrysogorgia > Chrysogorgia sp. JL179-B06. The sequence goes on from JAYKKM010000088.1 coordinate 439,157, forward strand.
CATTTAACTAGGTATTCGGTTTGACCTTTTCGTTTCCGCGTTTTTAAAATTTTCTCAATTTGAAATACTTCAGTCATCCAGTGACGTATTTGGTTCAGAAATAGGTTCATTTTCCTGTTCTTTTTCTCGAGAGATCGTTGGCCTCATTTACTGCTGTAGCAAAACTATCCGGCGGAATTTCGTTTTCTTCGAGCGAGAAATGTAAATCATCGTTCAAGTCTTCTGGAGGGTCAAGAGGACGGTCTTTTGGGTCATAATAAGGTTTTAGACGGTTGGAGTGTACTAGTGCTCCGACAAGACGGTTAGTTGAGTTCCGTATAGGCGAAAATTGGCTGGTGTTAATTGTTTAACAATACGAAATGGGCCGTGCCAACAATGTAGTAATTTCCGTGATAATCCTTTTCGTGTTAGGAGTGTATACCGAGTAGCAGTTATCGTACTGGCATTTCATTTTCTGTTGTCTAACTTCGGTGTTAACTCTAGCGTTATAATGTGCTTGTAAACGTACACTAGGTTCAGTAAGGACCGATGGTTCCTACCGAATGTGTTAATTGGTGGTGTTATTCTTATTGATAGGGGAGACAGGTTTATCATTACTAAATTTTTAATTCGGTTTACGTTGTGGTTGGCGAAAACGAGGAAATTTGAACTGTGGTTTTGTTTCAGATGACGACTGATTAGCGTCAAAAGCACGCATTGGAGGGCGTTGTAGAGAACTAGAACGCGAATCGGGTTGATAATTTTCATGCGAGTATTGTCGTGGTGGATAACTCTGTCTAGGTTAAATTTTGGCAATTTGATTGGTAAGGCGGTCGGTTTTGAAAGTTCGGCTGAGAGGTTTGTCGAGGTTGGAAATCTTCTTGAGATCTGAAATTCTGATTCCTGCCTGGCGGACCTTGCCAGTTTGGACGATTTTGATTGCTGTGGCATTGACTAGCATAATGACCAATTTTATTACAGTTGTTGCAAATTGGACGGCCATCGGGTGTAGGGCGGGGTTGGTTCAATTGACTTTGGATATTGCGGATTTGGTTTTGTAACCCTTGGAAATCTCAGCGTGAAATTTCTTGTCTTTGCGGATTTGTATTTACCACATTATTGGTTGGGAGGCTAGAATCGCTGGAAGAATATGATTGACGAGGTACGTTTAACCGACTAAGTATCGCATGGAGATTTTCGATTGTTTTATTAGAGGTTGACTTTCTCAACGAATCTTTCAATCTTGCGGCATATGTAGCTTCCAAAAAAGATGGAGGTCGTTGTAACACTACATGTTCCTTCAAAATCGTCGCGTAAGCCTTGTAGAAAACATTGGAGGAGTTCCGCGTCTGTATGTCGTAAGCGCTGGCCTTGGGAACCTACGTCGTTAATATATTGTTCTAGTACTTCGAATGCGCCTTGTTTGCGTGTGTTCAGTTCTTGTCGCCGTAAAAAGTTTTGGTCAGGAGTTGTAAATCCTCCTTGTAATGCTGCTTGTAGTTGTGCTAAATTAGCTTTTAACGTCATCTGGTTGTTGTTGGCAAACGCGCCTGGCGTTTCCTGATAAGTATTGTAAAAATACTTCGCGTTGCTGGTCAGCATTCCAGCGTTTAAAGCGTGCATAGCCGTTAAAGCGTTCGAGCCACTCATCGACATCTTCCGAAGGAGCGCCAGAAAACAATGGGGGTTCTACACCGCCTGATGTGGTACCTACAGTGGTTACTTGCTCCTGAACATGGTCAAGTTGTGTAGTCATATTATCAAGAAGGTCGAGTAACTCTGTTGGTATGTAGCGTACTGTCCGTCCATTTCTGGGTCAGAAGGAAAATAAGGAAATTCGGTTTCTTCCAGTAAAGACGAAATTGAAGAAAAGAACTAGAAGGAGGAGACGGAACTTTCTTACTCGAAATTGTGCACGTCCGAGTGCACCAAACGTTTTTATCTCTGTGTACGATCAACTTGATTCCTAGTGCGTGTAGCTTTTGGACCTTCTTTTGACAGTGCGTTCTCATACGCATCAAATGAACAATATCTTAAATGGAGGTTCTATCCACATTTATACACCCAATGATATCAACTCATGCAAAATACTTCATAATATATATATATATATATATATTGATAATAAGATAACTAACAATAAAATAACTATATATTAAAGTTCAGACTCACTGTTTGAAGGAAAAAACAAATAAAAAATAGTACGGATTGCCTTGGATTGCAGCGCGTTCTGGTCGCAGGTTGGTTGATGAGTGTTTGGGCGGTAGTCGTTCCAATTTGGACGGTTGGTCGTTGGCGGTACCTGGTGAGATGCAGGTGGGCTCGTGGTCGTTGCGATCGGGTTAGGGCACTGGTGGCCGTGGTCTGGGTGGACTGAAAGTGAGTAGCACTGGGGGCACTCGACGCAGAGTACCCAATGACGAGTAGGACTAGGAGGTGTTTGCAGTTGTTTATCAACTTGGTCGTTCTGCATTGGATTTCGAGTTCCACCAATTGTTTCCTATAGAAGCACTGATCCTCCACCAATCGTTATCTATAGCGCAGATCCTCCACGAATTGTTATACAACCTCCACCGTCGATTGTATAGGGGATCTTCTCAAGGTAGAACACACAGGCGTGAGGTTAAGGATCTTTAATATAGGTAACAAATGCAAGGAATCTACTAAAAGTATATATAAAGTTAGTTCGAATGGTTAAAGGTTCTTTCGTGTTCTTTATTCTGCTTGGCTTGGCTATTCTTTCTTTAAATGCTTTTTCAAAGGATCGGTAAGTTCAAGATTCAAATGTTCAAGGTTCAGTTGGCTCAAGAAGTTCTGACTCAAGGTTCTCTTCTTGGTTGGGTTCTGCTCATGTCAGCTCTGTATTTACTGCCCTATTGCGAGAGGAACAGCTTCTTTTATAATAGTTGTGTGACTTAGGAAAGATTGACATGATCATCTGTGATGAACCAATCAGATCATTCGATGCCAGGCTGCTTGGCTCGATCTTTTTAAGGCGTTGCTTGGAATGTGCTGGCCAAGGCAAATTGGTTGAAAAGTTCTTCCGTACAGTAAATGATTTTAGTTCCTAACTAAATTGACATGGTAAGATAGGAGATATCATAAGCTACATAATCGATATACTATTTTACAGTTTCATAAAGTATTCAAGAAGCAATTCGACTTTAAAGGTTCGTTACTAAATGTAGGTAAACAACTAATGTTTATATTTCGAAGCTTCTTCGTATAAATCTAATGATAATCATGCTAGATTTAATTAACCTAAATCAACAAATGTGTGCCTGTGTAAAGTCATTCTAACCAAAGACAACAGGAAGCTTTTAAGGAAACTGATGACAAGATAGTAATTATAAATGCGGCAGGGATTGTGTACCTTGTCACAGGACACTTGTAGATACGATCATTTAAATAAACCTTAGGCGCCGGTATTCAGTTAGGTCGACGCGAATATTTTATCAAGATAAAGTTCATAGGTATAATAATTGATTACATATGTGTTGCATAACAATATAATTAGTATTCTATAAAATCATCTATTCAAATAAAATATTCCTGAAGTAAAACAAAAATATCAGCCATTATATTTTTCCATAGGCATCCATCACTCTTAATATGTTGGAAATTTACTTAATATCCTGATCCAATATTCTTGTCCAAAAGAAATGCAAAACTTCTAGTGTGTGAGCAAAATAACATTTGTGCGCCGATTTCTTCATCATTCTTCCTTTGACCGTCTAGAAAGTAAACTTGCCTCCTTCCCGAGCTGCATTTGAACTCTCCTATAAGCCAGTATTTGGCTAGAATTACATGCATCTGTTGGATTGTCGCAACAATTATACTAACTACATTATAGCTACAGTTAAGATAGAAATAATTGTAGAAGACATCAATTTTCTTACGTGAAGATAATTTACGTACTCGGAAACTAAAGTGACGTCATTGTACAGAGATAAACATAATTCTTCTATGTTTTTATGGTTCTTGCATTAATGCATAAAACACATGATCCGTTTCACCATCTTATTGGTCGTAGTTATGGAAAAGTTTGTGGACTCCCGTTTTGGGTTAAGAGGGCTCAAGTAAAATCAGCGTATGGACTTAAGCTCGCATTTCTAATTATTGGGCGTTTCGTAGCTGGCATCATGCACGCAAAATCTTCATTATCGTAACGTTTTTCAACGTGGGAAGATGTATAGCTGCTACTAGCAAGTCTTCACGAGTTGATAAACAATCTTTTGCAAACGGATAATTCGAAAGCAAGTCATGCTTGCTTTCATGCGATTTCGTAGCGCTACCAGGAGTACTGAAGGAAAATTTTTCTGGGATTTTCGTTTGGGATAACTCTTCGTCGCTATCACTAGAATTGTTGTACTAGACAAATCTGGCTTTCTGGTCTGCTCTTTGAATTGCTGCTAGCCTGACCACTGTTCAGTTTGGTCTTCTTACTGCTCTTCGAGGTGTTGGACGATGAATATGGAGACTGGCGCTTGCGTGAAGAATTTCTAAAATCGATCAGCCTAGGTCCTCGTGTTCGATCAGGCCAAATAATCCGCTAAGGTATGGGTTGTTTTGCTTAAAATACTTTTGCTCTTCCAGGGTAGCGTTTTCGCAAATTATTTCATGAAGTTTTAACCATGATCGTAATGCGCTTTTCGATGATTCTGGAAAGAGTGTTACACAGACTTCCATGAAACAATACAGCTTTCTGTTGTCTCTTTCCACAAATCGTAGAAAGTCCATTGCCAGTCAAACATAAAATAAGTAAATAGGGTTAATATTTATCATCGTGTTAATATTTATTATGTGGTCAGTTCTTCGTTTTGAGAGTATTCCCGCGTTTCCCTGGTAACCGCTTTCAGCGTCTGATTATCGCTACGCCGTTTCATAAGAAGATTAATATCCCGCGACAGTATACTTCTGTAGGACCATCGCACACACGCAAGTGAAGAAGGCTTCTCCGCTTTCGTGTTCCATTAACAACTTGGTTTGCTTTTCCAGGCACGTGTCTTCGCATTAGGGGAACATAGTCTTTGTTGATAGAGAACCGAGAAAACCTTCATTAATTTCTACGACGGAATGTTTTGGAATAAATGCTCCAGTATATTAACCGTAAGCTTTAGTGCAGAATTTAAAAATATCATTATTGAAGTGAAGAAAGACACCGGATATTAATATATAAACGACTGGAAAGGCTATCCATCGGAGCTGTACGATTTCCTCTCTTGAGGCCAGTTTCTGGGTAGTTTCTTTCCATAATCCATCATAGTAAAACCATTGGTCACTTTAAAAGATAGCTTCATATAACTTCGTCGTCGTTATGAATATTTAAACAAGTCATTGTTCATTTTGGTCTTACCACTGCTTTGGGAGGGTACTGAACGTGTCAGAGAATGGATAGGGAAACTTGTGTTTCTATGGTGAATTTCGAAAATCGATCAACTGGCGTAGGTCGTTCTGTTCGACGAGGCCAAATGATCCGCTAAGATATGGGTTTTCTTTCTTAAATTCCTTTTGGACACAAAATTTGTTAGACACAAAAATTTTCGAAAACAACAATTTGAACACAAAATTAATTCAAATACATAAAATTTGCGACATTGTTCACCGCTGGGACTGAATGCTTTGGAATATTCTGATTTGTTGACGTGTCAGCACAGGTACGGCACAGCGAAAACATGAGTTTCCCCCTGAGTTCGAGACGGTAGGACTGGATGGTAGAGCTGTCGAGGAGGAAGAACGCTCCACTTCACCATACCAAAGTATTGTTGAATAGGTAGGGTGGGTGGCAGCAATAACAAATATTGAAGATAAAAAAAGATGTTTACAATAAATGAATTTTAAATTACTATTAATCTGTCCAATAATTATCAAATTATCCCCAGAAAGTGAGATCTCTTAGACAAGTCTATAGCTTTACCATTAAAGTCAATAATTTTATGTACAGTTTTGCAAATAATAGATTTCATGGAACACAGGGGTGGGCAATATTACCACTATTGCTACTGTACAAACCATGCATTAATCGACATGTGATCTGCGTGAAAGGTCTAAGAACCGCCGACACTGGTAAAATTTACAATAAAATGAAAATATTAGATACCATCAACATTCTGTTGCTGGTTACTTCGACTTGTTTATCTACTTTGATGGGTTCTACATCTATGCTAAGATCTGTTGGCGATTTGACCGTTACATGACAATAGTTTTTGGGAGAAGGCATGCGCTTCATCTTTGGCCTTCGTCTTGGGTTTTGTTTTTCCTCGACGTATTGTACTGTATTATCGGGTCGATCTTGAGACTGAAAGCCGTTGACTTGTTGGAACCAGATTCATCCAAAAACAACGTTTATATGTTTAGCGGCTCTAAAGATATAAAGGCTAGATGCTTTCGCCTTGGTCTGTGGTGAAATAAGGGCTGATATAGCACAGAGTAGTGGCCAGATAACAAACTCCTTTGCCTTTCTTTTACCTATTACTTTTCCCATTAAGATTAATACTCATTTCCTCCAAGGTGAAAACAATAGCAGCAAAAAGTTCCTCAAAAGTATCCAAACCTTCAATACGCTCTACCCATCTGGTCTTACAAACACTCTTCAGTTTTTTCTTGTGCTTAACTGTTAGTTTCTAGTATTTGTTGGCGTGACTGAGATATGTAAAAAAATTTGCAATTTCCTTAACTTGTTCAAAGGCATTTCGTATAGACTGAACTGAGCAAGATCCACAAATACTTAAATTTAATATGTGGCTATAAAAATGCATGTATATAGCTTTCCTATTTATCTGAGAAATCCTGGCAGAAAGACCATTAATTACCAGAAACTGCACCTGCACCATCATATCCCTGCCCACGACAGTCCTCAATATCCAAAGTGAGATCTTCATTTAAACATTTCAAAATGACAGAGGCAAGGTCTTTACCTGTCAAACCTTCATTGCAATGTATAAATCTAAGGAATTCCTCCCTCACATTGAATTCTTCATCTACAAAGCGTAACACTAACAGCACTCGATAAAAAATATTCCTCTTGACCAACTGTGGAATGCCTTTAATCCACCAGTATATTTTATTACATGCTGTCTCTTCCACTAGGGACTGGTCTTTAACAAACTCTGGATTGGTTTGAAAAAAGTCTGCCATCCCTTAAAGTTAAAAAATCATCGTTTTCAAATATTATACCGAGAAAAACCTAAAAAGAAATCCTTTAAAATATTTTAAATTAAACGAACGAACAGACAGAGTGGAAACAGCCTCCTATGTCGAACCGGGTGTCCTTTCAGAAAACTCCGGCAACTGATGTTATCTATAATATGATTGTGCTCGCTGAACAATCCGTTTTCAAAGTTAGCGTTCTCATATTTGGAGAACGTTTATGAAATTCCGTTGCCGTGTAAGCGAGACATGAAAAAGCTTCGTCCGTGTGAATAGCATCCCGAAACAGCACTAGAATACAATTATTATTCATACGTTCCTCGTGTTGTCGCCAATTATATTCAAACCTGTCAGGCGGTATTTTGATTTACGATGCTTTTAGTTTCTTCAACAAAGGCATTCGAATCGGTTCAAATCTAATTTTGTTGATGATTTTTTTACTTCCTATGCTCAAAGTTAAAATATAGCTCCCTCCATCATATATATGTATATATGTATGTATGTGTGTGTGTAGGGAAAAATGTCCGATTGCCTGTTAAAGGGTTTACAGTAATATCCAATTTGTGCCTATCAGTTGGGATTTTGTTAAAAGGTTCCAGAATATATATTAAAATATCGATGTACGATTAATTGAGGTCCATATCGGGGTTGTTGAAGCGTTAGTAGGTTTGTGCTGTCAATTTCTTCGTCCGAGTCAAAGACTGCTTGCAGGACAGAGTTGCGAGTAGATGCTGATATTTGCGTTTGTTTTTCTTGTTCTTCTGTCGCACAACAATGTAATTCAATCTCTTTCGTGCTGAAATTGTCTGTCGGTAGCGTCGCTGGCGGAAACTCTCTCCCCGTATTTTGCTGGATTCCGCATTAGTGTTCGTGCCACGATGCATTGAATGGCGGTTGTCTATAACGCCGAACCAATTACAAATTCTTCATCTATTACTTTGTCAAAAGCGTTATTGTTTTCAAGAAATAATCTTAAAATATCTATCATGTGCATCTTTTGAGCAGTTGTTCTTGGTATGTTCTTGGTATTCAAGTGGAATAGCGTAGTCTCATAATTAGCAAATGCACTTGGGAGGCGTTGGAATGCATCCGTTGAAATGAAGTTGTTGTTGGTTGTTAGCAATTGCATGTTGGACTGGATTGTGTCAGCCATTTCTGACATTGGTTTCTTTTCTGCATCAGATATTTGTTGAATTTCCTTGTGTGAAAGAAGATAATGCCGAGACAGACAAAACTTCTCACCGGTCCATAAAAAATGTTTTAATACGTTTCGGACATTCGTCCTTCAGTTAAAATTTTTTTGAAAAAACTAATACAAGGGGTGGTGCTATGTATGCTAAAATTATACATAAAATTAACATAATACAAAGTAAAAATAAGTCATGCTTGTCCTTGACAGTAATGAATTCGTCTCAGATCGATATTCACATCTTTTATTCAAACTGTGGGTTGTGAAGTACATAACTGTGCAGTCTAATACGCCTCCCTATCTAGTAAAATTTTCTCTACATTCAAACTAGAAGTATTGACAATCATTTCAACAACAACAAAATACCTATGTATGTATGTGTATGTATGTATGTATGTATGTGTGTGTATGTATGTATATACACGTGGAAGTAGTAAATAAAACAATGCATATACAGTGGAGGGTCGCCATAGACCAAAGAAAACTAAAACGGTGATCATTTAATAGAGGTAATCGTTTAATGTAATAATGACGGTAATAGCGGTTTTAATAGTAATTGATTATAAAATGTAAAATTTCGCGTGTTTTCGTTTGTACAGTATACATTTGTAGGAAATCTTGGTACTCCTTTGTATCAGACACTTGCATTTTTGTTGAGGAGTACATGTTCATAGTGCGTTAAAAATTCCGGTGCGTTTAAATGGACAAGCGGGCCAGCTCGGTTAGCGAGATCCCAAAGGAGAATGTCGCTTCGCGTTACATTCAATGTGAGTTTGTTGGCATAAAGCCACTCCACCAGACGTTCAATATCCTTGTCTAACATCGATCTCAAGGATACTAGAACCAGATGCAGTTAAGTTAGTTTCATTTGCATACAATCTAGTTGAACTTTATTTAACACAATTAGGTAGTTTATTTATGTACATTATAAAAAGGTGGCCCTAGAATAGTTCCTATTATCCAGAAAATCGCATGAAAATATGTTGACTTGCTGGCTGGCGATCGCTGCTGAAAGCCAAATATATAATCCGTCTTTCGTGATACCGGAAGGTAGCGAAACAGTTTGCGCCATTGCTGTTGTTCTCCTGCTTCGAAATCTTTCTTTTGCCATCGGTAGTAGTCTATTACACGCCGGTTTGTGCATGTGCCACTTAAACTAAATGTACCCCCATTAAATTATGTTCGCAAGAGCACCATCAATTTACTTCCCTCAAAGGCACTTGTTGGTAAAATGACTTCCCTGAATTAGTAAAACAAAAAGTGAGAGAAATTAGCGACATGCAGCTTTGGTGTGGTCTATCTCTATGTGCCATTGGATTGCAGCGCGTTCTGGTCGCAGGTTCGTTGATGAGGGTTTGGGCGGTAGTCGTTCCAATTTGGACAGTTGGTCGTTGGCGGTACCTGGTGAGATGCAGGTGGGCTCGTGGTCGTCGCGATCGGGTTAGGGCACTGGTGGCCGTGGTCTGGGTGGACTAAAAGTGAGTAGCACCGGGGGCACTCGACGTAGAGTACCCAATGACGAGTAGGACTAGGAGGTGTTTGCAGTTGTTTATCAACTTGGTCGTTCTGCATTGGATTTCGAGTTCCACCAATTGTTTCCTATACAAGCACTGATCCTCCCAATTGTTATCTATTGTGCAGATCCTCCACCAATTGTTATACAACCTCCACCGTCGATTGTATAGGGGATCTTCTCACAGAACACACAGGCGTGAGGTTAAGGATCTTTAATATAGGTAACAAATGCAAGGAATCTACTAAAAGTATATATAAAGTTAGTTCGAATGGTTCAAAAGGTTCTTTCGTGTTCTTTATTCTGCTTGGCTTGGCTATTCTTTCTTTAAATGCTTGGTTCTTTATACGGTTGTTTTCAAAGGATCGGTAAGTTCAAGATTCAAATGTTCAAGGTTCAGTTGGCTCAAGAAGTTCTGACTCAAGGTTCTCTTCTTGGTTGGGTTCTGCTCATGTCAGCTCTGTATCTACTGCCCTATTGCGAGAGGAACAGCTTCTTTTATAATAGTTACTTAGGAAAGATGACATGATCATCTGTGATGAACCAATCAGATCATTCGATACCAGGCTGCTTGGCTCGATCTTTTTAAGGCGTTGCTTCGAATGTGCTGGCCAAGGAAAATTGGTTGAAAAGTTTTTCCGTACAGAAAATGATTTTAGTTCCTAACTAAATTGACATGGTAAGATAGGAGATATCATAAGCTACATAATCGATATACTATTTTACAGTTTCATAAAGTATTCAAGAAGCAATTCCACTTTAAACGTTCGTTACTAAATGTAGGTAAACATCTAATGTAAATATTTCGAAGCTTCTTCGTATAAATCTAATGATAATCATGCTAGATTTAATTAACCTAAATCAACAAATGTGTGCCTGTGTAAAGTCATTCTAACTAAAGACAACAGGAAGCTTTTAAGGAAACTGATGACAAGATAGTAATTATAAATGCGGCACGGATTGTGTACCTTGTCACAGGACAATTGTAGATACGATCATTTAAATAAACCTTAGGCGCCGGTATTCAGTTAGGTCGACGCGAATGTTTTATCAAGATAAAGTTCATAATAGATTACATATATGTGTTGCATAACAATATAATTAGTATTCTATAAAATCATTCATTCAAATAAAATATGCCTGAAGTAAAACAAAAATATCAGCCATTATATTTTTCCATAGGCATCCATCACTCTTAATATGTTGGACATTTACTTAATATCCTGATCCAATATTCTTGTCCAAAAGAAATGCAAAACTTATGTGAGCAAAATAAAATTTGTGCGCCGATTTCTTCATCATTCTTCCTTTGACCGTCTAGAAAGTAAACTAGCCTCCTTCCCGAGCTGCATTTGAACTCTCCTATAAGCCAGTATTTGGCTAGAATTACATGCATCTGTTGGATTGTCGCAACAATTATACTTAACTACATTATAGCTACAGTTAAGATATAAATAATTGTAGAAGACATAAATTTTCTTTACGTACTCGGAAACTAAAGTGACGTCATTGTACAGAGATAAACATAATTCTTCTATGTTTTTATGGTTCTTGCAGTTATGGATAAAACACATGACGGATTTCACCATATCTTATTGGTCGTAGTTATGGAAAAGTTTGGACTCTCGTTTTGGGTTAAGAGGGCTCAGTAAACTCAGCGTATGGACTTAAGCTCGCATTTCTAATTATTGGGCGTTTCGTAGCTGGCATCATGCACGCAAAATCTTATTCGGAAATAAAATATTATTCGGAAACCATAGCATTAGCTACGTTATCGAAGAGAGCTAAGGGTAACAGTGGGATGTTCTGGAATTTTTTTGCAATAAAACATGAAACACAGAATTCTTTCAATCTTTATGGTTTCCATAGAAAAGTTTCCATAGAAAGACGATTCATCTTGACAGCACATGAGTTTTCACCACTGTATAATTATTTATCAAACATTACATGGATAAGTTATGGCAGATTATTGATTTTTATAAAACTTATTTGATTCTTTATTTTGAATTATTATTCTTATAAATTTGTTATTGAATAAATTAAGGTTAATAAAAAAGGGTGAGAGAGAATACAATCTCTTAGCCAATACAATCTCTTGGCCCTGGAGCAGCCGCTGTTTCTCACATGCCAAACATAAAAGTATTCTCAGGTACTAAAGCAAGATAAGCATTAATAAAAACCGTTTTAGACATAGCTAATTAGTACTCAGATTAAGAAATCAGATTAAACCAAACCTTAAACTCTTATCTCAAAATAATATAACCCTAATACTGATCCTTACACCTAAGTACCTGAGGCAAGGATCACTCCCAGGAAATTTAACACAAAGTGAACGTCTAACCGGAAACATCTAAGCGCTGATATACTTAGTATTTTAGGTTTATCACACAGAAGTTTGAGGTGCTTCGAGAAAATTTCACATATTAATAATTATAAGTGGATAGTAATTTCAAGTTATAAGTCTTGTTAATTTCTGTTCTCTAATATGGTGTTAACTTCATATGGCATGAAGGCCCAAGGGCGATTAGAGTATCTTTCTCGCGACATTGCTCACCGTTGGGACAGAATGCTTTGGAATATTCATGAGTTTCCCCTGAGTTCGATACGGTAGGACGGGATGGTAGAGCTGTCGAGGAGGAAGAACGCTGCACTTCACCATAGCAAAGTATTGTTGAATATGACCAAAGTTCTCCGTGATGATCTGTGGATGGCCATTTAAATTTATTTAAATATAATGAATATAAAATATATAGACAAAAATAAAAAACATTAAACACGTTCAACAACTAGAGTTTTAGTGGATTCATAAAAAAAATGTTTTCCCACCGCTATCAGTATATCCCCATATTTTAGGGGAATTGTCTTCGTCTTCGGGAGAGTTGAAATTATATTCAGAGTCCGCTTGGACTCTGTATGCCCATTCTTCTTCCTCGCTTTCATCTTCAACATAAAGGGGTATGCCCGGTACCGTTGGGATCACATCCTCTGGTGGTGGGGGAGATATCTGTTCCTCCTGCGGTGGGATTTCTTTCTAAGAGAAAAAATAGCATAAATACATGACATGACGATTTTTTTTTTTCAATTTTTCAATACTCTGTATTATAATGTCAGGATCTTCATAGTTAATATTATATGCTTCTATAATACTCTTAATAATAAAGGTGTTTGACCTAGTAGAATCAGATGTAATCCTTACCCTTATAGTATAATTATATAATATATCCAAATGCGGAGGGTAAAATTGTAAACTAATGGGTCTATTATTTTGTATAATACTATTATTTTTAACAAGATCAGAAAATAAACTTACTTTAAATTTATAATTTACACTCGTCTTATAAAACAATTTAAACCAATAAGAGTAATTCTGACAATTTTTATAACAACAGGTAATAGGTGGGGGTTTCGTTATTATTAGCTTAACAATCTTATCGAGATTAAATTTATAAATCCTATCGTTAATAGCGTTAATTTTTTATATAGGGTTATGATTTTCGCAAAAGAAAATAAAACAACTTGCTAGTTGATTAACTATTTTCTCAAATTTATCTAAATCATGCAGATAATAAAAAGCAGAGTTCAAATAAAACGGGTCTAAAAAATATAAATAAATACAGCAATATGTAAATTCACGACTAAAACAACGATTAAGTCTATGTAATGTATTACAAAGATAAGGCCCTCCATATCCTATGGGTTTAGGAATTGTAGTTTGATTATCAGTAATAGTAATAGAAATAAATTGGTAAATATCATTTCTAGGGTAACAACTTGTTTGAATTTCAATAAAAAAATTATCTGAATGATTATAATTCAAATGAAAAATAGATTTAAATAATGTTTGAGCGGGTATTAATAGTAATTTATGATAACGCGAACATAGTTTTTCACCATAAATAAAATATTTTCTTTTGTGTATGAACTACGGGTATTATATATTGTTGTTTATCTGTTAAGATTCTCCAATCCTTGCATTCATCTTGGTTCATTTCAGTTTTAATTTTTTCAATACATGCGTAATCTCCATATCCCTGACCAATTTGTCTCGATTCAATTTCCATACATTCAATAATTCCCCCATAGTAATAGTCACATAGGTCACAGACGGCAAATAATAATCCAATGTAACGGTTACGAAAATGTTGTATATAATAAACAATTTTCAATATCGTCTTAATATTGATTTCTTGTTCATTAGCTTGCTCATAGGTTCTTTTATCACCAATTTTTAACGACATTTTCAAAAACGAATGATGGAACGCGTTTAAAAAATCGACTTGTATATATACTATTTTTCCATTCCTAAAATATATTTCCACATGCAGAATTTAACACGAAATTGATTTGATAAAAATTTGAAAAAGTACTATTGTAACTACAACGTATAAACTAATCCCACGAATATTTAATATATCAACTGATTTGACGTGTGTGTGTTTTAGAACAAAATTAGGGATTCGTGTCTTTAAATCCCACAACACACCATATGGTCAACTAATCCCGAGTATTTGTTTAGAAGAAAACGCTAATTATGGATTCGCGTCTCTAATTCCCACAACACACAATCATTGTTCATGAGTATCACAAATCATCTGTATGACATGAAAGCTTTAATGAACGAGCTCTGATTGGTCAAACCATCCTACCCACAGTAACGCATAGTAACGCAGGATGCTATTATAAAACCTGACGTAGGTTCGAAAATAATTAATATCCGTTGAGTGCAAGAGAGAGAGAATGGCAAAAATATTCGAGAAGAAGAACGTGAACATCGAAACAGAAATTAAAGAAGCAGATGACTACATCCCATTAGAGACAACTGATAATCAACAGAAAAAATATTTAGAGACTATCGAGGAGTTGTATATGGGTAAATATAATTGTGCATTAAACAAATGTAAGGTCGGGCTTTCACCAAGAGCCTTAAATAAAATTGGGACCAGCTCTGACTGGGGTAAGTGGTTAATTCCAGGGATAGGAGTGGCCTTCGGGTAGCAGCTAAATGAAAGAGGAGCCTACGGGTCGCCTCCGGCTACGGCCGGCCAACTTACTTACTTACTTACTTAGATATAATATATTTTGCATAGCAGCATGTTTATTTTTTATTGTCCAAACATAATCCTCAGGGTAGAATTGAAAATTATATGTTAACCGATATTAATCTTAATCACATCATACATAGTTTTGCAGCTAATAAATATTGTAATAATATAAAAATTGTAAACAACAATCCACTTTTTTTTGGCTACCCCCGTAAAATGATTATATTTTCAATACTCAAATTTTGAGATGTGAAATTGTTTTTGATATACTAACACCTACAACACAAATAATTCATTCATTCCCTGTAACTATAGACACACCTGATGAATTTCATATGGCATTATTAGATTATACTTTATTAACACCGTTTTTTAGAATGTTTGAAGAACCAATATATGTAGAAGCTTATGTTATGCAATATTTACAAACATAATTATAATTTTAATTTTAGACAATTCAAATTTAAATTAGGGGATTTGTTGATATTAGAAACTAGAGTAAATAACATTTTAATAAATTTGTAAAAATAAGGAATGTAATTAGAAGGCATTGTTTTTCTGATAAAAAATTTTTTTAAGTTTTAAAGTCTGCAATTGTTCATCTTGTCCAATTTTGGATTAGTTCAATTTCTTTTTCCCCAACATGTTTTCCATCAAAAAAAATAATGAATCAATGACTAAAAAGCAATGATATGTCCTGTTTCATGACGTTCCATTTCTTTATAAATCAATTCCATTTGTTGGCTATTGATTTGTAAAATAATGTTTTTCAACATATTCTCTTGATTTGTAATACATTCTTCTATTAACGGTTTCAATCTTTTGTATTTAATACTGTTTCTCGCAGTTCTTCGAGAATATCCATTTTTGAAAAAATTGAAAAACAAATTTCACAGACATATTTATATACAAACCCGTTTATTTCTTTACATTATTAAAACATTTTTTTTCTTTCTAAAATACACTCATTACGTGCTTTTTCTATTTTCTTAAATGTTTTTCGATAGTTTCTTTTTAATAATCTAATTCCTACTCTATTACTTTTATATAGATTAAATTTTCTAATTATTCTTTCTTTTTCTCTAAATATAAATTTTAGTTGTCTATATGAATCTAAATCTCTAACTATGATATCAATATCTTCATTGCTATTAATATTTATATAAGATACTGTTTCATCACCTGTTAATTTGTGTTTTTTTATGTATTAATTGTTTTTTAAATTGTTTTATTCTATCTTCTTCATGAACTGAAATTGAAATCATAGTGTAACGTAAACATTATATGATATCAGGAATTACACACACACTCATGGTTTTAAATAATGATTTTGTTGGAATTACATGATATCATATCATGACTGTAGCGGAATTTCATTATATGATATAATGCTAAAGTTAATTTACATTATATCAAACAATAGCAAAAGCGAACAAGTCATATGATATAATATATGTTCGTTTATCAATTATTTATATATGACATTTTAATTCATTATATCATATAATAAAGTTAAATAATTTTTGGACACATGGCGTTAGAAATTAGCGTTGAATTTGTGACACTAAAATTTTCCGAAACTAGCCCCCCCCCCCCCCCCCCCCCCCCCCCCCCCCCCCCCCCACACACACACACACACACACACACACACACACACAAACGACATATTCGTGGTTTGAACATCGTGGCTGCATGGCCAACTAAGCCATCCTGTAACAAGTGGCTTCAAGTAACTAAATGATACCAGTAACATATACCTTCTTTGAGAATGTCTAACAACATTGGTGGTAACTTTCTGCGACTAACATGTGCACATGTTGTGGGAGTATTGAGCAAGGGTATCGTTTATCCTTACACCCAAGTGTTCGCAAACGTCAATAGCATTAATACTGCTACGAAGCCATTCCAAGTGAACACCCTGACGCCAAATGGAAACATCAAGTACTTGGTGTGTGGCGTAATACCAGGAAGCGGTGCAGCCATTCGTGCGGGTAGCGATTTCCCAGTAACTGGGTTAGCCCTATCTGAAACATTGGTTAGTCCTTTTGGTTACGACGGTGGTACGGAAGGGGCGGCTAATACTTCCTCGAGGTACAATAACACGAAGAAGAAGCTTACTCGCATACGACAAAACGTACGCCAACACCGGCGTGAAGTGGTCAAATTCTGATCTTGGCAGTACCAACTACGAGACTTTTCTCGTTGGATATGGCGCGAGTAAAGGAACAGAAGATTCTTATTTAATATACAGTGACACCACGGTTGACGAGATCAGTTACAAGGGAAATTTGCGAGACGCGGCACCTGATGGAAACGCAGAAGCAATTCTAGCCGCGTGGGTGTCTGGTTATATAATTGTAACACCCAACACGTTGGCGAAGGTCGAGTTTGACGAATAAAAGGTTGAAGAATATTTTTATTAAAATTTACAAATTACAATTATTTACGATGTCGTTTCTTCAGTTTACTTTTAGGAACACTTTTGTTCACACGATAGACGTGTCTTTTCCCGGGTCCCCTGACTGTTTTTTCGCAGAGACGGTCTCACGAAGACGATCGTATCGGTATATTTCTCATTGGGTTGGCCCTTTATCACACTCTTCTTTATGTCGTAGCCAAACATCAGTGCGTTGTTATAAAATTCCTGACGTGTCACGTCTGGATTGAAGGCCATTAAGAAGAACCCGTCATTCCATGGTGGGTTAGGGCTCGCAAAAAGTGACCACGCCATCATCATTTTTTCGACACCGTCTTCGGCTTGTTCTTGTGTAATGCCACGGCATATGTATCCAATGCTACACAGTTCATGCTCGTGTTCTCTACACGTGCGTTGATGATGTAAGGCATATATACCAAACATCGCCGGACCGCACGGTTTCCAATGCATGTTGGTATTACATTCTTCGTTGTATACATCTTCTACTAACTTAACATCTGCCGCATAGATCGCGTGCTCCTCCTCGAATGACAAAACCAACGCCATTTTTTTGTTTAGATGAACGCAGCAAGAGTGAAAGAAATAGCTAATCGCTATGGTGTTAAAACTAATGTCGTAATGGGGAATGTTGTAACCGGACCCTCAAGTATTGTCTATTCTTGGGTTAATGATATACTCAAAGGTCATTGGGTCGTGTTCGAGGAAACAGACGAAAGATATTATTTATTTGATTCGTATGGTTTGAACGTAGACGAACTTTGGAAGACAACAGGTTTGAAACCGAAACCGATATTGAGAAACACAATATCTATTCAAAAGCTTGGTACCGAATATTGTGGTTTATACGATATCGCGTTCTTGTTGTTACGAAAACATAATAACTTTGCCAAATGTATCGAGATTTTAGCCGCAAGTAAAGGAAGCGAGCGCGATAACAAATACAAGTTGGCTGAAATATTGAGCACGACGGTAGACGGTCTGGATGACTTGCTTAGCTGAGTTCGAACAAATGGCGGATTGGCGTATATTGGAGACGGCGCTTAACAGCCTCGACATATCTACTCTACCAGACGGTGAATACACGATATTAGATTACAATATTGGCGCGACATATTTATATCTCAACCTGAATCATACATGGTTCAGATGCGAAATGGGAAATCGCGTTTTGAAAGACACCTTCACTGGCGGAACGATTAACAGAACCTTCGGGGTTTATACAGTTAACACATCGGACGATATAGCGAATCGTCATTTGTCATTAACATTGAACGCAAAGGATATTAAAACCTTGCCGGATGGTGATTACCGTATCGAAGAAGTGTTTATGGCAACAAAGACCTATCTTCTCATGAATAAACTCTGGTATAAAACTGACGCGCCAGGAACAAGCGTGAATACGTTCTCTTACACGTTCACGATATTAAAAAAACGACTCGGATACTATAGTATTAGTTACAACATTTAATAAACAAAATATTTTACACATTATTAGTCTTCCTCGTCGTCGCTTTCGCTACATAGGTAGTTGTCTTCTAAAGTGTCCTGGATGAAAGGAACGAACTCTTTAGCCACCCCCCAAAAGGTAGACAACATCGTGTCTACAATTTCTCCAAACACGCCAGAATAATTCCCGTCAAGATTGATACAAAATTTACTGATTTTAGCTAATTGTTTATTAGTCAGCAGGCGTATTTTGACGTTAATCATGCGGTCGTGAGGCAAACAGCCCATTCGCCAGTTCGTTTTCCATCCCTTGCTATATCTTAACATAATATCGTTTGTGATTTCTATTGACCCAGGGTGGTCAAAAGTGTCGAGAGGTGGAAGGTTCTTCATCATTTCATCTAATTCACTTTCTTTGTTGGCCACCTCGCTTGTCTCTTGTTGGAAGCGAACCTCCGCTATCATCAAGTCTCTGCTTGCTCGGGTTCGGTCCTCGTAGCAGTCATCTCGTGACTTCGTCAGCAAAGCCTTCAAGCTGTACGGCTCTTTCTCTTTTTTTTCACGCACCAACTTATTTAAATTGTATGGCGACTCGTAAAGAGCCCGTCTCGTCGCGCGTTTCAATTTCTTCATTGGTCGTTTGACTTTTGGCGTGAAATCCATTGCTTTGTAAACCTCCTCCATTATTTCTGTGTGTCGATCTGGCGTTATGAAACTCAAACTCGATTCTCCTTTACTCATTTGTTAAGAAGCCGTGAAAATGAATGTGACAAAAATCAAAATGACAGTCTATTTTTTATATAACGGAAAGGACATGAATGACTATAACAACATTAAGTACATGTCACAAGATGAGTTATTACCTCATCTGGATGTTTAGCAACCTTCCTAAACAGCGCCTCCATTGCAGTCAGGAATTCATTCTCGTTAGCATTAAAAAGCTGGTTGCATCGGTGCAACATTCTCTCCCACTTTCCCAGAAAGCAAATCCTTATATTTTGGAACCATTTGTTCCGACATAAACGTCTGTAGGTTCGCCCAGTAATCCTTGGCCAATCCAATGTGTTGCAATATCTATAAGGATTTAATATAGCTTGTATCTTCAAAATCTCTACCAAATTAATATTTACTTGTAAACTTAGTTTACAAGTTAATAAAGACAACGCACTTCCTTTTTAAAATGGAGATTATGCCCTGCGCCAGTAAAAAATCATTGGGGGCCCGACAGTGTAGTAGGCTCAAGTGTATCTGTTTTCTAGGGGTCTCTAGGAGCATGCTGCTCCGGAAACATAGTGTTGAAATATAGTGTCTTTGAAGTAATATATGAAACACGAGGAAGAGTGTCTCATCACATGTCCATATTAACGCACAAATCCGTATTTTAGGAGAAAATTGAGAAGAAAGTTGGGTTAATTTATACAAGTTCTTCCTTACATATCCAAACGCCGTCTCGGTACTAGCCTGCGAAGCAGGCGTTTAGGGATTGGTGGAGGGGGCCCGGGGTGAGCGCGAATGAAGCGCCTGCACGAAAGACCCATGTTTTTGGATTTCTACGTCCACCAGAGGACGCTAAATTCTGATTGGCTAACTCAACTCATTAGTATTCAGGGTTTCCTGTCAGGAAATAAACATTTAAAAATGGCGACTTTAGAAAAACCGCGTTGGTAGATTTTCTTTCGAAAGCTTTAACCGATCTTCAGTTCGTTGCTAGTCGTAGATTTAAATTAAAACAGGAACAAAAAGTTGCTACGAGGGAGCTTTTGGCAAGAGTTTGATTATGGATTTGGTAGATTTACCAGACGTTTGTGCGAGCGCGTGATTATCAGTTGGCAGATGAAGCAGCCTAGCTATTATTGTGATTATTCTACCTTGTCCTTGTCTTCAGGTGTTTCAACAATGCTCTCTGGGCCTTCGGAGAATTCTTTCGACGTCTCAGAATAAAGAGACTTACGGCTAAACGTATATAAGTGATGGTTTCTTCGTTGTCTTGCCTATGACATTTCTTGGCCAAATCCCATTCTGGAGTTAGGGCGTTCGGCAGTCAGATGTCGCTTCATTCTATTAGAGCTATTAATGTTATCGGTTGGTGGAACATTGCTGTCTCCTTCTTTCGCATGTGTTAATACTGTTTTAATAAAGTTATAAAGTTCAAAAGCATTTCTTATTTATTCTGCCGCAAGACCTACAAACCCGCTCGGAGAAAGTTTCACTGCGTAGTAATGCAAAGCCGATTGATTCACAAGCCTCAGCCAGAATCAACTCTGTGCTTCCATGTCTATACACGATTGCTTGAATAAATTTTCAAAATTAATCTTATTTCCACCAGATGCAGTCAAGCTTTTTACGGAGTTTCAAACATGGATATTTCACGATTCGGCCCCGAAGTGAAATGTTTCAATCATTGAGGAAAGCCCGCTTGTCGCTGATTGGTTGTTTTTGACAGTTTTTCATGGGGGCGGAAATCCCAAAACATGGGTCTTTCGTGCAGGCGTTCTCTCCCCCTCCCCCCACTTCGCCTCTCCGCTTTCCCCCTCCCCTAACGCCGCCGCAATTTTCCGTCTCGTTTAACGGTCGTTGCCAACCCAAACGGTCGATGCCAACCTGATATCCTTCTATTACCCCTGTAACCCCTTGTGTCCCCGCGACACACATGTGTTTTTTTCCGAGATGGCGGATTTTTTTACTGATAAAACTCTGATGATTGGGGTGACTGTAAGCGCCCTCATGTAACATACCGACTAGCTAGGAATTCAGTCTGTTTTTTTGTAAATCTCAGTGTGTTTTTGTGCCAATTTCAGTCTGTTTTTTTGAAAATCTCAGTCCGGTGTTCGAACAGTGTGCCAATTTGCACAAAAATAGACTGAAATTGGCACAAAAAATAGTCTGAAATTGGCACAAAAACACACGGAGATTTACAAAAAAACAGACTGAATTCCTAGCTAGTCGGTATGTTACATGAGGGCGCTTACAGTCACCCCAATCATCAGAGTTTTATCAGTAAAAAAATTAATTCCGCCATCTTGGAAAAAAACACATGTGTGTGTTGCGGGGACACAAGGGGTTTCGACCGTTTGGGTTGGCAACGACCGTTTACGAGACGGAAACTTGCAACGCCGCCACGCAGGCTATTTCGGTACTTGTTTTCCTAAGGGGAGAATGGTATACTATCCATTATATTTCCATGGGCAAAGCTGTTTTTCCAGAGGGTATTATTACACAAGCGCTTACTCTTTTTTAAGGGTTATTAAGGATTTTTTTTTTTCACAGCCCCTGGCTCGCTTAAGCAGACGGTAAATAGATACAGGGCTCGCTATACCGTTTCCGTATTCGTAGTTTAGATTTAGTAACATCAGCGTAGAAACAACTAAAATTGCTCCTATAAGAACAAACTCAGGTCTGGTGTTCGCGGAAAACGCCAGAGCTGTCACCCATTCTGCTGGAGGGAACGATTCCAAGGGAATGGGAATATCCCTTGCCTTTTTGCAGAGACTGGGAACCAGATCTCCGCAATGTCACGACCCAGGTTGTACTTTACTATGTATGTTTGTTTGTGTGTGTGTGTGACTCCAGGATCAGAAGGAAAATCAGGTGTAAGCATTTGCAGGCTTTCAGATTTAACAGTCGTCGGCATACATCATAAGTCCATCATAAGTCTATACCGCGTCTACAGAGCAAGCGCAAAGAATAAAAATGTCGCTTTGGTGTATGGAATATTATGATTTCGCCATGTGAAGCGAAAGCTTTCGAGAGTTCCTTGTGGCTGTTTGCAGTTGAACTAACAAGAGTTGTTTAAAAGCGATTTTAGCGAAGACTATCGACGGAGACAAGATTTTCTTGTTGAGGTAAAAATATTATTCACTTGTATACATGGATATATCATGACATGAAGCTATTTACGTTGATCGGGTGATGGAAAAACGAGATTAGTAGGTAAGGTACAGGTATAGAACCCTTAGTCAGCATTTTTTTCAAGTGGCTCTTACCGGTTGGCGTGAGACCCTGTGCGCGCATGTTAACCGGAAAAGACGTCATGAAGTACGGATTTGTTTTTGTTGGTTGGAAACGAGTTATTAAACAGGTTTTTATGTGAACAGGAAAAACGTAAACGAAATCTGTATTAGAAAAGCGCGCGCGTGTTGACAGGAAATTGTGAAATATGAATGATTATTGGTTGAAAACAAAAAAAATGTTGGACGTGTATCGCCTTCCGTCTATACATTACTCCATTATCACTTGGCTTACTTGCTTTAGGAGACGTGTTTTGAAACTGAGCGATCATTGTTGTTTATTATGGCTTTCCAAAGAGGTTTGTCTAAACTCTCCGTACCTACTGACATTGGAGATGTGGAAAAATTTTTGAACCGCCGTCAAAAGCTGATTGAACATCTACTATTAAAATGTTATGCAGAAGAAGTTTCAATCGTCATTTCTACTTTGGTGTTGGAAAATTGTGAAGGCTGTCGTGTTAAACATTCGTCTCAAAGACCACACGATTGCCTAATGATGGAAGACGACCAGAAAATGTGGTTGTACTTTGACAGCGCTTTGGAAAAAGTGTCGGAGGCAAAGATTGTCGAGGCTTTCATGAACATTTCGTCAGGCCAACTGTGAACGGTCTTGAACTATTGAAGTATGCATGTCAAGACTGGAGAACACTGCTTTTCGCGAAGAATAGAGGACTTCTTAAACGTCCAATTCTTGCAATTATAAGTAATAATATTTAACACATCCATGTGGGATATGTAAACTTTTGAAATTTTTTTTACTGTTGTTATATGTTGCCTTTTACTTCTGCGGAGAAAAGACACTAGAAACATGTGATTATTTTATAAAAGTTTTTAATAAAACATGATACACATACACACAGGGGCGGATCCAGGAATTTTTTAGGGTAGGGCAAAACACGGAAGTGGCGCATTTAAGGGGTCCTGCCCCCCCGGAAATGGCAAGATTTTTTAGAAAAATCTTAGTTCTAATTTGCGTTTTTTATACCACATTTTACGATTTTTTAAAAAAATGCTTCTGCACTTTTAAAAAAAGTGTTACTGGAGTCTGGAGACAAAGCCCACCAACGTATTCTCCAACACTTACCTTATGATTTAAGGCTTAAATCCTAAAATGTTGGAGAAATTTTAAGATGGTTTAACTTATATACTTCCATATTGTCATTTATCACAGTATTAGAAACAGGATTTTAGGACTGTTTCACTCTATCAGAGCTCATCAGCATGCCTATGAATGACTGGCTCAGTGAAACAGACATGGACAGCCAAGGGCCCAAGAGGGCAAGAGCCCACATTTCTAACCCCTTAGCTGCCAAGCTGTCTGGTTTTGAGGCGCCAGATACTCGCCTTAGAAGCTAAGTAGTCAGAACTCAGAAATAGTATTGAAAGAGTAGACCATATGGGACATTTCATAGACATAGAGGAGCTTATCTCTCTACACCATCCCGGTCATCCTAAATCCTAATGGCCCAATCACAATAATTATTATTATCTTAAAGAGTGTTTCATGCAATAATATGAATTAATAGAAAAAATATAAAAATGTAATAATCATGAATACTGGTATAGAATACCGGGAAATTGAGAGAAAAGATTCAGACTATGTATGCACTTCAGCAGATAAATGCATCAGTCTATATTATATTCTCATGACTATCACCCAGCTATGCAGCTTAGCAGTCTAGTACTCTAGTTTTGACATAACACCTACTCCCCCTCAAGAAGGTATTTTGGTAATTTTTACCATTATGTGTACTGAGTAAAGACCAAAGATTGGGAGAAGCTCATGTTTCACTTAAGTCACCTTTACATTCTTACAAGTAGTGGCACTGACAGTCTGACACTACAAACGATGAATATTTTGGTTTTTCATTTTAGTTGTTGTGAATGTTTCGGTGATTGTGGGAATATAGAGATAATTTGTGGAAGACAGAAGAGTATAAATATTTATTAGAATATTAAATTGTAGATTATATGTTTCATAGTTCATACTGTGAAATTAAAGGATGTTAATTAATTGTGAATGTCAAAAATTCTAGTACATGTAGTACTAGAATATATTTAATTGTTCATACTTCATAGTCTTTAATAAAAATTACAGTAAGTTATTTCAATAAATTCAAGTAAATTCTAGTCGTCTACTATTAGTAGCAAATTTATCAATGACCTGCTCAACGGAAGGTTGTATCTCCTGATGGATTTCCATCAAAGCAAGCCCATTTAACCTTTCCTCCACCATGGTACTCCTGGTATAATTTTTCAGCCTACGCATGGCTGAAAAAGAACGTTCGCACTCACAAGATGTCACAGGTAATGTACCAAGGATCCTGATGGCAACTTTGATGTTTGCAAAGGAATCAAAGTTGATGACTTAAAGGGTAGATGCAACACTAGTAGGACATGACATGTTATTACTTACCCAAAATGTCTGCCACAACTTCAACTCACCATCAAGAGCAAGGGGGTTTGGAAGGTCTTCCTCATAAAATTTCACAAACTTTTTAAATGCTTCCTTCCAGTCCATCATTCCAGGTTTATTGATCAATGATATAATTTGGCTGGGAATAATACTTGGACCATTGAAAACATTTAAACTACTTTCCTCAAATCTGCATTGAAGTTCTGAATTCAGGTGGTCCAAAATAGGAATTGTTAGTGAAGATTTATAATACAGGGAAGGATCATTAACAGGGAAATTTCTAGAATATATCCTGGGCAGAGCTACATCAACTCCAATTTCTTTTGCCTGATTGACAGCCTCACCATACCAGATATGAAAACTGTCAACCTTATTACGGTGTGTGTTAACAGTATTCGTCAATGCTCGAATCAGTTTAATGCCATTAAAGATGTCAATATCCTTTGCCTGCAATAACTGTGTAACAGCGAGAGTCCGATAAAAAATGTGTCTGGTAATAATAAGAGAAACAACAAACACGATTCTGCGAATTATTAAAGGCTCATCCCTAATCATTACAGGTATTTAAAGAATTTTAGTAATTTGTAATTTTATAATAACAGCACCTGTTTCACGAGTTTTAGTTTTCCCAGTGTACATTTGGAGGAAATCTTTGGCGGAAATCTTTCACTCCTTAGTGTCTGAAACTTGCATCTTTGATGAAGAATACATGTTCATTGTAGAAAAGAATGAGACAAGTTCATCGAACAAACCCATGAAACGACCACCACAATTAGCTAGGATGTCCCCAAACTTGTCCCATGTGCAGTGAGGCAAGAAAACGTGTTTTGTTTCTTGGCCTTGGGTATGGAGTGTTGTCATGACATCTTGTAGGAAATTGTGGAATGTAATTTTGCATGTTCCTATTAATGAATAAGGTGGATATTTGATACACAAGATAAGCATTAATAAAAACCGTTTCAGACTAAGCTAATTAGTACTCAGATTAAGCAATCAGATTAAACCAAACCTAAACTCTTATCAAAATAATATAACAATCCTTACACATAAGTACCTGAGGCCATCACTCCCAAGAAATTTAACACAAACGTCTACCGGAAACATCTAAGCGGTGATATACTCAGTACTTTAGGTTTATCATACAGAAGTTTGAGGTGCTTCGAGAAAATTTCACATTAATAGTTATAATTTGATAGTAATTTCTAGTTATAAGTCTTGTTAATTTCTTTTATCTAATATGGTGTTAACTTCAAATGGCATGAAGGCCCAGGGTCGATTAATATCTTTCTCGCGACATTGCTCACCGCTGGGACAGAATATTCTGAATATTCTGATTTGTTGACGTGTGTCAGCACAGGTACGGCACAGCGGAAACATGAGTTTCCCCCTGAGTTCGAGACGGTAGGACTGGACGGTAGAGCTGTCGAGGAGGAAGAACTCTACACTTCACCATACCAAAGTATTGTTGAATAGGACCAAAGTTCTCCGTGATGATCTGTGGATGGCCAATTGTGGGCCAGGATAATGTTGGTTTCGATGGATAAACCTCAATACCTCCCAACGATTATATAAACCCTGCACTAAGCAGAGTCTCCGCCAATAATACCGGTCTACCTTCAGTTTCTGTGCATTGATACCGTACGACCCCCTCACGAGCAGCGCATTTTTTCAACATGATTATACATCGCCGTATTTGTTATGGTATACACTTATTAAAGTAGGGATGGGCGGAAGCTTCTTTATACACGTAAAGGGCTGTAAATAATAAATATACACCATCGAAATATTTACACAACCCCTGCAGAAACATATCACACATGCGCGCCGCATACGATACGAATGATTGGAAGGATGGCATTTTAAAACTAAAATAGAAGCTAAACAAAAAGAGGTAGATAGGGGTAGACAGCGATTTTTTGATCGAACTGCTCTTCCTTTGCTGAATAATTCATATTGAAGCATTCAACCATATATGGTTAACGAAATAATATGGAATTTTCAATGACCAATAAACACGAGTATGCATAAATTAAAACAGACACGTTCGCATTCAACATTGAATGAAATACATATATAAATAAACTAACCTGCGGCAAAGGTCCGATATCATTGCCTTCTTGTTGTTAGTGTGAGGATACTGTCATTGAGGTTTGTCATGTCAAAAAAGGTATTGTCAGTTTCTCTGTCATTCTGGGCGTTTTCTTGTTGTAGGTTGTCGTGTGTTTGACTGTTTCAGTTGTGTGTTCCATAAAGTCAATTTCCAGAAGTTCCGCCTCATCTATACTATCCTGTTGAAGCTTTTCATCGGTGAACATTAAAAGGTTGCTAATTACATTATCATCGATAGGAAGTGATAACGCAAGTGGATTTTGGTCACGTGTTTCGTGTCGCACGTACACAACCTGGGTATAAATGTTAGAATATTTCTTTCCTTTAAAATTTTGTTTTTCTCACTTTATCAAAGTCTGAGATATCCCTTTTTCTTGCCTATTATCATCGGAATAATCAAATCAAATATAACGTTAAAAACACCAACTTACCGTTTGAGACATCTTGCTCACAATAGAGAATAAATCCAGTAAAATACTTTCCAAACACACGCCAAAATCTTTCGATGATACTCGTACAAGAACAGAGTTCGAATGAACGTAGAAGTGACTAGCTGCTTGACGGAACGCGTGTAACTTTAAGATTTTGTCGTCAGTGTCATCGGTGATTTTCCAGCCGTTCGCCGCCGAACACGCGTCGAATTCACGAAGCCAAGCCACAAAATCACCGCTGCCACCAGATTTGTAACGGGCAATTAGCTGTCCTACTGCATATTCGCCTTTTTTGTTGCAGAAAATAAACTGACATTCGGACACACAACTTGCAGCCTCAGTGTTCTGCTTACTGTTGGCCTTTGTGGAACTAGGTTCACTGATTTCATTTACTGTAATGCCAAAACGCGCCAGTCGATCCACTGACGTCTCAGCTTCTTGTGGAGGCACCATTGCACCCGGAACACTATTGATAACATTGTATATGTATCTGATCTTGTCGCGGATTTTCGTGTGCTCAAATTTCTTGAGGACAGGATGATCCTTGCTGAGCTCTTGTACTCGTTGAAGTGTGATGTTTTGTCTCTCAATTTCCTCTGCAAGAACACTGCTTATGATCTTTCTTGTTCAGCAGTCCATCTGTGTTGAGAAGTTGGTGTCTGTGTTTCATCGATATTGGCTCTTGAGTGCATGATGCGTCTAAGGCTGCGTGCGGCGATGGCTGCTTGCTTTGACTTCTTTACCAGGAGTTAGATACCAGGAGTTGATATTTGGGTACACTTGTTTGTTAGAAAGCCACCAGGTATATAGACACGATTGCAATGATTGCAAAGGAAGAGCGAGAAATGCGTTGACCTCTGCTTCAAGATTTCGGCTGCCACTAGGAATGTTGTCGTCGGATGCAACTATCTCTTCGAAACACGACCAGATCTTGATGTGGTCGATACCTGCGGCTCACTTTCTCCGTTGACGACTGCTTTCCTTGACCGTATCTGACTCTGAGAATCCTTGGACAAGAAGGAGCTCGTCACCAGCGTAGTACGACCATCCTCTTTACAAAACTTTGTCTTAAATCTCGGATCAATCGTCATAACCAAGCTGTTTGGAATCTCCTTTCTACTCAGCTCATCCCGCATTGTACGTACTCCAGCTGTCTTCTCGCCGTCATCTCTGCTGTAAAACAACCTATCTATTCGCTTGTATTTAGTATTTTAGCATGTGCTTGGCAACTGTGCAAAAAAGTCTTATAGCTGATTATTTTGCCGATTATCAAACAATAATCGGCCGATTACCGATTGTTTAAAAATGGCCGATTAATCGGCTTTGCCGATTATTTTCCGATTAATCGGCTCATCCCTAATCATTACAGGTATTTAGAGAATTTTAGTAATTTGTAATTTTATAATAACAGCACCTGTTTCACGAGTTTTAGTTTTCCCAGTGTACATTTGGAGGACATCTTGGTACTCCTTAGTGTCTGAAACTTGCATCATTGATGAAGAATACATGTTCATTGTAGAAAAGAATGAGCCAAGTTCATCGAACAAACCCATGAAACGACCACCACAATTAGCTAGGATGTCCCCAAACTTGTCCCATGTGAAGTGAGGCAAGAAAACTTGTTTTGTTTCTTGGCCTTGCGTATGGAGTGTTGTCATGACATCTTGTAGGAAATTGTGGAATGTAATTTTGCATGTTCCTATTAATGAATAAAGTGGATATTTGTATTGGAGTCATGGTCACATATTACAAGTAGTTTAAGAAATATTAACATTAAAGTGAAGAGTTAAATAGTACTGTTACAGAAATTGAGGACTAGAAATTGTATTTACATTTGCTTGAATATAAATAATATGATATAGTTATGGCTAAAGTCAAAGTTTTGTTAAGTTGAGAAAGATGTGAAATATGAAAATAAAGAGGTACAAAATAATAAAAATAATAATAAATGAAAATAATAAAATGAAGAGGTACAGTACATATACATAATGATTAATGTAGCATGTGTGCAGACACTTTCTGTTTGCACACATGCTATGCATAATGAAAGTATAAATACCGTCTTTTTTTATTAACGTGTGTAATCCCGTCATTACACGGCTTTATTATTGCTGTGTAAAGGGACCTTTCACACATATACATCCCATGATTAAAGCTTGATAAAGCCTTAATTTTACACACCTTTTTATGTCCTTTTGCACGGAAATGGTTTCTGGTTCTTAAACTGAAATATAATAAGGATATTTCTTTTTACTCAAAAATCACTCACGTTTTTAAGCCAACTGACTTTGACAATGAAACGCAATGTGGTGTCTTAGAGCACCTCTAGTTGCCTTGCGGCATACCATTCGGATTTCTGGGAAGTTTCTGCAAGGAGAGAATTGAATTAGTGCCAGCTCCTTCTTTCTTCTAATAATATTGCGTTTAAACATTTTATGCTCTTGCGCTTAATTCACAACTAGGTCCCAAGGACAGTGCAACGTTTTATGCTGTTAGTAGAATTATTTCACATATGGAATGTTAAAAACAGTAACAGCTACATAACACACAATTAAGTGACAAGGCTAATGACATGCAGGATTTTAGATTACTTTTCAAACTTACCTCACAAAAGAGCAATGACAAAAGTTATATTACGACTCTAGGATTATATTTACGACCGCGAATTACGTAATATATGAAACACGAGGAAGAGTGTTTCATCAGGATATCCAAACACCGAGACGTTTGTTGAAAACCGAGGCGAAGCCGAGGTTTTTTAACAAACTTCAAAGTGTTTGGATATTCTGATGAAACACTCCGAGTGTTTCATAGTGAAAGTTGGCTTAATTTATGTAATTTCTTCCTCTGATATCCAAACCACCGTCTTCGGTGTTGTTTCCTTTGTTTTCGGATCATGAATTATTAATGCTTTGAGATAGATATTTCATTACTTACCGACAAGAAGTCAAACATACTTCGATATATGTAGCGCCTCATATCTGAGTCGCTATTTTCGAGCTGGCAATACATCAGATCACACAGTGGTTCAGCTATTATGTCGCCACTAATATAAGAAAAAGCAGAATTATTAGAATATTCTAAACATAAAGAAATCAGAAAATGAATTCGAAAACACTCACTCTGATTTCACCGCTTCTTCCAAGCGACGCATGCCAATCTTTTTGTCTGAAGCTTTGCTTGATTCTAAATAAGAAATATCATTGATTTGTTTGGATCACCTAATAACAATCTTGAAGGGTGTACTTGGAACCAACGTACAGATGCAAGAATGCAGGAAACATACTGATTGTTGACTTTCACTTTCTGCTTGATGTAGTAATTGACAACTCCTGGTCTAAGATCAGTTCCAGAGCTATCAATTTCTCCTCAAAGCTTACACCATCTTGCCAATATAAATGATGACCTTTCATCTCTTGTGTCACTGGAGCCATACTTATCTCCACCAAATTTAAAAGAGTACCTTTTAAAGTTCCTTGTTATGGAGGTTTCATCTACTGTATCAAACATAGCTTTATACGTGTTCTTGAGAGCAGGCAAAAATGTGGTGCATCTAAACAATCCTTTGCAAAACAAAAAGAGGGCAGCAAACATACATTGACTCAAAGCACGTCCAACTATTACCTTTTCTCACAGGGCCAATTAAGAGAAGACTTGAAAGAATGAGAGTTCCAGATATAGTATTGTGTTCTGAGAATGACTGGTCATGTAAACCTCCAGCTTGTTTTGAAACAAGTCGGTCTACAACTGGTTGAAAATGATCTTTAAAATCTGTTGGCAATGGGATATCTTTTATAAACTGGCCAGAATTAAATTTACGCATCAGTAGAATTTCAACAGCTCATTGATTTGTTCCAGAATCCCATTGTATCTCTCAAAGCTCAATAGCCAAAATGAGTACACAGGTCCATAGTATAACATTGAGTCTAAGAGATTCATGTGAAGATGCATCTTTGGTGTGACTCTGTCTTTATCATAACTCCTCAACACCCTGGCAGAACCTGGCAGAATTTGGCCCTGGTAACTCTCTGCATTTGAATTTATATTTAAATTGCAACCGTCACATGATTGCGAATGAACAAATTGAAACTGTATGGTATTGAAACGGTTTTTTGGTGCGTTAAATTTGGCGTAATTTAAATTTAAATTGACGCCAGCGCGACAAACCGCTTTCCGGAAGAAGCCGCCATTTGCCGACGGCGAAAGTTTATATGCCATAAAAACCAGCAATGCATTCCCTCACAAAATCATCGGATGCATATCAGCTGATTTCATGCCGAAACTGTAGTGTTGAAGGACAAGATAATCAAAGACAGGCACAAGTAAAAGTTAAATAAATTAGTATTCTCAAACATGACTAATAATAATATGTACATTGTCACCGACTCACCGGTCTGTGTTGAGCAATTAATTTGCCTTTTCTGTATAGTTTTTTTGGTTAGGGTTAGCAATCTGGTTAGGATTAGGGTTAGGTTTAGGATTTTGGTGATATTTACCCGCATTTCGTTGAATTCTAAGAGACTATAGCGTCGTACGGCTACCGTACGCATAGCTATTACCTTCAGTCCAGTGCTTCACTTTATCGTTAAACATTTTGACTTAATTTGCTAATTTTAATGTAATTTAAGTAATTGTACTGCACTGTATTGTGTATTGATAATTATAGCCTATATATACAGTAGTTTAGGGTGAAAAAACATGCATACTATTGCTGTGTTTATGACTAAGTAATATTGCAACAATATATTACTTATTTTCTAATTAAAACTAGAAATACCTTATACGCAACACCCCTCGCCAGCTTACTGTTTGAAACTTTTATAGCGTAGTTGCCAGTTTACTACTGTAATACAGTACTGTAGTTATGCGCTTTGTCCTAGTGACGTCATCAGCGTTCAATAATTTTTGTTTTGGACACCTCCATTCAATAATTCACAGTATTCGACGGAATTGGGGAACAGTGTTGAGATGAACTGGTACTTTGTGTTAGGTATGCAAAATGGTTGCAACAATTCATTGGTCTGCAGATTACACCAGTCACAAGTGATTGATGTGGCGACGCGACCAGGCCCCTTGCAAGGTCCCAGGCTATTTTGCCCCCCCCCTCTTCTCACCGACCTTGTGATTCATGAAATAATCAACTATAAAAAGACACCAAAGACTGTTAAAGAATGAAGGAAGAAAGTGCATTATCTTTATCATTCAAATGTCTAGGGGTGCTGCATATAGTGCAAATTTGGTTTTAATACAGTATTAGGGATTCTATCCCGATTGTTGGTGAGGATAGATGCTCTTGAGGTCTCAATGCAGGGCAGAGAAACTGACCTTTCCTAAGTCTGGACATGAAACTGATCGGTTAATAGAAACCCTAGGATTGGTACCATGTTAGTTAAGAAATGTCTTGAATGCATTTTACCACCATTTCTAAAGAACTATTTTAATCTCAATGAATTTGTTCATTGCATACATGTAAGAGCATTATCTAATATCTATTGCCTTAATTGACAATACAGTACTACATTTGTAGGATTTATACAACTTTCAAGTTATAATTAGTTTTTGTTACATATTGTACATACATATATATGAATACAGTATCTGTAATAAATTTATATTTGTAATATATAATAATTGTAATTTGTTAGGAAACAGGACCCCGTCAATACCAGTGTTAGCATTGAACAGGCTATCCTGTATTTTTATTAGTATTATTAATATTATAATGCCTAAACTTTTCCCAATCCCAGAATGTATATAGTACAACTCTCTCGGTTAAGTATTTCAAAATTTGTCTAAAGATTTCTGAACAATCACAATGCAGACTATACAAGTTACAACTAACAAACAATAACATGACATGGTTGTTTTATTGAAGATAAAATATTGTTCAGCGTATTGTACATTGTAGGCAGAAATACAGATCTTTTAAAGGTTGGTGCACTGCCAAAATAGTGTGTAACAGGTCTCAGACATTCAACGTTTCGAGCGAAAGCCCTTCGTCACTCAAGTCAAGAGTCTTTAAAATTCAACGAAATGCTAATCCTAATATTATGACTACCTAACCAAATTACCAACCCTGAGCTTGACAATCCATGTATCATCTTTCTACTCCAATCTCTCCCTTATTCACTATACAGCAGTGTATATAATTTAACACTGACCAGTATACAGTAATGCTTGTTTATATACTATAAAATTGTAGGCCAGGCCCAAGGTCGTATAAACACTGAACCACAGCTATAGTCTACTATATAGGCTCATTATCAAGCACAGAATAAACATACTGTATATTTCAAAATATGAACAAACACTTACTATTCTGTAGTATATAAACACTGGATATCGTCTTCGATTCGCTTTGACTTGTTTCTGTCGCAATCCTTCTTGCTGTGTTGGTTTTGTTACAGAATAAGTATTGAGGTTTTGTTTTTAATAACGACTGTCCCCTCTCGTTCTCTTCTGCTCGTGCAGCTTCAGCCTACCATTCGCTATTTAAATTACTCATTTCACGTACATTTCACGTTTTTTCGACTAAAACAACACAAAATTATGTTCCCGCTCACGACCTTTAGATAAATATCCTTTTAGATCCATAAATATCCTTGTTTACCTACTTTCTTCCCCGTGAGTACGTCATCGTAACCAAGACAACCGATGTCCGGTTGATGGATACCTATATACGCGGCACAAACATATCCAGAATTTGCATCAGACAAACGACCGGACATTGTACACGACCGGACATTTACCACCCCGTCAAGATTATCACCCTCGCCCCAGCGCCTTCGGCGCTGGAACGGCGCTTCGCGCCGTCTGGGCGAGGGGATTATAAAGGCTGGTGTATGGGTGAATTAGGGTTAAATGAGATACATGTGTAAGGTATAACTCATTAACCCCCACAACTAACCTATAGCAGTTTTACTTTGAGAAAATTTGTCTAGTATAAGACAGTGAAATTAATAAAAGGCTGGTTTTAAGCATAAATAGATTATTAAAAGTACCATCGTATGAATG
Organism: Chrysogorgia sp. JL179-B06; assembly: GCA_035772405.1. NCBI lineage: Eukaryota > Metazoa > Cnidaria > Anthozoa > Scleralcyonacea > Chrysogorgiidae > Chrysogorgia > Chrysogorgia sp. JL179-B06. The sequence goes on from JAYKKM010000088.1 coordinate 473,889, forward strand.
AGAGTTGAATGTACGAAAGGTTTACACTTGAATTTTTACAACAAAAATAATATAGTTATTAATTATGATTTAATACAGACTTTGCCAATTTTCCAAGATCTAATTTCGATATCTTTCAGTTCCTTAACAGAAAATGGCCCATTCCCAGTAAGATTAATTGGACCAAAAAATATGCAACTTTGGTATACATCAGGCACTTCGTCCACTTGTAGTTTTCAACTCTGACATTGTTCAGAAATTTCAGTTATACTAGAATGGTCTTCTTTCTTTGCTACTACCCTTCCTATATAAAAATTAGTAACATAATCGACGGCATAATATTGTTCTTGCTGGATATCAGCTGCACTCATGTCCTTAGTTTAATAAAGATGGGACACCAAAGGAAAACAAAGTAACTTCTAATGAACTCTATAGATGATAGGTGTTCTTTTGCCTCCTTAAACTCGTATAAGCAATTCTAGTCAGTGGGTTAATTAACGTTTTTTTCCTCTACGTTCTTTTTCTTTGACGTTCTAAATGTTAGCATCGAGAAAACGTTGAAATATGTTGGAACAGGCCTTTTTTCTTTCGGGTGAAATCGTGCACCACAACTGACTGTGCAGGCGGTTCCAAATGCTTCAGTGGGGTTTCAACACTAATATAAAATGCTTGAGCTTTCCCAGCCCCTGGCTCGCTTAAGCAGACCGTAAATAGATTACAGGGCTCGCTATACCGTTTCCGTATTCGTAGTTTCGATTTAGGAACAAGTGAATCAGTTTTTTTATTCACTCATATTTTTTGGGCCGGTTAAAATCTGGGGGCCGGCGGCAAATGCCCCCTTTGCCCCATAGATGATCCGCTACTGGGCAGGAAGCTCCAAGCTTTGCTTTGCCCTTCTGCAACAACAAATACTTGATTGTCTACTCCCATGAATTATTAGGATGAATGGCCTGTAATTTCCCACCTCCTCAAGGTATTTTGGCATGTTAGTTCCCATCTATAATACAGTGAGTTACCGGCAGAAAGTAGGCAAAGACAGCACTTTATTTATAAATAAAATATTTGTACTGCATATATACTACATGTATTCTATTATTCTTTGCAAACAATACTTAAAAACTCACAGGTTTAACATCCATGAATGATTTTAGTGCATCATCGATACTGCACCTCTTCTTATACAGGGTAACAAACCAAATGCTGCATTTTTCTTTTCATCTAAAGATGGAAAAGGCATTCTAGCTATGAACAATACCAACACTAAAGATGATGTAAGAGATAAAAGTGGGTGAAGGAAAAAAGTATTCAAGTTAACGCGTTAAAGTAGATTAACGGCGTGCACGCCCTGGAATTGATATTGAAGATAATATTCTTTACCCAGATATTCTACACTTATCCGATCATGAATTGTTTGAATTCGAAAGGACACGAGATTCAACGTTTTATTTTTGGAATGGAGACGTAATCCGTAAAATTCGTGCTGTGGACTATGATTATGCTTACTTTAGACTTTATGTGGAAGATAAAAATGAACAATCAACGTTCCGGAAAAGACATGGTGTAAAAATATGTTATAGTTTTTTATTAGATTCTTTCACTAGCGATATGTTCTATGATCAGTTAGTAGGGGAACATATAGTCTTAGCAGTTGCTGCCTTCATGATTCTTGGGTTTCCAAGCAGCGATTATACGAAGTCTCACGTCGGGCCATATAGCTTTGATCAATCTTGCCAGTTCATCTAACGCTTCTCTGCACCTCTAGGGAAAAGGGAAAGAGTAAAGAAAAGTGGTGAATGGTGATCGGAGTATTTGATTTTGAAGTAAACGGCTTTGAATGGAATGACATCCACAAAGCAAGAAAGACAAGTAACGACAGAGCTAAAACCTATTTACTGAGATTTGGTATTTACACTCGGTGACATTTAATGGCAATCAATGGAAAGGAAAACAACAAGACGTTACATTACAAACCTACCCTATTCATCCGCCGACTACCATGTTCGTATTGAAATTTAGTGCTAGATTTTCGTATGCAGCCGATCCATATGCGATCGGCTCTGATGGTTGACCGCTAGCACATTCAGAAAACTCGTTGACGTCCAGGAATCGTTCATATACTGTAGGTAAAAATTCGTCCGTGGTGGACGTGTCCTTGTTTGGCCTGGTCGTGACACACACGATATAGCCAATTTTCAAACTACTTATTTTTTATGCAATTTGTGGGTAGTGCACTGAACAGAACACAAGTGGGAAAGTCTACCAACACTAACTTGTCTTGCAGACAGGGTTAGAAATCAATTGTGTAGTTCTTGATTATCGAAATAAATAATTAAATTTATTAATTATATAATATTAATTTCGTTAAAGTTAATTATGTTAGTTATGGTTTTCATAATAAATATTCAACATGCATGTATAACAGTGGCATACTCATAATTTTACTGAAAGTACAGTAAGGAAACGTTTATGTTGTTCTTGTGCGTTTCGACGATGCTGGTTAAAAAAATTCTTACAGGTCATATGGTCAATCCCAGTTTCTTGCAGGTCATCGTCAATTTGCCAGTTTCCAATCCCAGTTTCCCGATTTCTGGCTTGGCACATCTTGTGTGTGGGGCATTTGGCTTTAAAAATGACCCACACCACTGGAAACAACAAGTATTCTTCTTCCTAAATTTAGAACCGTGCTTACTACGGTTATCCCCTCACCCACGGGTTTAGCGCGTTCGCTTAACACATTTACGTTTGCTTGGAGAGCATTTCCGCAATGTGCAACTCCTCGGACTTTTTTTTCTCAACCGCTTGAGCTCGAGCCGATTTACCACGGTTTAGGCCGAGTTCTGCCTCGTAAATTGCGTTGAGCTGGATTACTCGACTTTAACTCATCGAGCGTCTTTGGGTTACCTCTTCCCTTTATTTCCCTGTTATTAAAATTCCAACATTTATATCGGTCTCCCTATAGCTATAGTGTTGTGGTGTGGATGTGGTGGTAACAGTACTGATAGTGGATGCCGTGATTATGGTGTTAGTGTGTAGTGTGGATGTGGGTGGATGTTTGTTGTGGTTTTAAGCACAACAAAATGTGGATAAATGTGTGGTGGTTGACTGGTTGTGGCGTTGTGCAAGTAGTAATATATATATATATATGTGTTTGGGACTGGACCGAGCTCTAAGCCAATCAGAATCAAGAATTGATTTGAATGGACCAATCAGAGCACAGCCAGTCCAAAATTTCCAGGAGGGTGTTCTAGTTTTAATGTGTGGTCACCCTGTAAAGAGCGACCAGCCATCAAATCAGGGGGGATATGAAGCTGGTCGTATACAAGAGGTTTTTTGTATTAAAATTAGTCAAAAAGTGGTCGCGGTCAAGAGTATATATATCACTTTGCTCGTGTTGTTGTACGACCAGTTTTATAGTCGTCCCTGAGTTTAACGACCAGAGATTGAAGGTCATTCAAGGTGAATAGTGTTAAGCAAGTACTGACGTCATTTGCTATATGGGGTTGAAAGCAGTGATGAAGCAGGAACAGGAGGTTTAAGTCGTAGAATTTAGTGTTTCAAACAACTGATGATCAGTGCGGAAAGTTTGCCCAGAAACCAAACATGTCGAAAGTGAAACAGGTTTTACTCGGTTTCTGTGCAAACTTTCCCCACTGATCATCAATTATTCGGAACACGAAATTCTACGACTAAACATCCTGTTCCTGGTCCATCATTGCTTTCAACCCCATATAGCATCCGAGACAGCACTTAATCAGATCATCATTCACACTGTGATATATATACTGACACACACACCGTGTTTTTGAAAAAAAATACAAAAAATTCTATTATACATAACCATCATACCTCACCCGATGTGACGTATACTTACGTGCACGTGCCATCCAAAAACTCCATATTTTTATTTGAAGACTTGTATTGTTGGTTGAAACAAAAATAAAACAGTTTTGGACTGTCCTTATTTTTATTTGAAGAATAGTAATGTTTATTGAAATAAAAATAAAACACATATTTTGACTGAATTAATCATAGAAATTTCCACCATGGAGCTCTTACCTCGACGCCATCTTATGGCCGAATGACTGTTATTCTCTAGTTACTGTATATTTAAAAATGATATTTCCTTAAAATATTTTAAGATGATATATCTCATAAAAATTATTGTGGGTGTTTCTTCCAAAAAGTTTGAGGGTTATAGTTTTGAAAAACCTCAAAATAATTTGAGATGAAATATCCAAAATAAAATATTAGAGTTTGTGGTGTAAAAGTTTTTTTAATAAATTTGGAGGAAAAACCTCAAATAAATTTTAAGAGAATTGTTGAGTATATAAGCAGATGTTTTTTTCATATTTTATCAGTTGTATGTGTTTTGCTCGCTTGTAAGTTGTGCTTCGGTACAAGACTCTGAATTCTTCCAATGTTCTGTTTTATTACTGCATTGGCGCGCGTTCACCCCATAGTCGAATTTGCGATTGGAATGAGATTGACACAGGTCCATAGCGACAATCTGGTCATCCCTTATTCAATGAATTGCTTATTTTACGCAAGGGTTGTTCGTTAGCGTATGATAAAAGAGTTAGCTATAGTAAAAACACACACACGATGTAAAAGTTGGATGAATTATTTTTAAAAACATATTTTTACAAAAACGAATATTTAGACATAAAAGTTTGTAATGCATTTTAGGGGGCGCCGTGTAGGATACAAGACCCCTACAAAAATAAAAAACAGTTTTAACGGTCCTGCATTTTTACCATTGTTTGCGTTTTTTTGTAAAACATGAATGCCTCACCCCTGCTATCCACATATCCCCACACGGCATCATCGTATTCTTCTTCCGGCGGCTCGTAGTCGTCGAAGTTATATTCATGATCTTGTTGTACGCGGAAGGCCCATTCGCTCTCGTCGTCTTCTGCCACCAACAATATTCCCTGAACGTCTGTTTCAAGGGTATTCTCTATGGGCGGTGGTGGGATGGTTTCTTGCTAAGAGAAATAAAAAAACATAATAAATACATGTCGCTTGTATACAGACTGTAAAAACATTTTAGCGCTATCTTACATTGTCTTCTTTTTTTGCCTGTGTCGCGTTTGTGTCGCACGGTTTCGTGTCTTTATCTTTGTCTGCGTCTCTTTCGTTTGTGTTGCTATCCATTTTCCTTTTTTTGTTCGTCTGTTGCTTCGTGCCAGCTTGAAATCGTTTTGGTTTGAGATGTCTTTACGTGCTTATTTTTATAATCACGGTCTGCGGACTATTACAATGGTTTAGCGGGTTTGACCAATCAGAGTTTCTATAATCAAACCCTCCCCCGTATCTAACCAATCAGAGCTCGTTCATTAAAGCTTTCATGTCAAAACAAGTGAATTATTATGGGTAGGAACAATGCGTGTTGTTAAACGCTTAGGGACGCGTATATATAATAAGCGTCTTGTTCTAATTCCTCCCCTTATGTCAAAGGCAGTTGATTAATAATATGGGTAGGGACAATGAATTTGTGTTGCGGGATTAAAGACGTGGAATTATAATTAGCAATTGGGTCTACGATGTCAAATGTTGATGTAGTATACGTGTTGGGGATTAGCGGCCATTTTGTTTGTGGACTTTGGAGATACGTTTTTTTAATGAGTTCTAACCTGTCTATGCAGTTGATGTATCAATTACGCGTAGGGATTAGCGACCATTTTGGAGGGATTAGTCCCTGTGAAATATATATTTCCGTAGAGGTATATGTTTAAATACGTCTATATTCTAGATATTTAAGCATTTTTTACATTTATTTAAAACATTTTTATGCTTTTTGATACTCTATTTTACACTTTTCATACAATTTAGTATATATTTTAATATACCCGTTAAACAAATTAGCTCGATATCGAGAAGAGTGTTAATTAATTCATACATGTCAAAACAGATGATAAATGGTTTTTAATACACGTGTTTTAACGTAATAATTATGCGTGGGTACAACGTATTGTGTAACAGTTTTCAAAGAAGATGTGCCTGCCAACGAGATCTTCTTGATTTTCGTTTCGATGAATCACAGCAATAATAATTCCAGCTTCGAATGTCTATATATACAAAGGATTAATCTTTTACAATGAATATATATTGATGGGTAAGATATACACTTTTACCAATCTTAGCGTGTTCGGATGAACCGAATTCTATTTTAAAATAATTGTTATATTCATCGTTAAAAAAAAGTTCATACATCTGTGTCGGTTCGACAGCAGGTTTGGGTATGGGTCTTGAACCAATTAACTGTAGATTTCGTTCACGAGATAGAACCTTCATAGATATTATATCTATAAATGTTGCTTGATTCATGGTTGATAGGGTGGAGGTTCATCGATTTGTACATTCACAAACTTCCCGATCAAATGTGTAAAATCGTCCGATGAGTAGGTATATATATATTTCGTATCCCATAAAAATAATATCTTATATAGTACTATTTCGGGAATTTCGTTGTTTGGCAACATATCCATTTTACGACATTCAACCACTTGATATTCAATATGTGAAAAATACTTTGCTAAATCGGTAATTATTACCAACAGAGGATTTTCTTTAGTACCTGCAATCATTTTTGAAAGTGTTCTAAAAAAAATATGACTTCTAGCATGTGTTTTTATATCTTTCCCTACAATGTTTTACCGATAAATATTTTAAGCAATATGTATTGCATTATTAAGTCAACAAAAAGATTAAAAATATTTACATGTATTAGTAATAGTCGGGTAATCGTCTTATAATATTGATTTTATCATTCAACCAATGAGAATACCCCGATTTTTTATTAGGGAATTAAGTTCAACCAAGCAGGTTACCCTATTTTTTTTACCGTGTTTTTTTATAAGCGTTTGTTTCTAAATTTTTAGGCACACTCTCAGCATGGCCCGTGTGAAACAGACTCATAAAAATTTGGAAAGCGGAAAAACCATTGCACGGGTTGAAAGTAGGGGAAACGATATTCCCAAAATGTTAAAACAACGCCGTCAACAGCAACAAGAATATCGTCAAATGGGACGGAATATTTCAGATGATGAACAAGCATACAGTCAAGAAATCACAAGAAAAAAGAACGTCAACCATCGAACAACTAAAGACATTGCACAGTCGCCATTAAATTTTGCTGTACCGATAACACCGTCCAGTCACATATACCCTCTGCAAGCGAAGGCGTCGCCACGGCAAGCAAAGCTACCCTCTCTACCCCCGCAAGTAAATTCACCATCTCAAGAACAGTCCGGTTACATACACCCTCTACTCCTGCAAGCGAAGTATAACACGTCGCCACGGCAAGCAAAGCTACCGTCTCTACCCCAGCAAGTAAACCACCCACCACCTCTTATCGCAAGAACAGTATAATAGACCTCTTCAAACACCGCAAGCAAGGTATAATTTATCTCCTATTCCATCGCAAACGATTTCGCCACCAGAGGTATATGAAATACCGGGGCAAGAAGGTGAATTAGATAATTACATACACGAAATGCCCATTGATTTCTTTGGACAAATCCCTATTCCTTCACCTTCGAGTTTAATACGAATGTGTGATGAAATGATACCCGATTCTTTTTCATTTTTTCTAATAAAACAGTTAAACATGATTGTAGCAAACGATTTTGTTTTCATTGTGATAAATACATGAAACAACCTCATTTTTGTTATGTGAAACCCCTTTCACTTGAATATAACAAGGGGAAAGAAAGTGAACCCACTTTATTTTTTTTTGATTTTGAAACAAAAGTAACCGAAACTAAATTGCTCGTACCGTTTTATTGTATCGTCCAAAAGGTATGTAAAAAATGTCAACATAGTAATTTAAAATTTTTGAAAAAAAGGATCAAGAAATTATCGATAATACTATTGAAAAAGTTAGTTGTTGTGGGAATAGACAATTTATTTTTGATAACAATGTTATTGAAACTTTATGTGAATTTATGTTTGAACAAAAAAATTCCGTTTGGATAGCTCATAACGGGGGTAGATTTGATACTATTTTAATTTTAAAATATCTTTTAGAAATAAAACAGATAATACCGAATACTATAATGAACGGTACTAAAATAATGAGTTTAATAATTAAAGAACAAAATATTAGAATCCTCGATAGTTATTTGTTTTTTTAGTATGAAATTAGCCGATATTCCAAAAGCAATGGATCTTCAAGGGGAATGTAAGGGATTTCATCCTTATGAATTTTACGATTTAACTTATGAGGGTGAAATTGTAGATCGGAAATTTTTTGATACGAAACATATGAATACAGCAACACTTAAGGAATTTGAAAAATGGTATTTAGAAAAAAAAAAGAGAAATACCGGGTGTCCCAAAAAAAAGTACTCCGGTTTGATTCATAATAACTTCTAAACGAGTGAAGCTATTAAACTGAAATAACCTTCATTAGATAGAGGGAAGACTAGCTTAGATTTTGAGATATTACAGTTGTATTTTACTTAAAAATTCACGGAGATATTAATGTTCAAAATCGGTAGCATATTTCTGGATGTGTCTAAAATATGCCAAAAACGGCGTATCAAATACTTAATGTTGGATGTCTCTGGGGAGTTGCATGTTATGTCTTATGTAGTAATGGTTTGATTGTGTTTCATTCTGAGTTTATTCTGAACATGAACAAATTTGGAATGTACCACATGATCAGCAACCGCAGAATTTAGAAGAGCTTCGCAACTCAATTGTGACAGCATGCCGTAATCTAGAACAACGAATGATCCATGACTCCTTCGACGCAATGGTGTCACGGGCTAGGCAGTGCATTCGTGCTAGAGGACACGCGATTCCGAACGAATAAATCTTGCTTGTATTTTGTAAATAATAATACTTCGTTTCATAATAAACAATTTGTCAAGTGTCATTTATTTACTGCTAATAGTGCGTGTTTCAGTTGAGCAAAGCTTGATTAATATTTGATACGGCGTTTTTTGCATATTTTAGACACATCCAGGAATATGCTACCGATTTTGAACATTAATATCTCCGTGAATTTTAAAGTAAAATACAACTGCCATATTTCAAAATCTAAGTTAGTCTTCCCTCTATCTAATGAAAGTTATTTCAGTTTAATAGCTTCACTCGTTTAGAAGTTATTATGAATCAAACCGGAGTACTTTTTTTTGGGACACCCGGTATATATTTTGTAAAGAGATTTATTATTATTGTTGTAGTGATGTAGATATTTTAAGAAAGGGTGTGTTAAATTTTCTACAATGATAGGCACCATAGGTCATATTACACCCTTTTATGCAAAGAATTGTATTACGATTGCTAGTTTAGCTTTGAAAGTGTATAGACTTAATTTTTAAAAAAAAAATTGTGTAGGAATTATTCCTGCTTCGGGCTATAGGGGATGTGTAAAACAGAGTTTAATTGCTATTGATTGGTTAGATGAAATTAATCGAGAAATAGGAGGAAATTTAGAATATATCTGTTCACAAAATGGGGAGAAAAAAATTCTAGGACGTTTTGTCGACGGTTTTTATATTGATACGATATATCAATTTCATGGTTGTTTTTATCACGGATGTCCCAAATGTTTTGACCCCTATGCATTAAACGTTCTTACAAACGAAAAATTTAGTAATTTATATGCAAATACGCAACGTGTTTCTTGGACAATAAAAAATGCCGGTTACAAATTAATCGAGATGTGGGAATGTGATTATTTAGAAGAAAAAAAATATATGCAGAAACAATTAATTGAAAAGAAAAGAAAATTTTATCCGTTTACTCCTTTAACACCACGTGACGCATTATATGGGGGACGAACTTCCCCCGTATGTTTATTTAAAGAAACAAAACCCAACGAACGAATAAGTTATGTAGATTTTACATCGCTATACCCTCATGTACAAAAAAATTATGATTTTCCTGTAGGTCATCCTACTATTTTACTGGGGGAAGATTGTAATAAAATAAAAATCAAGGACATATTTGGTTTAGTAAAATGTTGTATTTCACCTCCTCGAAATATTTATTTTCCTCTTTTACATGTTAGAATAGATGGGAAATTATTATTTCCATTATGTTATAAATGTGCTGTGAATAAATGTAATAAATGTGAACATAATGAAAGCGATCGATACTTAACGGGCACTTGGACTAGTGTTGAGATTAATGTTGCTATAGATAAGGGATATAAAATAATAGCTCTTTACGAAATATATCATTTTGAACGCAAAGAAAAAAAATTTTCACAATACGTAAATCAATTTTTAAAAATTAAACAGTATTGTAATGATTATTTAAAAAATGAAAATGTTTTTTTAGATAAAGACAAAATAGAGAAAAATCCCGGATTAAGAACTATTGCAAAAACCTTTTTAAATTCGTTATGGGGAAAATTTGCCCAAAACGAAAATAATGAACAAGTGTGTTTTTTAAACGATTATGAAGAATTATTAAATATTGCCAATGATAAAAGTAAAAAATTAACATCGATGGAATTTATAAACGAAACATTATTACGTTGTACATATGAAAAAATTGATGATGCAACAACACCTCTAAAAACGGGAAATGTAATCATTGCATGTTTTGTCACTGCATATGCACGTTTGAAATTATACGAGTTACTCGATACATTAGACGATCGCGTTATATTTTGATACAGATTCTGTTATTTATATATCTGATGAAAATAATTATACTGATGTTAAAACGGGAAATTATTTAGGAGATTTAACGAATGAATTAAATGAAAATGAATGGATAACAAATTTTTGTTCAACGGGTCCAAAATGTTACGCGTATATAACTAATTTAAATCAGGAATGTATTCATGTGAAAGGTTTTACTTTAAAAAATGAAACAATAAAAGAAAAATTGAATTTTTTATCCTTGACACAATGTGTTAAAAATCAAGATCAGATCATCGAAATTAAATATCACAATAAAATATGTAAAGATAAACTTCATCATATTTTTATTGAGGATGAAATAAAAAAATTTTCATTTACATTTAATAAACGTGTTGTTAAAAATAATTTTAATACGATTCCGTTTGGATTTTTAGATAACTGAAATGAACAATGTTTCATTACCATTTCAACACCCTTTTATGTTAACGTTATGCGGTCCCAGCCAAAGTGGGAAAACATATTGGATATTACAATTATTGAAAAATATTAACATTATGATTACACCTGCAATTGTTAAAATTGTTTATTTATATTCAATTTATCAACCTCTGTACGCTGAAATGGAAAAAGTTCTTGCGGAAAAAACAGATATTAGTGTTGAATTTATCGATTGTCAAAAGGGTATTCCCCGCATTACTGATATACAAACGAATACCCGTGAAAATACGTTAATAATATTAGATGATCTCATGTTAGTTGCAACATCATCAAAGGAAAATCTTGAAAGAATAGATAATATTGCAACTCAAGATGTCCATCATCGTAATATTAGTGTTATTTTTACATGTCAAAATTTAACATATGGTAATAATAAATTGCGAAATTTACGTGTCAATAGTCAATATTATGTTATGTTTAAAAATTTAAGCGATTATAATATGTATACGATATGTGATAATAAAAAAATTAATAGAAATAGATTTAATAAAGTATTAAGTGAAATTAATGAGAAACCCTATGGTTATTTGGTATTTGATAATTGTAGAAAAGGGTATGAAAATTGTAGAATTAGAACCAATGTATTTCCACATGAATCAACTATAATCTATGATTTGTAAATAAATATAAAAAGAAAAATAAATGTTTGTTAAAAAAATAAAAGAGTTGTTGAAAATCGTTTTTTTAAAAAGTATATATAGTATGGGGTGTGTATATTGTGTATGAATTTTTTTTTTAAAAATTATGGCAAGAAGAAGATATAGAAGCAGGAGGGGAATTATCCTTAGAAAAAAGAAACAAAAAGGGGGTAGTGTTCTAGATATGTTTGGACCCTTGGGATCGTTAGTTGGAAATCAATTGGGAATTGGTATTCGAAAAAGAAAAAGAAAACAAAAAGGGGGTATTCGAAAAAGAAAACAAAAAGGAGGTTATAATTTTACCGGTTTGTTTTGACCCATACCCCAGCTGGTTAAAATAAAAATCCATAAATCACTGTAAATAATTAATTTTTTGTTTAATTAAAAATTGGCATTATTAAAACTACAACATGACTGATTGTTATTACTTTTACAATTTTTTTTACATTTTTTATTATATATTCCTACGAGTACACTACCTAAAATTGTTTCTATTTTTTTTTAAATTTAATATCATTTTTTAGTTTAATACGTTCATTTTTAAATATTTTTTGTTTATTATTATTTTCGATTTCATTACGACATTGATTGTATAAATATAATAAACTCCAATTTCCACACACTGCAGTATTTTTGGATTGTAATTGTTTACTTTGAATATATTGAAATGTTAGTCCTTTTTTTACACTATAATCATACCAATATTCACGTTTATAAAACGAGACATCTTTTGCAAAACTATCAAAAAAATTCATGTTTTTCTTTATCCACCCATATAGCAACCCAATGTTGACCGTTTTGATCTGCTTCATCCGTATTCCAAATCCAACACGAGGGATAATAAATTTTTTTAGGAAAAATATTTGCAGGAAATGTACCCAAATAATATTTATTTAAAAACTTATTTATTTTTGAAATTTTATTAATCTCGTTCGTAAATAAAAATTGGGTTAAAAAACAATGTAAATTCATTGATTTTTTCGTCGCCATTTTCTTCGTGTTGTATAGGGTGGCGTTGATTGAACGTAAGATTGAACATTATGCGTTAAATCGTATAATAAATCATGATGGTTTATTCCAACACCGTTTAATTTTATTATATCTGTACCCCCAATTTTAATTTTTTTCCTTTCAAGAAATTATTTTATTTGTTGACCACTTGTCACAGTCGGCGTTTTCCTTACCTCAGGTGATTCATCATTGGTCACCTCATTTTCAAGTTCATTACTTTTTCTTTTCATATTTTGTTGTCTTTTTAAAAAACTAACCATACTCTCTGCGACACGTTGATCATTATTAACTTTTTTCATTTCTTCTTTCATTTTATTTTTACTTTCAATAAGTTCGAAATTATTTTATATCCCTGCAATAATTTTTCGTTTTCATGATTAGTTTTGATTAAATCTAAAATTTCATTTAATTTACTCGGATTAATTAATTGCATTTTATTTACTTCGGTCATTTTTTTTTATTTGTTGGTTAAGTAATTTGTATGCGTTTTGATATATGTTGATTATACGAAAATCCTCAGATAATAATATTTTTAAATCTTTTTCTTTTATTTTGTTCTTTGAAAACTTATTCAAAATATATTTATTATCACTGGAAAGTTGGATAGAAATTTTTTTATTTAAAATATTTTTAGCAATGTATTGTAATTTATTAATTAATTGAGAATCTAACAACGTATTTTTTTTATCAATATCTGCTTTAAGATATTTTTTTAACGATGGTAAAAAATCCTTTTTTTTTTTTTCAAAAGCTTTTTTCTTTATTTTATTTAATTGAACTAATGTTTCTAAAAATTTTAAATCATCTTCGCAACTTGATGAAGAAGAAGTAATGGAACTTTCACTATCCATTTCATCACTAACATCATCGCTAACAACATCGCTATCATTTTCGCTATCAACTTCATCCTCCTAATCATCATCTCTTGAATTATCATTTTTTTCGTCTTTTTTTACCTCTTCTTTTTTTAATTCATCATTTTTTTCTTCATTCATTTTTTTTTATGCGTAAACTGAAATCGGTGGAAATACAAGAATGAATATGTTCACGATTTAGTGGTATTTTGTTAATAACTGTTTTTTTTATTTTTGGTTTATTTATTCTATTCTTTGTTGTAATGGGTTTTGTGTTCTTCATTTTTTTTGTACATCCCCTTGTTACAAATGTTGATAATTAAATGCTGTGTAATAATCTTGCAGGGGTATTTAATCCTACTCTAATTTCATTTCGAAATTCACCAACAAATATTAACGCCCCTGCCACTGTATTTTGAGAAAAATGAAAATCCACATTAACATTTCTCGATGGTCTTATGGGTAATACTGCAAGATGAGAGTCTCTATTATCTGTTAAATCAAATGCTAATATAGAATACCCGTTTATAAAGTCATTATAAGTCATGGGCATTTCTGAATAGTTGCGATTTAATACCGAACGTAATTTTGAGTAAGCTTCAGCATGATTTTCTATTCTCTCGGAAACAGCGTTATTTACCGAAACTTCAACATTATCATAATTAGGCCAGTTAAACTCAAACATATTATGAGTATATGATCCGTTCCAATTTGCTAATGGCGAAAATACAATATATAAACGTGTAGGAACGCTACCATTAAACACATCGATTACTTGATGTGAATTTCCTGCTGCAGCTAATGATTCAGTAATACAACGATAATTGGTTGTATAATATGTTTCTTTATTATGGGTCACCATCCCTATATTAAGCGCATTTGATAATTGTTTTTTGGGTTTAAATACAGGACTTTTTATTTTAAAATCGTCTAGGGTAATTATAGTATCAGCAACGGCCATATTAGCATGATCGGCACCCATCATTACAATTGTATTTAATGCCCGCGTTAAACGTAATTCAACTTTATACGCTGTAGGAATATATATTTCAGCACCACCTTCGCTAAATAATGAACAATCAATCTCATCTATCAAATACTGTGATTGATTTTGAAATGCAAGTGTTTTTTGTCTCCCTCCTGCATTTACGACATTAGCATTATCAGTGAAACCCACGATATCGCTCATATGTTCGGCTGTATCTAAATATGCTAAATTAAGCTCTTTAGAATCTTTATATCCCGACGGTGTTTGACGCGTTATAAATTCTATCCATGATGCAAAATATGCAAAATGTGCAAAATTATCTGATGGTGTAATTAAATTTTCATTTATTTTTAATTCTTTTGTTTTCCACATTGTACGAAGGGGTAATGTAATCATCGAAAACCCCGATGCTGCAGGTGATATAACTCCAGCAGCATTTCTAATCGATACTCTAGCCATTATTTTAGCATCGCTTGTTTTCATTAATCCAACGGCGTTCCCATGCCTTGTAAACGTGTATACTGACGATTGATTATCTACAGGCGTTGCGATAATTTCCGTTTCACGACATTCCGTAAACGTATCATTATAGGGTGATGAAGTAAAAAATTGTAAAGGCTCGCTAAATAATATGTCATTTTTTTCCACATCTTCAATTTTTTTACTCATTTTTTTTTTTTAAACGTTAATTTTAAGAATATTTGAAAGTGTTCCCAACACTTGAGGAAGAAACATACCCAGTGCCAATGCTCCACCAAAACCCCCTTTTTGTATTTTTCTTCTACGCTTTCTTATTCCTCTTTTGTTTTTTCTTTTTTTGATATATTTTACGAGTCATTTATTTTATTTTTAAAAAACAACAATAACCACAACAATAAAAATAATAATAATATCCACAACATTATGATTTTTTTATATAACTTTTTTTTTATTTATACTTTTTTTTACACAGTCTATCTATTTTGTAAAAAAACGTATTACATTTGGGTCTATTTTTTTTCTCTTTTTTTTATTATCACTTGTATAATAAGTATCTCAATTTAAATTTGAGGGTAATCCCACACCCTCATTTAATAAAATTTCTTTCTTAGTTGGATTTTCTTTATTTTTTCTTTTCACAACAAAATATGATGAATAATTTTTTCCACGATTTCTACTATTTAACAATTCAGTATAATCTTCTACGGATAGTTCATTTATTTTTTCAGTCATTATTTTTTTCTTCAAATAAATTTATATATATCTTAATTTCTTCACCTTTTAACGACACGTTATTCTCATAGTTAATAAAGAACTGTAGTGATTGTTTAGCCTCTTTATCACTCATAAATAAAAAATAGGGGAATTTTTTTTTTCATCATTTAATGATGTATAAGGATTTTTTTCGTCAATATAAAATAATTCTTTTATAGTATATATAAAACGTTGTGTTGCATTGGAAATAATAGTAGATGAAGAAACTGAAATCGTTCCATTAGTTATTTTTTTTTATTGTGTTATTGCACTGAAATCCATTTTGTTTGCACACGTAATTCGAAATGAATTTTTGATATTTTTATATTCAATCGAATTTAAATTCCATAAAAAATTTCCCACTATTTACTAAAATGTAAAGAGAAAAAGGATAAAATATTTTATATTTTTTAATTATCATTTCCCCATTTTTTTCTTCAAGAACAATCAAAAGCATTATGTTGAATGTATTAAACAATCAATACTAAGCGTTCCTGAATCAAAAGGAACTAATTTTCCTGTAGTATCTTTAACTTTAATATGAATTTCTCTTATAATGTCTTTTTTTAATTTTCTCAATGATTTTGGGGGGCTATAACAAATTAATTGTCCATTCCCCCACCACCTTGTCGATTCGATTGAATGGGGACTGTTGTTAACAATTCGGCACAACTATCACCAACTAACCCCAGTTCTATTTCATCACAATATATAAACATTTCATTTAATCCGTCGGATACATCGGGTAAGTAATCAAAATGTTTAGAAAAAAGGGTTCGAGGTGTAGGGTTATCTTTTTTTATTTCAAACAAGAGAGGTACGATTTCAAGATCTTTTTCATTTTTTAAACCTAGCATAAAAGCTAATTTTTTTGAAAATAATATATTAATCTTTTGATTAAAAGAAGCATATTGAATACCCTTTTTTTCTATTGTAGTCTTGTTAGATAATCGAAATTCATTTACCTGTAACCTATCGACTGCTTTATTCGCATTTTCATATACCTAATACTCAATCTCAACATTAACATTAATAATTACTTTCCCATTTGACCCGATGGTACAAAAAATTTCAAATCCTTCTAAGATATTTAAAAATATAATTAATGAAGATAAATCATAAATTCCGTCGGGTATAATAAATTTATCCGATGTAAAAACGAACTCACTGTTTGCGTATACCGTATTATTAATTTCTTCGGGTATAAAATTCTTATAGGTTATGATAAATGAAAAAAAAAAATTCATCACCTACAATATTTTTAGTTGTTTGGGGATAACAAACTTGTAAAACTTCTAAAAAACATTCATTGTTCAAAGCATCAATAGGCTGTGCAATTTTCATTTCAAAATCATTAATCAAATTCTTTTGAAGTCCTCTTGATATTGAATTACTAGCAATGTGTAAATTCATTTTTTTTTTAAAACTTGTAATTCAGCACGATAAAAAATTCCTTTAATTTCTTCACGTTGTTCTTCTTCTAATTGATATGTAACGGGATCGGTGATAAATACTTTTTTAATAACAAATCTCTCATTTGTCCATCGTCGAAGACTACTTTTTTCAAAAATATTATTTTTTACTCTCACAATACGTACACGAGTACCTTCTCGTATCAGATCTTGAGTGGGAATAGGATGATTTAAATGATCACGTACTATTTTATTTTTTACTTTACGTATTTTTCCTTTTTTTTCTTCGCGATAAATTTCAAAAGGTGTTGCACCAGCTAATGCTTTATGTGGGGAATTATTATAACGATTAACAATAAGGGGTAAATACTGAATATAGTCAAATTCTCCAGTCATTGTTAAAACACGACGAACCATTGTTTTTAAAGTTCCAATTACACGTTCCACATGGGATGCTTTTATTTCTCTATTATACGTATGAAATACTTCAAAATTATATTTTTTACTTAATTTCGTACGTATATCTTGAAATTCTGTTCCTTCATCACTTTGAATTTTAAGAGGTGCTATTCCTTCTTCAATAAGAATACTTTCAAATTTATTTTTAACATTAGACGTTTTCTTTTTTATTAATTTTACCCAACATAATCTTGAAAAAATATCAATACACACCAACCAATAACGATATTGATTATTATATCGGGCTAAATCTTTATTTTCAGCTAAATCAATTTCCCATTGTTCATTATTTTTATTAACAGCATATTTCAAACGTCTATATATTTTTTTTACTACTACTATGTAATCTATAATTAGAATAATCCTCATCAGTTAATGTCTCTCCTTTTAATAATCTTGAAGCTTTTTCAATAAAGTCAGCAGAAAATTTAGTTTTTTTCTTTTTATTCATTTCTAAAATAAAGAAATAAAATAAGTATAGTATTCTTCAAGTTCATCAACGAGTTCTTTATCGCGTAATATCCCCATAAAATCAACTTCTATATTTTTACAGGCTAACTCTTTATTTATAGTATTACCGTACAAACATAATGTATCTTGTATATTTTTACAACATCTAAAACGATAATAAAATATTTCTGAAATTACTGATGGATTTAAACGGTGACAAACCTCATCATCGTCACTTTCTACTTTTATTTTCTTGATCTTTTCGACATCGTTGGCGTCATCATCGTCGTCGTCAAAATTAAGTGGGGATTTCTTTTTCTTCAATACTCGTTTTTTGACGGGGATAGGTTGGGATTTATGACCTGTCGCATGATTATACTTTCTTAAGGCAATAATATATTCATCCAAGGAATCTTTCTTTTTTATATGAAAACTACCCCAGTCATCTCCCCATACGATTTCACTTGGCGTTGCGTTGTTGTTGTTGCTGGTTGTCGGGGTTGGATCATCATCAAATTCCATTGCATCGGATAATTCGTTATCTTGATGTTGATAACAAATTTCCAAACCACCCCACGCATCTGTACGAACAACCAAACGGCATGTTTGCTTTTTCCAATTTTCAAATCTTACCACTTCAAAAAATATCTGCACCGATTTCTCTTGAATGCTAATCTTATTAAGAACATTCAACAATGAAGGAATATGATCTTTTTTCACTTCAACAGCGCTATTGTATGTGTACTTGTCACATCTTTTATTTGTCGGATATACTTTGGCGAGAATAGCATTACCGTTGATTTTTTTTGTGCAATTATTTTTACAGACAAATCTGTATACGATTGCATTTTATAAAAATGGTCATGTTGTTGTCTCTCATAAAGTTCCACCATCTCTGAATCTGTTCCCAAGTGAAGGGGAATGATGAATCACTGTAGGGACAGTGCTTATTTTATACCCTCCGCACAATTTAAAAAAAATTGTATTCCATCAAAATGAAAAAAATTTTATTACACTAATAACCAACGTTTTATATCAAATAAACTATTTTGTTTTCTTTGCATAACTCCTAAAATTTTACATAACTTTCTATATTGTTTTTTTGTTTTTATTTTACATTCTATTTTATTTTCTAGAAATGCAACAAGTGCTTTCCCTATTCTTCCATTTCCATCGGAAAAAGGATGAATGGTTTCAAAAATATAATAAATCAAAACTGATATATTTTTTCTTTGATAGTTTTTTACGTAAAATTCATCTAAATGTTCCATATATTGTTGAATATATAAAGGATCAAGCCCCTCATGAAATCCAACAAATCTTTTTTTTTGACTGTAATGTCCAGCATTCGTTAAATGGGCCATAGATATTTCATGAATAGTTTTACAACATTCACTTATTTTCCATTTTTCAGTTTTTTCCATATAAAATTTTCGAAGGGCAAAACAAAATCTCCCACATCTCATCCAAAATTCTTTTTCATTTTCTTCGTCTTCTTCCATTCGTATAACATCATACGCAAACACTTTAAATTTTATACAGTCTTTTAATTCCATTTTTTTTTTCTACATACACGTTTGTTCACTAATACGTTTATAAAAAATATCCCAATTAACATTCGGTTCAGTCAGTTCGTCTTCGTATATAGGATTTTTTGAAATTAAATTATAATTCAATGTTGTTTGTATATATTTTCTTATCATAGTAAATAAATATTTTACTTCATCTTCAACCATTATTACATGTGCAAATACTTTCTCATTATACTTAAATTCTCCCGTATGTCCCCCATAATTTTTTATTCGTGTAACATCGACAGGATGTAATAGTAGGGGGTGATTTTCATTTAAATCATAATTACGTTTGTTTAAAATACTTAATTTCAGGGGATCAAACTCAAAAAAATAACTTTGACGCGTACAATTTTTATACCGACATTTATCAAAGGATACTTTACCCATTTTTATATAATATATAAAATTCCAAAAATCATATCTAATATTTTTTTCAGAAAGACCTTTTTTTTGTCTTTTGAGAAATCTTCCTATAGGGTTATGTTCACGACAATAAAATATAAAACATGAAGTGACCATGATAATATTTTTAGTTGAACTACAATAAACATAAGAATTGAAAATACTAGGTGCTACCATTAACAAATAAATATTTAAAAAAAGATTTAAATCACCTTTCTCGCGCTGTATGTGCTTAAATTTGCTTACTAAACTTTCTTTTCCAAAACCCAGGGTATAAGATATGTATTTTCTTTCAAAGGTTAGATTTTGTAGAAAATATGTATAATGATACTTATCTTTGGTTCTTAAAAAAGTTAGGATGTTCATTAAGTCATATGGTTGACAATTTATACATCAAAATGGGTATAGTTAAAAGGTTAGGAAGGGCCCTATAGCCGTGGTGAAGGCAACCTTTCTAGGAGAAGGAAAACTCTGAATATAAACCTCCATTATGATTGTGGGAAAGGGTAGAAAGAGCTCTTAGTCTTGGTTGATAATCTTTCTAGTGATGGTATCACGATAAAACACCTGGGTTCCTGCTCCCAAAAACAGGTTTGTGTTAGGAATGGCATCCAGCTGTAAAACATTGCTACAAACTCATGATGATACAACTTAACAATACTAAATACCGCCTTGCTCGTCGCGCGGGTAAACAAGGAGCACGTCCCTCAGTGAGTTACCAGGCTGGGGTCGAAAAATATGCTACTGGTAAACCAGCCACTTTGAAAGATGGGATTATCCGAGTAAGAGTTACTTCACGCCCTACGGTCAAGCAGGTAACAAAACTTACAAAAAACTCAAGCAACCTGATAAATATCAAATTTGATAAACAGAAAACGAAATGTCTTCCACGTCTACGTTTTGCTGTATGGAACGCACATTCAATCAACAAGAAATCTGCCTCCATTTGTGACTTTATAATTTCAAAGCGTATTGATGTTCTTGCGGTTACTGAAACCTGGCTTTCTAACAAGAATGCAGTAGATACTACTATAGCTGAAATTATCAATATCTTACAAGATTACAAGTTTCTTCATTTGCCAAGATCCCATTCGAAAGGAGGTGGAGTTTGGGTATTCCTTCGCAAGGGTTTCACCGTAAATAAAAATGAAGTCTCAACGTTTGCGTCAATGGAATATATGGATCTTTCCATATCATCGTCTCAAAAGCATATTCGCCTCATCACAGTTTATAGACCTCCTCCATCTCGTAAGAACAAGCTAACGACATCCATGTTCTTCAATGATTTTTCAACGATTTTAGAAGAGTTAGTTGTTGTTCCGGGTTATTTGTTAATTGCTGGGGATTTCAATTTCCATATGGATGTTGTTAATGATGACGATGCTACTAGGTTTACGGAACTCCTGGATTCAGCAGGTTTACAACAAAGAGTTACTGGTACGACTCATCGTTGTGGTCACACACTGGACCTTATTATTGATCGTCAGGAGGATAGTTTGCTGTCTACTGCCATGGAGATTGTCTCTGATTTACCTTCAGATCACAGTGCTGTTGTTTGCAGCATGGATTTTCCGAGACCCCAATCCTCTAAAAAAGTTATTAATCATCGTGATTTACGTCGTATAGACTTACAGGCTTGGCGAAAAGATATCCTTGAGTCGCAATTAATTTGTTCATCCGTATCTGATGTAAACACTGCTACTGAACAGTTCAATTGTGTATTGTCTGAGCTTTTGGACAAACACGCACCCAAGCGTACACGCACAATTACCCTACGCCCAAATGCTCCATGGTTTAATGATAGCTTAAGAGTTATGAAGAAACAAAAACGACAGTTTGAGCGTAAATTTCTCTCTACAACGCCTTCAGGTTCATCATCAATTGTACAAGGAACAATGTCGTAAATACGCAAAGGCAATTGATTTTGCAAAAACAGATTATTATAAGGCTAAGATATCTAACTCTAATCAGAATCAGCTATTTCACATGATTGAGGGGATGTTCCGAGTAAAATCTATTCCTTTATTGCCATCACATGATTCTTCGTATGACCTGGCTGATGCTTTTAGTTGTTATTTTTCAACTAAGATTCAGTTACTTCGAGATAAACTTACTAGTACACATGGGTCAGTTAAGAAGTTATCTATAGCAGTTGACTCTCCTTGTTGTAAAAGCTCTCTCAGTGAATTTACTACTGTATCTGAAAGCTTTGTCTGTAACACAATCAAACAGTACTCGTCTAAATCCTGTGCCTTAGATCCTGTACCTACACATCTGCTAAAGGAATCTCTTGACGTGTTAGCTGCCCCAATTACTGACATTATCAATTCATCTTTATCCTCAGGAGTATTTCCTCTGTCACTTAAGAAAGGTCTCATCTGCCCATCTATTAAAAAACCTACTAGTGATAAAGAGCAATTCCCTAATTATAGACCTATTACTAACGTGGCTTTCTTGTCAAAAGTATTAGAGCGGAATGCTGCCAGACAGACAACAGACTATCTTATTGAGAATAACCTCCTTGCAAAAATGCAATCTGCTTATAGACTCTTTCATAGCACAGAGACAGCAGTTCTGCGTGTTTTCAATGACATCCTTAATGCACTTGATGAAAATCAGGAAGTAGTGTTGGTACTGTTGGACTTATCATCTGCGTTCGACACCATTGACCACACTGTTCTATTGGAGAGACTTAAACATCGTTATGGGTTTAGTGGAACTGTACTAGCCTGGTATCGCTCATACCTTTCTGATTGGGTACAGTCAGTTATGGTGAAGAATACGCATTCCTCAAATAAACCATTGCAATATGGTGAATATTGCTATATGTACCTCAGGGTTCTGTACTGGGTCCACTTCTGTTTTCACTCTTCTTTGCGCCATTGGAAGATGTGATCAAAGCCCACGGCCTTGATTGCAAATGTACGCTGATGACACACAGCTGTATATGCCTATAAAATCTCCATGTGATCGACCTGCTGCTCTAGCTAAACTTGAGTTATGTATTAAGGACATCACCATCTGGTGTACTATGAATGGTCTTATATGCAATCCAAGTAAAACCGAGATTGTCCATCTATCATCACGTTTTATGCATTGCGAACCAATGCCAGAAATATGTGTCAATGATGTGATAATCCAACCGGCTCCGGTTGCACGTGATCTCGGTGTTGCTGTAGATAGACATTTAAAATTAAATACTCATGTAAATAACATTTGTAAATCTGCCACTTTGGCTATCAGAAATATTGGCAAGATCAGGAAATATTTGAGTAAAAAGGACTGTGAGAAGTTGGTGCATGCATTCATAACATCAACACTTGACAGCTGTAATAGCATCCTATATGGCTTACCAGATACTGAATTGAGCAAGTTACAGCGAATTCAAAATACAGCTGCTAGACTTGTTGCAGGGGTTAAAAAATCGGAGCATATCTCCCCTGCGCTACGTAATCTTCAAAAGGACTGTGAGAAGTTGGTGCATGCATTCATAACATCAAAACTTGACAGCTGTAATAGCATCCTATATGGCTTACCAGATACTGAATTGAGCAAGTTACAGCGAATTCAAAATACAGCTGCTAGACTTGTTGCAGGGGTTAAAAAATCGGAGCATATCTCCCCTGCGCTACGTAATCTTCACTGGTTGCCGGTGAGATCACGGATTGTTTTTAAGATACTAATAATTACTTTCAAGGCTTTGCATGGCCAGGCGCCTGTTTATATTACTGATTTGCTAACTAAATATAAACCTACTCGTACTTTGAGATCATCTGACCAAAATCTGCTACTCGAGCCAAAATCCAAAACGGTGACTCATGGAGACAGAGCATTCTCGGTTGCAGCGCCAAAACTGTGGAATTCATTACCACAGGAAATTAGAAGCTTTGAAATGTTAAGTAATTTTAAGTCTGCAGTTAAGACTTTTCTTTTTTAAAATTAATAGTTATTGTTCATAGTGTTAATATATGTAGTAGGCTTTATCTTATAATGAAACTGTAATTAGTTTTAAAAGTAACTTTAAGAATATATATATTGTTGTAAGAGCATTGAGACTATTGTATAATGCTCCTAATACGTCTTTATTATTATTATT
The DNA here is from genome assembly GCA_035772405.1 of Chrysogorgia sp. JL179-B06. Taxonomy (NCBI): domain Eukaryota; kingdom Metazoa; phylum Cnidaria; class Anthozoa; order Scleralcyonacea; family Chrysogorgiidae; genus Chrysogorgia; species Chrysogorgia sp. JL179-B06. The sequence continues at coordinate 498,087 of JAYKKM010000088.1, forward strand.
ATTAAACATTGAGTGGTTTTCAAGGGGTAATACAATAAATAATTCGTTAAAACAATCGGGGAATGAAAAAAAACTACAGCATATCGTGTCTGATTCAATTAATAAAGTACGTTGAAAGAGTGTTCTCTTTAAGGAATATTTTCTTTGACTTGCTTGTAAATTCGGGATCATATAAGAGAAACGATCTTCTAGGATAAAATAGGATTCCATTCCACGGGTTCCTTTGATTTTTTCATATTGACAATATAACTTACTTCGTCGTGGGGGCGAATGTTGTTTTTACATTTCATCATGGGACATGTGACATATTTACCACGATAATAATCAAATAATCCACATAACCAAAATAAATATCCAATTTCTCCTTGGTTAAAATATTGAAAATAAAGAACAACTCTTAAAATTGTTTCAATCATATTGCTGTGATTTTGAAAAATGTCTTACTCTTTATATAGCTTTTCAAATTCATTAAGCTAAATAAAATAAAAACCCTTTTATTTTCGGGTTCATTCTTCAGTTGAATCTCATGCAAGCAACATGTCAAAACCCAAACAGTATGATCTTCACTATCTTAAAGAAAATTGTCGAAATCAAAAATTTATTGTACGTAAATGTGAACAAATCCTAAATCCATGCTTTCCTATGAATCGATTATATATAAATTTGGAAGTTATGGAGTATGTAAAAAATAAAAAGCTTAATTATAAACAATATATAACAACATATGTGGCAGGAGATTGTGGTATACATAATTTCATAGATCAAGAAGTGTATATAAATTCTTTTTTTAAAATAAAAAACGCTTTTCTCGATTTATTGAACTGTTTTATTTCAAATATTTAATTCATTAAAATTATTACATAATTCCCCACAACAATTTAAATATACATGTAGTTGCAACATAGATTTATCAAAATGTATTTTATTTATTAATGTTACAATATAATTTCCATTACTGCTACCATAAATCACATTAAGTAAAGATAATATATTTTCATCTTTAATAAGAACTCAATAAAGCTCTTGACCATCAAAATTTTCACGAAAATGATAATTTACTAATCTAAATCTTGAATCCTTACATTTACCATACAAAAACGTTTTTGAATAACATGGGATATTATTTATCTCAAAACAATCAAGGGTCGAAATTAACGTGGGTAATCTCGGTTCTCTATCAATAAATACTACATGTTTTCCCACTAACTGATCATAAAATGACATAGTCCAGCTAAAACCGGTTATTAAAAATCTATAATATCTTTTTCCACCATATCGTTTCCGAAATATAGATTGTTCATTTTTATCTTCCACATAAATGTTAAAATATTTATAATCATAATCAGCACATCTAAACTGATAGGGATGCTCTCTCCATTCCAAAAAAATAAAACGTTGAATCGCGTGTTTTTTCTATCTCAAACAATTCAGCATGTAATAAATATTGAATGTTGGGGTAAAGAATTTCATCAAAATCACGCTCTCGTACAGCCATTTAAATCTTTTTAAAAAAACTTCGACGTAACCTATTTCCACTGAAACATTCACTGTATATTTCCACCGTATATTTAACTTGTTTAACACCCGACGTTTAAAACTGTTTAGTCTTGAAAGTTTTAATTCATCTGGATTAATCGCGCATGGATGTTTGTTAATACATCTTCCACATGGATGTTTGTTATAATATAATCTTTCAAATCGTTCATCTGCTTTTCCAATACGTTCCATTGTCTAACAAATATATAAACAATTATTTTTTTTACTCTTATTTATACTGTTTCTTATTTTTTTTATGGGATTTTCTTCTTTAAATCTTTTAACACCATATCTTCTTTAACAACCATCTCTTTAATCTACAACAACGTTTTTTTTGTTTTGGATCTTTCCACGGTATATAATTCGCACACACTTCCCCACACATATTTCCGTTAAGACATTGTCCACAGGGATATTTTGAATAGAATAATCTATTATATCGTGCATCCACGGTTTCCATGATATTTTTGTAAAAACCATTTTATTACATTTTTATTTATATCCTACTAAAATTTCTTTTTTATTCTTATTTTTATTTTAGAATATCTGTCTTTTTTAATTTTCATTTTTCTTTTTATATTTTTTTTTATAAAAAATTATATATAAACGCGTTACCCCCATGTGGCACGTTATTTGTGAATGATGTCGAATTCACATGTACAGTATCGTGATTGTGATGAACATAACCGTAGCAGTTATCAAAGAATAATTGCTGATGACTTTAACCCCTACAAAATTGAAGATGAAAGTAACTATTATCCATGTCGTTTTCTAGCAAAAGAATTACACCACTTTACCTATGTTGTAAAGAAATGTCAACCTACGGTATTATGCGAATGTATTGAAGATATACCCTATGAAGATATACCCTATGAAGATATACCCTCAACGCCTCAAACATATTACCTAGCTCTGGCAGTTAAAAAGAAACATGAATATGAAAATGATGAATGGAATTGTTCATGTCTGGGTGAAAACATAACAACAATTGTTGACTATGATGCTTCTGCTCTTTTACAAAAAGAAATTAAACTAATAATAGATTCTAATAATTTCATGAAAGCTGTAGCATATACTCAATAAAAACTTTTTTTTAAAAAAATTCGTGTTTTTTATTTATTATATATATAAGATTACATATTTGATTTAATCATATTGATAACAAGATGAATCAAGAACAAGATCTCGTGACCTGTGTCAATTATAGGGGTGTAGCATATTATGACTATACTCCTCGTTATTATTCATGTCATTTTCTTCAAAAACATTTTCCTAACTATACATATTTGGTAGAGGATTGTAAACCTGCTATACTATGTAAAGAATGTAATCCTCCATTTTGTTCTCCACCTCAAGTCTACGAACTAACTCTGAAAATTATTAAACAGGGATTACTTGAAGAGAAGGGAATAACCCTAAAAACAATTCTTGATACTAAAAGTGATCATCTCTTGTATAAAACAATTAAACTAATAAATGGTAACTCAATAATTCCACAACAAATTAATTTGTAAACATATTTATTTTTCTTGTAAAAATTTTTACACAAAAATAAAAACTCGATATTCTGTTTCTAACTTTCAAGTTTTTTTATTTTAAAAACATTACAACGAATAAAATATTTGTTTCCCTCTACCCCTATGGTCAATGAAATTGTAGGGTTTAATGTTTAATATAGGTGTTGAGTTTGCTAATTTTACATTATTATTATTAATATTTATATATTTTCCCTTCAATGATGATAAGAGGTTATGTAAATTATCCTCCGGAGCTCCAAACGAGTCTGCTATCAACAATTTGAAATATCGAGGTCCTTGCCAATCTTTCAGATATAAATAATATCCATATCTTAAACACGAGGGAATCACGGCTTCGTAGTTTACTAATTGTATGGGTTCAGCATGATAATAAAATGTAAGATAATCATGAGATTCACATTCTCCAAAATCAATCATTGAACGCAGCCACATGTTGAAAAAATAATATAAAAAATATATTTGATACCCTGTTTATATAGTTTTGCAAAATCTATAAAAGTAGGTTGTCAAACTATAAAATTTTCACAAAACGTCCAAAAAAATATTGTCAAGATGGTCTATTGCAGTTTCTGTTGTTGTGAAGTGAATTCCTTTTATCATTTTTTCATGCATTACAGATGTAAAGAATGCTTTGTAAACCGTCATTATTGTTATCCTTGTAAACAGAATTACTCACGACTTATCTATAGTAGAATAGTTGATCTATGTGAATGTGATGATAGAATACAAAGATGGAAAAAAACTTATTTGGATTAATAAAATTTTTTTTAAATACATCGTCTACCATTTCCAAAATTCATAAAACTTATGATTATAATTCGGATGATCTTTTTTCCATCCTCCTTTTTGAGTTTTTTTAGAACGTCGTCGTTTTCGTATTCTTTTTTTATTTTTCGTTTTCGCTTTTTTTATACAACTCCTCCTACACTTCATTTTTATGTTAACTGAAGTACGACAATCAATGGTTTAAAAAAAAAAAGAAAAACCGTCTTTATACTGTTCTGTTTTTGATTTTTTTTTAATATCTTTTCTGAGACAAATATATAATATTATATAAGATGTTTAAACTAAAAAACTTTATCATTACTGAAATAAAACAATGTCCGTATTACGTTATTGTAGTATATGTACAAATAGTATAACTTTTTTTGACACATCTAAAAATACTTTTCAGCGCTATTTATCATGTGAATCTCTTCTTAAAGAATATCCTGAAAGACCTGAATATATATATTTTGTAGAGGATTGCAAACCTGTTACCATAATTGAAACAAAACAATGTTCTGTAATAAAAAAAAATGGTGTGAAACAACACCCGTATGAAGTAACCCTGAAAGTTATCAATCATGGAGAATCTGGAAAAACAATAAAAATATTATCAGAGGAAGATATTCCTCATCTTTTGCATAAAAATGTTAAGTTTATAAAAACTGACAAAGACATAATAATTCCTTCTCTTGTATAAATTTATTTTTATAATAAAACATGTGAATCATTGTTATTTTTTTTACATGAATTTCTTTCTTTACTCTAAAAGTTTTTTTCTTTTTTCCTTTTGTTTTTGTCGATGCTGGTTCTTATAATCAGCTAATTTATAGATTCTTTCACTATTCCATAATTTTCCCATTTTACCCTGACGTTTTCCATATCGATATAACGTGGACGGATCATATATTCTACCTTTAAAATGGTAGAAATCATCAGCATAAGAACGAATGATTTCTCCCCCATATGGAAGCCAATCAAAAATATCATCTCTTGCTTCTTTGAGATAAACAACCCCTTGAAGAAATCCCAATTCTTTATCTTTTACAATTTCACGACTACATTCAAAAAACGATATTTCATTTAATTTAAGACAATTCTGTGGAGTATGAATTAATTTCGCTGCCTCTATCAATTTTTCAGCATTTTCTTGATTACGCATTTGAAATGACCAAATCTTTCGCGAGGGTATATACCCCATCTTCAACAAAATAACTGTCCATTTTTTTTATGATATCGTTTTTTATACCCCAGGTTTTGTAGAAATGAAAAAAAATTTTCTCAAAAAACTTTCATATAAATAAGCTGAAACTTTTCTTTTTCATTTATACACTACGTGCTTATAAAACATTGTCCCTCTACAAACTTAGTTTAAGAAAAAATGGCTACGAAAGAAGAAATAACGAATGAAGCTTCCTATGGAGAACCCAACCTCATACCCCTGAATGGTTCCCCTCTCATATGGGATTACAACGATAAAGGAGAAGGATACGCGTACGGTGTACGTGTACGGGATACGGATACGTATACGTCGAAAGTGTTTAATTTCGAGGACTTTAAACCCATCAAACCTATTCAGGATAATGGTGATTCTGATTGTGATGATAGTTTGAAAGTATTTTTGGGGACTGCTGATGACGAAGTAAAGGAGGAAAAAGTATTTAATAGAAACAACATTAAAAAAAAAGTATATACCCGCTGTGATATTAATACTCTTCGACAGAATTTTCCAAATCAAAAATATATTTTACGACACTGTATATACTTTCCCTCGGGTAAGCTATCCGGGTATGAATTATATTTAGAAGTGGTAGATGGGGGAATTCTTTGTCAGCATAATTATATAACAACAATTATGATAACTGATGATTCCATACTCAGTTCCATTAATAAAGAAATGTATTTAGATTAAATAAAAACAATAAAAAGAGAATTTTGTTTTTCAAAAAAAGTTATTTTATTGTGTGTTAAAGTACATTTTATTTTTTTTAAAAATATATTTCATCTATTTGAAAAACACCAAATAATTTTTGGAGATATTACCCTCTACAAATTTTATCATTTTTTTTAAAAATACTGTAACTAAAGAATATCAGTCATTCGGCCATAAGATGGCGTCGAGGTAAGAGCTCCATGGCGGAAATTTCTATGATTAATTCTATAAACCAAAATTTGATTATTTTTATTTCAACATCGTACAACTCTTCCAATAAAAATAATATGGACGTTTTTTTGGATGACACGTGTAAGTATAAATCACATTGGGTGAGGTATGATGGTCGTTTATAAAGTTTTTTTTTGAATTTTAAATATCTATCTCATGAAATTGACTACGATCACCTTGATTGACCTTCCTCTCTCTCTCTGGTCGTCAAACTCAAGGATAAACCAAAAACTGGTCGTACAACAACACCAGGTTTCATGAGATAAATATATACAAATTCACAAAAAACCTCTTGTATACGACCAGCTTCATATCCCCCCTGATTTGATGGCTGGTCGCTCTTAACAGGGTGACCACACCTTAAAACTAGAACACCCTCCTGGAAATTTTGGACTGGCTGTGCTCTGATTGGTCCATTCAAATCAATTCTTGATTCTGATTGGCTTAGAGCTCGGTCCAGTCCCAAACACATTGATATATATATATATATATATATATATATATATATATATATATATATATATATATATATATATATATATATATATATATATATATATATATATATATATATATATATATATATATATATATATATATATATTTTTATATTACTACTATACGACATTATAATGCTAGGGCTGCATTTGGTTTGGTCTCTTTGGCTAAACACATTGGATGAACCTATTTTTATTCGAGATATTAGAGAAGGATTGGAACGTTTGTTGGAAGCATTAGAAGAGAAATGAATACTTGACACTCTGGAAAACGTTCGTGGGAAACGTGGGGAAATCAAGTCCATGTGGATGAAGTCTCCATTACCGAATACCAGAAGATGTTTCCACTGATTGAAGCATTATACACCAATGCCCTAGCCACTGAAATTGAGAAACTCTGCAAAGAAAACTGTTGTGGTTGCAAGATTGATCACCCCAGTCAACGACAACACGACTGTCTTATGATGGCAGAGGAAGATAGATGGGAACTTTACTGTAAAGACGCCATTGCGTTTGTCAACGATAAACGAATGATTTGGGACGAGTTTGTTGAAGCAACAAGAGTGTTAAAAATCAGATGTCATAAAGATGCTCTTGAACGTTTAAGACATTTAGAAAACGCGTCTGAGTGCGTGTTGTAGTGGCAATTGTGTAATGATACGGAAAACCCAGAGATGAAGTGTATTCTAGGCTATCTCAATTATTGGAGAGAAAGTAATAAATTATTTTAAAGTATTACTTTAAATTTTCAGACGCTGATATGGTAGTAGGAGTAGGTCCTGCAAAAGTATCTGTAGATATACCTTTTAAAATTACTAGGGACACCGGTACGAAGCGAATTATCACAAAACAGCAACATAAAGATTATCGGGTGGTGTAAAAAACGTGTGATTATAGATGGCTTCAACACAGTTCCATATGGTTACTAATTTCGTAATATTTGTAAATAATTGTAAATAGTTTGAAATATACACACATTTGAAAATATTTAATTGAATAAGTCAATGTCTAATAACTCAATAATTTCGTCATTTCCTGTTGTCCGAGTCCTTGGGACTGTCCTTGCGGCTGTGCAGGTTGGTGTCCTTGCAACTCGTGTTCTTGCGGCTGCGTTTGGTGTTCTTGCCGATGTGGTTGGTGTTCTTGCGGTAGAGATTCCCCTTTGTACTGCTGCCATACCTCTGGATACCTCGCCAAAACGAATTTTTTAAATTTTATAGAGTCCTCTCTATCCCGTTTGACTTTTTCTCGGTACCTTCTAGCACGCTCAGCTCCTGCAGATAATTGTTGATTTCTCTCAGCCATTGCAGTCCTGAATGTTTATGGGAGTGCGTGTTCGAACTGTACTTATATACCTATGCATGACTTGCGTTTCTCGGCATCCGATTGGGTCTATTATGAAAAATGGCGCCAATTTTAAAAATACTTCAGCATGACGAACGGAAGTGTGTTGAACTAATATTTTACTAGGGGTATTATCTGAGGGTGGGCGGGTATCAAGTCGTATTTATGAAACGGGACGTTACGGGACGCCAGGGCCGTAGAATTTCCCTCCACGGGACTTTGTCGAAAAAAATTATATTTAGTTTCGAGTTCAAATGCAATCCTCTCATTTGTTATCTTGCCTCGAATGCGTAAGGATTGCCCTAGCTGTGGTAAGCAAGGTTTGCTTAAATTATCTAACCATTTATTTGGGTGATTTCCACCAGTTATCTTCAAAAGATAGACAACCTTATTTAATGCAAGCAAAAACATTTCCTCTGGATCTTAATTCACTTTTAAAGGAGTTAGTTATGTTACGTCAAAATGCAAGGGTAGCCTATTCAAAATCGCCAAAATGGTTCAAATAGCGTTACGCAAGTATACGTTGTTCAGTTAAGCCATGTATTCGCTACAATTAACACATCCTTTTGGACTCCTAGTCTCGGGTGGAACTAAAACAGGGAAGACGACGTTTGTCAAGCAGTAATTGTTGACAAACGCTCAGGTTATGATAGACCCAAGCCCAGAGAACATTGTGTATTTCTACTCTGAATATCAAGATACATTTTCTGAAGTACAGTTACTAGTTCCAGGCATTGAGTTTATTCAAGGAGTACCGACTCCATATTTGACACTATTAATCCAAAGACTCGAAACTTATATATTCGACGATAATAGTTTTTGGGAGAAGGCATGCGCTTCATCGTTGGCCAACATGGCCTTCGTCTTGGGTTTTGTTTTTCCTCGACGTATTGTACTGTATTATCGGGTCGATCTTGAGACTGAAAGCCGTTGACTTGTTGGAACCAGATTCATCCAAAAACAACGTTTATATGTTTAGCGGCTCTAAAGATATAAAGGCTAGATGCTTTCGCCTTGGTCTGTGGTGAAATAAGGGCTGATATAGCACAGAGTAGCGGCCAGATAACAAACTCCTTTGCCTTTATTTTACCTATTACTTTTCCCATTAAGATTAATACTCATTTCCTCCAAGTTGAAAACAATAGCCAGAAAAAGTTCCTCAAAAGTATCCAAACCTTCAATACGCTCTACCCATCTGGTCTTACAAACACTCTTCAGTTTTTTCTTTTGAATATCTGGGCAGTGCTTAACTATGTTAGTTTCTAGTATTTGTTGGCGTGACTGAGATATGTAAAAAAATTTGCAATTTCCTTAACTTGTTCAAAGGCATTTCGTATAGACTGAACTGAGCAAGATCCACAAATACTTAAATTTAATCTGTGGCTATAACAATGCATGTATATAGCTTTCCTATTTATCTGAGAAATCCTGGCAGAAAGACCATTAATATGACCAGAAACTGCACCTGCACCATCATATCCCTGCCCACGACAGTCCTCAATATCCAAAGTGAGACCTTCATTTAAACATTTCAAAATGACAGAGGCAAGGTCTTTACCTGTCAAACCTTCATTGCAATGTATAAATCTAAGGAATTCCTCCCTCACATTGAATTCTTCATCTACAAAGCGTAACACTAACAGCACTCAATAAAAAATATTCCTCTTGACCAATACAATACAATACAAATTTAATTTTGACCAAAAAAGCAAGTTACAAAAGGAAGGCTATTTAATACTTAATACATATGATTGATAGCAAATTAGGTCACGGTATACCTAGAAAAACCATAAGGGCTTATCAAAGCTAGGATACCAAATATATAGCTTAATAAAAATGTTATTCAATAGCCAAAAATGGTCGGACACAAAACGAAACAACACGTGACAAAGAAGCTATCAATCTCATGCCAAGCCAGTTCCGTCTAATAAGAACTGCCTTGGACTAAATAATAATAATAATTCTAGATGAATATCAATTATAATTTAATAACTATCAATATATATATATTTGTAACTTTTTTTTTAATACAGCTAGGGATGAGGTCTTGAGCATAATATCAAGGGAATTCCAAATTATTGGACCTTGAAACCTAATATTATATTTTCCATTATTTGTTCGTGGTTTTGAAAGACTGTATGATAACTTCGAAGATAATCTTGTGTTATGATCATACACTTGGTTCACACGCAGAAAAAAATTATTGAAAGTTGAAGGCAGCAGAGAGTTATGAAACTTAAACATAAAAATTGCAGTAGTAAGTTTCACTAATTCATTAAGTTTAATCAATTTCAGGGATTTAAATAAAGGACTGCTATGTTGAGTATAAAAGAGAAAGTAATAATGCGTAGAGTACGTTTTTGTTGTAAAAAGAGAGGATTAATAATCGATTCGTAGGTATGACCCCATGCAATTAAGGAATACGTGAGGTAAGGATAAATCAATGCATAGTATAAGCCAACAAGAGTTTTTTGATCAACAAAATATCTTACTTTTGAAAGCAAACCAACATTTCTTTTAATTTTTTTCAATAAATAATTAACATGAGCATTCCATTTAAGGTTACTATCAAACATTACGCCAAGATACTGAATAAATTATTCCTCTTTAAGAGGCTTATTGGAGATGTTAAGTTGTAAGGAAAATGGTATCTTTTTCTGAGTTGGATGAAATATCACAAAACTAGATTTGTCAATGTTTAGCGAAAGTTTATTAGCACAAAGCCACCGATTTACTAACTTAAGTTCTTCATTAAAGACCAACTGTGGAATGCCTTTAATCCACCAGTATATTTTATTAGATGCTGTCTCTTCCACTAGGGACTGGTCTTTAACAAACTCTGGATTGGTTTGAAAAATGTCTGCCATCCCTTAAAGTTAAAAAATCATCGTTTTCAAATATTATACCGAGAAAAACCTAAAAAGAAATCCTTTAAAATATTTTAAATTAAACGAACGAACAGACAGAGTGGAAACAGCCTCCTATGTCGAACCGGGTGTCCTTTCAGAAAACTCCGTCAACTGATGTTATCTATAATATGATTGTGCTCGCTGAACAATCCGTTTTCAAAAGTTAGCGTTCTCATATTTGGAGAACGTTTATGAAATTCCGTCGCCGTGTAAGCGAGACATGAAAAAGCTTCGTCCGTGTGAATAGCATCGCCCGAAACAGCACTAGAATACAATTATTATTCAATATATTCATACGTTCCTCGTGTTGTCGCCAATTATATTCAAACCTGTCAGGCGGTATTTTGATTTACGACGCTTTTAGTTTCTTCAACAAAGGCATTCGAATCGGTTCAAATCTAATTTTGTTAATGATGATTTTTTTACTTCCTATGCATAGAGTTAAAATATAGCTCCCTCCATCATATATATGTATATATGTATGTATGTGTGTGTGTAGGGAAAAATGTCCGATTGCCTGTTAAAGTGTTTACAGTAATATCCAATTTCTGCCTATCAGTTGGGATTTTGTTAAAAGGTTCCAGAATATATATTAAAATATCGATGTACGATTGAGGTCAATATCGGGGTTGTTGAAGCGTTAGTAGGTTTGTGCTGTCAGTTTCTTCGTCCGAGTCAAAGACTGCTTGCAGGACAGAGTTGCGAGTAGATGCTGATATTTGCGTCTGTTTTTCTTGTTCTTCTGTCGCACAACAATGTAATTCAATCTCTTTCGTGCTGAAATTGTCTGTGTCGGTAGCGTCGCTGGCGGAAACTTTTGCTGGATTCCGCATTAGTGTTCGTGCCACGATGCATTGAATGGCGGTTGTCTATAACGCCGAACCAATTACAAATTCTTCATCTATTACTTTGTCAAAAGCGTTATTGTTTTCAAGAAATAATCTTAAAATATCTTTCACGTGCATCTTTTGAGCAGTTGCATTGTTCTTGGTATTCAAGTGGAATAGCGTAGTCTCATAATTAGCAAATGCACTTGGAAGGCGTTGGAATGCATCCGTTGAAATGAAGTTGTTGTTGGTTGTTAGCAACTGTATGTTGGACTGGATTGTGTCAGCCATTTCTGACATTGGTTTCTTTTCTGCATCAGATATTTGTTGAATTTCCTTGTGTGAAAGAAGATAATGCCGAGACAGACAAAACTTCTCACCGGTCCATAAAAATGTTTTAATACGTTTCGGACATTCGTCCTTCAGTTAAATTTTTTTTGAAAAAACTAATACAAGGTGGTGCTATGTATGCTAAAATTATACATAAAATTAACATAATACAAAGTAAAAATAAGTCATGCTTGTCCTTGACAGTAATTAATTCGTCTCTTAGATCGATATTACATCTTTTATTCAAACATGTGGGTTGTGAAGTACATAACTGTGCAGTCTAATACGCCTCCCTATCTAGCAAAATTTTCTCTACATTCAAACTAGAAGTATTTTCAATCATTTCAACAACAACAAAATATGTATGTATGTATGTATGTGTATGTATGTATGTATGTATGTATGTATATACACGTGGAAGTAGTAAATAAAACAATGCATATACAGTGGAGGGTCGCCATAGACCAGAGAAAACTAAAACGGTGATCGTTTAATAGAGGTAATCGTTTAATGTAATAATGACGGTAATAGCGGTTTTAATAGTAATTGATTATAAAATGTAAAATTTCGCGTGTTTTCGTTTGTACAGTATACATTTGTAGGAAATCTTGGTACTCCTTTGTATCAGACACTTGCATTTTTGTTGAGGAGTACATGTTCATAGTGCGTTAAAAATTCCGGTGCGTATATATGGACAAGCGGGCCAGCCTGGTTAGCGAGATCCCAAAGGAGAATGTCGCTTCGCGTTACATTCAATGTGAGTTTGTTAGCATGAAGCCACTCCACCAGACGTTCAATATCCTTGTCTAACATCGATCTCAAGGATACTAGAACCAGATGCAGTTAAGTTAGAGTCATTTGCATACAATCTAGTTGAACTTTATTTAACACAATTAGGTAGTTCATTTATGTACATTATAAACAGGTGGCCAAGAATAGTTCCTATATCCAGAAAATCGCATGGAAATATGTTGACTTGCAGATCGCTGCTGAAAGCCAAATATATAATCCGTCTTTCGTGATACCGGAAGGTAGCGAAACAGTTTGCGCCATTGCTGTTGTTCTCCTGCTTCGAAATCTTTCTTTTGCCATCGGTAGTAGTTAGATAGATAGATAGATAGATAACTTTATTTAAACACGCTGACCCCGTCAACCGGGGCTTTATTGCTTTATTGCTTTATTGGCTTTATTGCTAGAAAGACCATGCAAGAGATGGTAGACATTACTGATGGTAACAGGCTGAAATGCAGTGAATTCTGATTTAGCATTCTTAACATATGTTTCAAAGTTGTAATTTGAGGCATCAATATTGCACGTCTATTACACGCCGGTTTGTGCATGTGCCACTTAAACTAAATGTACCCCCATTAAATTATTTTCGCAAGAGCACCATCAATTTACTTCCCTCAAAGGCACTTGTTGGTAAAATGACTTCCCTGAATTAGTAAAACAAAAAGTGAGAGAAATTAGCGACATGCAGCTTTGGTGTGGTCTATCTCTACGTGCCATTGGATTGCAGCTCGTTCTGGTCGCAGGTTGGTTGATGAGGGTTTGACGGTTTGGACGGTTGGTCGTTGGCGGTACCTGGTGAGATGCAGGTGGGCTCGTGGTCGTTGCGATCGGGTTAGGGCACTGGTGGCCGTGGTCTGGGTGGACTAAAAGTGAGTAGCACTGGGGCCACTCGACGCAGAGTACCCAATGACGAGTAGGACTAGGAGGTGTTTGCAGTTGTTTATCAACTTGGTCGTTCTGCATTGGATTTCGAGTTCCACCAATTGATTCCTATAGAAGCACTGATCCTCCACCAATTATCTATAGCGCAGATCCTCCACCAATTGTTATACAACCTCCACCGTCGATTGTATAGGGGATCTTCTCAAGGTAGAACACACAGGCGTGAGGTTAAGGATCATTAATATAGGTAACAAATGCAAGGAATCTACTAAAAGTATATATAAAGTTAGTTCGAATGGTTCAAAAGGTTCTTTCGTCTTCTTTATTCTGCTTGGCTTGGCTATTCTTTCTTTAAATGCTTGGTTCTTTATACGGTTGTTTTCAAAGGATCGGTAAGTTCAAGGTTCAAGGTTCAAACTCCATGTTTTGATAACTGGAACGATAACACAGGGAGTTCTAACTCGGCCACCTAGACTAGTGACGGTATAAAACAGCTACAAATGATCATTCGTTCGTATAAAAGCTGTGTATAACCACTAATTAATACCTGTTGAGTCTGCTATTTTCCTTACACCAAATTTCCATTTGCGCACATTGGGAGCACACGGCTTAAATAGCACTGGGTACTAGTTGGCTCAAGAAGTTCTGACTCAAGGTTCTCTTCTTGGTTGGGTTCTGCTCATGTCAGCTCTGTATCTACTGCCCTATTGCGAGAGGAACAGCTTCTTTTATAATAGTTGTATGACTTAGGAAAGATTGACATGATCATCTGTGATGAACCAATCAGATCATTCGATACCAGGCTGCTTGACTCGATCTTTTTAAGGCGTTGCTTGGAATGTGCTGGCCAAGGCAAATTGGTTGAAAAGTTTTCCGTACAGTAAATGATTTTAGTTCTTTGACATGGTAAGATAGGAGATATCATAAGCTACATAATCGATATACTATTTTACAGTTTCATAAAGTATTCAAGAAGCAATTCGACTTTAAAGGTTCGTTGCTAAATGTAGGTAAACAACTAATGTAAATATTTCGAAGCTTCTTCGTATAAATCTAATGATAATCATGCTAGATTTAATTAACCTAAATCAACAAATGTGTGCCTATGTAAAGTCATTCTAACTAAAGACAACAGGAAGCTTTTAAGGAAACTGATGATAAGATAGTAATTATAAATGCGACAGGGATTGTGTACCTTGTCACAGGACAATTGTAGATACGATCATTTAAATAAACCTTAGGCGCCGGTATTCAGTTAGGTCGACGCGAATGTTTTATCAAGATAAAGTTCATAGGTATAATAATAGATTACATATATGTGTTGCATAACAATATAATTAGTATTCTATAAAATCATCTATTCAAATAAAATATTCCTGAAGTAAAACAAAAATATCAGCCATTATATTTTTCCATAGGCATCCACCTCTTTTTGTTTAGCTTCTATTTTAGTTTTAGATAGGGGTAGAGTAGTAATTATATATATATATATATATATATATATATATATATATATATATATATATATATATATATATATATATATATATATATATATATATATATATATATATATATATATATATATATATATATATATATATATATATATATATATATAAATATATATATATATATATATATATATATATATATATATATATATATATATATATATATATTCAATGTGTGTGGGACTGGACCGAGCTCTAAGCCAATCAGAATCAAGAATGATTTGAATGGACCAATCAGAGCACAGTCCAGTCCCATATTTCCAGGGGGTTGAGTAGTTTTAAGGTGTGGTCACCCTGTAAAGAATGACCAGTAATCAAATCAGGGGGATATGCAACAGGTTTTTTGTATAAAAATATTGAAATAAGGTGGTAGCGGTCAAGAGTATATATCACATATTATGATCGTGTTGTTGTACGACCAGTTATTTAGTCGTCCCTGAGTTTAACGACCAGAGAGAGAATGAAGGTCAATCAAGGTGACTAATGCTAAGCAAGTACTGACGTCATTTGTTATACAGGGTTGAGAGCAATGATGAACCAGGAACAGGATGTTTAGTAACAGATTTTAGTGTTTCAAAACAACTGATGACCAGTATTTGTCTGATCATCAATTACTGATCATCAAGCATCCTGTTCCTGGTTCATCACTGCTCTCAACCCATATAGCATCCACGACAGCACTTATTCAGATCATAATTCAATGTGATATATATATATATATATATATACTGACTGTAAAACACACCATGTTTTGAAAAAAGAAATACAAAAAATACTATTATACACAACCATCATATCTCACCCGATGTGATTTATACTTACGTGCACGTGCCATCCAAAAAACTTCCATATTTTTATTTGAAGAGTTGTAATATTTTTTGAAATAAAAATAATCAAGAATGTCAAATTTTTGCTTATAGAATTAATCATAGAAATTTCCGTCATGGAGCTCTTACCTCAACGCCATCTTATGGCAGAATGACTGATATTTCTTAGTTACGGTATTTTTAAAAAATGTTCTCAAAATATTTTTAGATGTCTCAAAAAATTATTTTGGGTTTTTTGCGAAATCTTCCAAAAAGTTAAGAGATATCCCTCAAAAATTTTAGATGAACCCCCAAAAAAATTAGATGTAATGTACCTTGGAAAAAGTTTTG
Source organism: Chrysogorgia sp. JL179-B06 (assembly GCA_035772405.1). Lineage (NCBI taxonomy): Eukaryota > Metazoa > Cnidaria > Anthozoa > Scleralcyonacea > Chrysogorgiidae > Chrysogorgia > Chrysogorgia sp. JL179-B06. Next base: position 514,342 of record JAYKKM010000088.1, read on the forward strand.
GGGTTTATACCGTAAAAGTGTTTTAAAAAAATTAGAAGAAATATATCCCAAAAAATTATTAAGAGTTTGTGAATTAGGGTTGGGTATATAAGCAGACGGAGTTTCATAATATTTTTCAGTTGGCTCCTGTTGTGTGTATTGCTCGCTTGTAAGTTGTAGACTTGGTTGTACAAGACTCTGAATTCTTCCAATGTGCCGTAGTGTTTTATCACTGAACTGCATTGGCGCGCGTTCACCCGTAGTTGAATTTGCGATTGGAATGAGATTCACTCTGGTCCAAAGCGACATTCAGGTCATCCCTTATTCTCTATCAATTGCTTATTTTACGCCAGGGTTGTTCGTTAGCGTATGATGAAAGAGTTAGCTACAGTAAAACACACACGATGTAGAAGTTTGATGAATTGTTTTTAAAACATGGAATATTTACAAGCAACCAAAAATATTTTTACAAAAATATATATATAAGGACAAAAAGTTATTTGAAAACATATTTTTCTGTGCGGGTATTACGTGTCTTTTTTCAATCATCCACCCCTCTATATTAAAAAAAAAATCAGTTTAATGCTTACGCATTTTGACCATAGTTTGCGTACTTTCGAAGAACATGAACGCCTCACCATTGGTGTCGACGTATTCCCACACGAGCGGGTCGTCGTCTTCGGGAGGGACGTGCCCGTCGAAGTCGTACTCGTCGTCCCGTTGCACTCGGAAGGCCCACTCGCATTTTCCATCATCCGCGTAAAGCGGTATTGGCGGTACATCGGTTATAATATTTTCGGGTATTGGTGGAGGCTGTTCCTGCGGTTGGGTTTCTTTCTAAGAAAAAAAATAACATAATAAATACGCGACGATTTTACACACAGCAATAATTTTACTATCACTACTTACATTAACTGTATCTTCCTTTATTTCTTGGTTTACGTTGCTTGGGTCTGTGTTGCTTCGGTCTGCCATCTTTTGATTCCTCTTTTTTCCTTCAGTTTGAAATTCGTTTTGGTTTGAGACGTCTTCACCTGCTTATTTTATAATTGTTGTCTGCGGTACTATTACAATGGTTTAGAGGGTTTGACCAATCAGAGCTTGTACAATCAAAGACTCCCCCGTATCTATCCAATCAGAGATCGTTCATTAAAGCGTTCATGTCAAAACATGATTTGTTATGGGTAAGAACAATGAGTGTATGTTACACGATTAAAGACGCGAATATATAATAAGCGTCTTCTTCTAAACACACCCCTGATGTCAAAGCAGTTGATTTATAATAGTTCATGGACTGGTTAGGGTTAGGGTTAGGGTTTTACTCATAACCCACCTGACTGCCTCCTAATTGTACGGAATTTATCCCGCACTTGCTGGTCTGTAAATCTGCCTACTTCGAATTCATTGCATTTGGCATCGTTTGCAATAACGACGACGATTTCCGCGATTGTTGCGGTGTCATGCAAGTCCTCTGTAGCGATTTGTATTGCTAATGTTTGATCCTTTGTGAAAATTCTTGTGGACAAACACGGAGTAACGCGACGACGTTGTCGTTGGGGCTCGTCTGCACTGCTCCAAGAAGAGGTGGGAGATGGTTTGAATACAGGTCTGGAGGGAGAGGAAGGGTAGGTAGATGTGGATGCCACGTATGTGTTGCGGAAATAAAGACGCGGGTTCATAATTAGCAATTTGTTCTACGGTGTCAAAAGTTGATTTATTAATTACTCGTGGGGATTAGCGGCCATATTGGTTGTGTATTTTAGAGACACGATATTTTAATTTGTTCTAGCCTGTCATTTCAGTTGATTTATTAATTACTCGTAGGGATTAGCGGCCATTTTGGAGGGATTAGTTGAACTCCCATGAAATATATATTCCTGTAGGGGGTATGTTTAAATACGTCTACATTCTAGATATTTAAGCATTTTTTACACTTATTTAAACATATTTATAGCTATTTTTATGCTTTTTGATACTCTATTTTACACTTTTCACACAAATTGAAAAATTTGGTATATATTTTAATATTCCCGTTAAACAATTTTGGATAGATAAGTATCGGAGAGTTTAGTGTTAATTAATTCATACATGTCAAAACAGATGATGAATGTTTTTTAATAACAAATAACATACATGTTTAACGTACAAATTATGGATTGGTAGAACACATTGTGAATGAGTTTTCAAAGAAGATGTGCTTTCCAATGAGATCTTCTTGATTCTAGTTTCGTAGTATCACAGCAACAATAATTCCAGCTTGTACTCCCATTATTGTATTAAGAAGCGAGGTAAGATTGAAATCCTTTAATATTATTCCGCGACGAGCATCAAACCAAATTTTCCTTCTCTCATAAAGTCAACAACGTAAAAATCGGAGTCCTTACAAATAGTATATAAAAATTTAGAGGTGCATAATCCTCCACCAATTGTTATACAACCTCCACCGTCGATTGTATAGGGGATCTTCTCAAGGTAGAACACACAGGCGTGAGGTTAAGGATCATTAATATAGGTAACAAATGCAAGGAATCTACTAAAAGTATATATAAAGTTAGTTCGAATGGTTCAAAAGGTTCTTTCGTCTTCTTTATTCTGCTTGGCTTGGCTATTCTTTCTTTAAATGCTTGGTTCTTTATACGGTTGTTTTCAAAGGATCGGTAAGTTCAAGGTTCAAGGTTCAAACTCCATGTTTTGATAACTGGAACGATAACACAGGGAGTTCTAACTCGGCCACCTAGACTAGTGACGGTATAAAACAGCTACAAATTATCATTCGTTCGTATAAAAGCTGTGTATAACCACTAATTAATACCTGTTGAGTCTGCTATTTTCCTTACACCAAATTTCCATTTGCGCACATTGGGAGCACACGGCTTAAATAGCACTGGGTACTAGTTGGCTCAAGAAGTTCTGACTCAAGGTTCTCTTCTTGGTTGGGTTCTGCTCATGTCAGCTCTGTATCTACTGCCCTATTGCGAGAGGAACAGCTTCTTTTATAATAGTTGTATGACTTAGGAAAGATTGACATGATCATCTGTGATGAACCAATCAGATCATTCGATACCAGGCTGCTTGACTCGATCTTTTTAAGGCGTTGCTTGGAATGTGCTGGCCAAGGCAAATTGGTTGAAAAGTTTTCCGTACAGTAAATGATTTTAGTTCTTTGACATGGTAAGATAGGAGATATCATAAGCTACATAATCGATATACTATTTTACAGTTTCATAAAGTATTCAAGAAGCAATTCGACTTTAAAGGTTCGTTGCTAAATGTAGGTAAACAACTAATGTAAATATTTCGAAGCTTCTTCGTATAAATCTAATGATAATCATGCTAGATTTAATTAACCTAAATCAACAAATGTGTGCCTATGTAAAGTCATTCTAACTAAAGACAACAGGAAGCTTTTAAGGAAACTGATGATAAGATAGTAATTATAAATGCGACAGGGATTGTGTACCTTGTCACAGGACAATTGTAGATACGATCATTTAAATAAACCTTAGGCGCCGGTATTCAGTTAGGTCGACGCGAATGTTTTATCAAGATAAAGTTCATAGGTATAATAATAGATTACATATATGTGTTGCATAACAATATAATTAGTATTCTATAAAATCATCTATTCAAATAAAATATTCCTGAAGTAAAACAAAAATATCAGCCATTATATTTTTCCATAGGCATCCACCTCTTTTTGTTTAGCTTCTATTTTAGTTTTAGATAGGGGTAGAGTAGTAATTATATATATATATATATATATATATATATATAAATATATATATATATATATATATATATATATATATATATATATATATATATATATATATATATATATATATATTATATATATATATATATATATATATATATATATATATATATATATATATATATATATATATATATATATATATATATATATTCAATGTGTGTGGGACTGGACCGAGCTCTAAGCCAATCAGAATCAAGAATGATTTGAATGGACCAATCAGAGCACAGTCCAGTCCCATATTTCCAGGGGGTTGAGTAGTTTTAAGGTGTGGTCACCCTGTAAAGAATGACCAGTAATCAAATCAGGGGGATATGCAACAGGTTTTTTGTATAAAAATATTGAAATAAGGTGGTAGCGGTCAAGAGTATATATCACATATTATGATCGTGTTGTTGTACGACCAGTTATTTAGTCGTCCCTGAGTTTAACGACCAGAGAGAGAATGAAGGTCAATCAAGGTGACTAATGCTAAGCAAGTACTGACGTCATTTGTTATACAGGGTTGAGAGCAATGATGAACCAGGAACAGGATGTTTAGTAACAGATTTTAGTGTTTCAAAACAACTGATGACCAGTATTTGTCTGATCATCAATTACTGATCATCAAGCATCCTGTTCCTGGTTCATCACTGCTCTCAACCCATATAGCATCCACGACAGCACTTATTCAGATCATAATTCAATGTGATATATATATATATATATATATATACTGACTGTAAAACACACCATGTTTTGAAAAAAGAAATACAAAAAATACTATTATACACAACCATCATATCTCACCCGATGTGATTTATACTTACGTGCACGTGCCATCCAAAAAACTTCCATATTTTTATTTGAAGAGTTGTAATATTTTTTGAAATAAAAATAATCAAGAATGTCAAATTTTTGCTTATAGAATTAATCATAGAAATTTCCGTCATGGAGCTCTTACCTCAACGCCATCTTATGGCAGAATGACTGATATTTCTTAGTTACGGTATTTTTAAAAAATGTTCTCAAAATATTTTTAGATGTCTCAAAAAATTATTTTGGGTTTTTTGCGAAATCTTCCAAAAAGTTAAGAGATATCCCTCAAAAATTTTAGATGAACCCCCAAAAAAATTAGATGTAATGTACCTTGGAAAAAGTTTTGGGGTTTATACCGTAAAAGTGTTTTAAAAAAATTAGAAGAAATATATCCCAAAAAATTATTAAGAGTTTGTGAATTAGGGTTGGGTATATAAGCAGACGGAGTTTCATAATATTTTTCAGTTGGCTCCTGTTGTGTGTATTGCTCGCTTGTAAGTTGTAGACTTGGTTGTACAAGACTCTGAATTCTTCCAATGTGCCGTAGTGTTTTATCACTGAACTGCATTGGCGCGCGTTCACCCGTAGTTGAATTTGCGATTGGAATGAGATTCACTCTGGTCCAAAGCGACATTCAGGTCATCCCTTATTCTCTATCAATTGCTTATTTTACGCCAGGGTTGTTCGTTAGCGTATGATGAAAGAGTTAGCTACAGTAAAACACACACGATGTAGAAGTTTGATGAATTGTTTTTAAAACATGGAATATTTACAAGCAACCAAAAATATTTTTACAAAAATATATATATAAGGACAAAAAGTTATTTGAAAACATATTTTTCTGTGCGGGTATTACGTGTCTTTTTTCAATCATCCACCCCTCTATATTAAAAAAAAAATCAGTTTAATGCTTACGCATTTTGACCATAGTTTGCGTACTTTCGAAGAACATGAACGCCTCACCATTGGTGTCGACGTATTCCCACACGAGCGGGTCGTCGTCTTCGGGAGGGACGTGCCCGTCGAAGTCGTACTCGTCGTCCCGTTGCACTCGGAAGGCCCACTCGCATTTTCCATCATCCGCGTAAAGCGGTATTGGCGGTACATCGGTTATAATATTTTCGGGTATTGGTGGAGGCTGTTCCTGCGGTTGGGTTTCTTTCTAAGAAAAAAAATAACATAATAAATACGCGACGATTTTACACACAGCAATAATTTTACTATCACTACTTACATTAACTGTATCTTCCTTTATTTCTTGGTTTACGTTGCTTGGGTCTGTGTTGCTTCGGTCTGCCATCTTTTGATTCCTCTTTTTTCCTTCAGTTTGAAATTCGTTTTGGTTTGAGACGTCTTCACCTGCTTATTTTATAATTGTTGTCTGCGGTACTATTACAATGGTTTAGAGGGTTTGACCAATCAGAGCTTGTACAATCAAAGACTCCCCCGTATCTATCCAATCAGAGATCGTTCATTAAAGCGTTCATGTCAAAACATGATTTGTTATGGGTAAGAACAATGAGTGTATGTTACACGATTAAAGACGCGAATATATAATAAGCGTCTTCTTCTAAACACACCCCTGATGTCAAAGCAGTTGATTTATAATAGTTCATGGACTGGTTAGGGTTAGGGTTAGGGTTTTACTCATAACCCACCTGACTGCCTCCTAATTGTACGGAATTTATCCCGCACTTGCTGGTCTGTAAATCTGCCTACTTCGAATTCATTGCATTTGGCATCGTTTGCAATAACGACGACGATTTCCGCGATTGTTGCGGTGTCATGCAAGTCCTCTGTAGCGATTTGTATTGCTAATGTTTGATCCTTTGTGAAAATTCTTGTGGACAAACACGGAGTAACGCGACGACGTTGTCGTTGGGGCTCGTCTGCACTGCTCCAAGAAGAGGTGGGAGATGGTTTGAATACAGGTCTGGAGGGAGAGGAAGGGTAGGTAGATGTGGATGCCACGTATGTGTTGCGGAAATAAAGACGCGGGTTCATAATTAGCAATTTGTTCTACGGTGTCAAAAGTTGATTTATTAATTACTCGTGGGGATTAGCGGCCATATTGGTTGTGTATTTTAGAGACACGATATTTTAATTTGTTCTAGCCTGTCATTTCAGTTGATTTATTAATTACTCGTAGGGATTAGCGGCCATTTTGGAGGGATTAGTTGAACTCCCATGAAATATATATTCCTGTAGGGGGTATGTTTAAATACGTCTACATTCTAGATATTTAAGCATTTTTACACTTATTTAAACATATTTATAGCTATTTTTATGCTTTTTGATACTCTATTTTACACTTTTCACACAAATTGAAAAATTTGGTATATATTTTAATATTCCCGTTAAACAATTTTGGATAGATAAGTATCGGAGAGTTTAGTGTTAATTAATTCATACATGTCAAAACAGATGATGAATGTTTTTTAATAACAAATAACATACATGTTTAACGTACAAATTATGGATTGGTAGAACACATTGTGAATGAGTTTTCAAAGAAGATGTGCTTTCCAATGAGATCTTCTTGATTCTAGTTTCGTAGTATCACAGCAACAATAATTCCAGCTTGTACTCCCATTATTGTATTAAGAAGCGAGGTAAGATTGAAATCCTTTAATATTATTCCGCGACGAGCATCAAACCAAATTTTCCTTCTCTCATAAAGTCAACAACGTAAAAATCGGAGTCCTTACAAATAGTATATAAAAATTTAGAGGTGTATAACTTAACGTTATCAAGTTTAATTTCGTTTATATCTATACTTGTTACCATGATGAGTCTTGTCTAATAAAATGATTTGGGTAGAGATGTCTATATATACAAAGGGTTAACTCATATCTTTACAATGAATATATAATGATTGTTAAGATATACGCATTTGCCTATCTTATCGATTTGACTTGAATTAAAGTCTGTTTTATAATAATTGTTATGTGTATGGAATCGGCAGCGGGTTTGGGTATGGGTCTTGACCCCATTAAATGTAGAACTCGTTGACGAGATAGACTCTTCATGGTTATTATATCAATAAATACTGCTTGATTCATGGCCGATATGGAGGAGGTTCCGGTCTTGAAATCTGTACATTAACAAACTGCCCGATTAATTGTGTAAAATCGTCCGATGCGTAGGTATATATATATTCCTCATCCCATAACAATAATATTTTATATATTATTCTTTCTGCTCGTTGATCGTTGGGTAACATAGCCATTCTACGACATTTAACCACTAGAAAATCAACATGTGAAAAAAACTCAGCTAAATTTTGTAACCGTTTATTCACGTTTAAATTATACGAATTAATTGATAAATTAAATGACCGAGTTTTATATTTTTCCAGAACCTTCAAATTAGCAAAAACATTTGGAAATGATGCCTGGTCAACAACCTTTCATGTACTGCACACTCATCTGGAATTGTTTTCACCCTCTTCTTTCCAGTTACGTAGATTGTCCAATAAAATAGTGGGCACTGGTGAACCACTTATAGCATATATAAGCTTCGGGAGGGAATCTAGTGTGGATGTGTTGCAATGCATGGTCTAGGAAAGTAGCAGTAAGATTTACCCTGTAATAATCTTCTACAGACGATGATGTAAATTGTCTCTATGAACCTGGTGCTGAACAACTGTAGGTTTCCTAGGATCGATTCCAACATCTGCAGGCAAGTTCCACAGAAAATTATTGTTTTTCTTGCTGAAAGGTGTTTGCGAAGTTGTTGTTTGGTTTCCCTCAGCTGGATGTTATCATTTGGTTGAATTTTGATCTAGTTACAAAAAAAACCCCGGTATATCAACGGTGTATCATATAAATGGTGTATCAAGGTTGATACACCGTTGATACTCGGTGTTTTGATGATTACCCATATTTCGCCGCCGAAGCACCCCCCGGGCACGACCAACAAGTGGAAATCCCACCCGGTAACCCATGGCTAGCTGATGAGTACCCTTAATATTTTATCTATGGACCAAGACACACTACCAAAAAAGTCTTGGCTCAAACTAAGCAAATGCAAGCGAGTTAGAGCAAATTAAAAAATGTCACTAAATGTTTTTTTTATTCTACCGGTCAGCGGTTTGCAGGGTTTCGCATAAATTTCACTGATACCTATTCTCAGACAAATCGGTTCAAACGCTGTTGACTTATTAACGTTTATTCAGAATGTTTTTATTCAGGTTACACGTAGTATTCAGAAGGATAGATGTTTGATTACATTTTTTTTTTTCTTTCTTTCGTTTTTGTTTTTTTTGGATTTTTTTTTTTGTTGTTTTTGGCTTTTCTTTTTTTCTTTTTTTTTTCACTTATACTTCTTCATTCCCTTTCTGATGCTGCGAAACTTGTCCCGCAATTGTTGTCTGGAAAACTTTGCCCCTTCAATCAAACCAAGACTTCTGCATCTTGAATCGTGACGCAGTGCCGTCATAATGCCGGCCGTAGCCGACGAATCAAGATAGCGTGTCCTGTAGTGCCACAGACTGGGCAGAGCCAAATAATCGTATTGGCTTTAGAGTGTCAGGAAGTATCGCTTTGTAGTGCCGGTTGGGAGAGGGAGTGGAGGTAGAGGTGCTAAGGACTGTTGAGGTTATTTCTTGGAGGGTTGCCGTTATTGGTGGAAGAGGAGACGGTGAAGACGGACGACTTGGTGATCTGGGTGGAGAGGGATTAGGCGACAAATAAAGATTTAAATCTTCATGATCGTCGTAATCACTGCATCTGGAACAAGTTACAAAACAAATGTTTGGGAGCCGAATACTAGGCTTTAGGGAATACGGGTAGTGCTGAGCGATATCAGTTTAACTGGTGGATAAGTGCATACAACCTAGCTTTAACTATGTGGAGATACTTTTGATGTTTTTATTAATTACCGCAAGTTTAACTCTTCGTATTAAGTTGCCAAAAACTGGTGACTTTAGCCGCGTTCACACTGCCGACCTACACACGAAACACACTTCTCAAATCCGAACAAAAATGACAATGAAACGTGAACGACCACGCCAAAATTAATGACGTGAGACAACCTGATTTATCGTCTGGTTACAGGGGGAGCGCTTATCGAAACTGTCCTGAGTGGAGTCCAGGACAGTAGGTTTCCTAACCCTAACCCGCCGCCTAAGTTGTTTTATAACCCTAACCCCCCGGCAAGATGGTGTTTGGGTCAGGGTGCCAGTCGTCCGCGCACGACGGAGAACGGTAATGAATCGCAGACCGGCGAACAAAATCGTACAAGTTGTCAATTAATCCACATACTTCTTGAATTAATCACTTGTAAGAAGTACAGTCGAACCTCTATTAAGCGGCCACCCTCGGGGATCGGCTTTGTGGCCGCTTAATAGAGGTGGCCGCTAAATAGAGGTACGCAATAATTAGGCCTTGGGCGTGGTCAAATGTCTATTTATTCAATCATAAATCACCGATGACAGTAATAAGTAGATTTTAGAAAGATCAAGAAGTAATTGTTAACAAAAGAGTTTTCAAACTTGGTCCAAGAACTACACAAAGCGGTAGCAAAAGACTAACAACTTAAATTTGGAAAAGTGCAATATGTTCGACCATATACGTTTACTATTAGCAGTCTATGTTGGCTTAAAATAGTCCTTAATCTGCATTTGTCGCCGCGGTGCATTGAGTTTCAAAGCACAGAGCACATCATTTGTCTTAGATATTGATTGAGCTAGCTCCTCATATCCGTTATAAATTGCAAAATTTCGCAGATCCTCAGCATGCCCAATTGCCTCCGTCAACGACTCCAGTTCAGGTTCTTGTAAATCTCTGTCATATTCGTCATCGCTTACTGAGTTCGCTGTATCTGACGAAGCGGATAAATCATTTAGATTGTCTCCCAGCAATTCCTCGCGAACAACTTCCCTCCAGTTCGGGTCAGAATTGTCGATGTAGCCAGGACAAACTTCAAGATCGTCTTCGGTCGATATGTACTCTTCTGCAGTACAAGGCACTTCGAATCTGCTCAGAAGTTCCTGAAGATCTTGCAGTTCCTCTCCTTCAAAGGGATCGTCTTCGATAGCGATTTCTTGCGGAGACAATCCCGTCTTCTTGAAGCATCTTTGGATTGTATCAGAGGACACTTCGTCCCAAGCCTGTCTTCCCCATTCGATGGACATAAGAAGATTCACAGATTTCACAATGTCGCTCGCACTCTTGGACCCGTCGACTTGACCACATACATAGCGAAGCAATCGCTTTTTGTACTTAACTTTCCAGTTGGCAATGATACCAGCGTCCAGTGGTTGAGTCTTGGATGTGGTATTCTTTGGCAAAAACACAATGTTTATGTTCGAAAAGCTGTCCGTCAAGCTTTGTGGATGACAAGGGGCATTATCCATAAACAGCAAAATACGTCTGTTCTTTCGCTTCAATTGACGATTAAGTTTTGACAAAACTTCAGTCATAATACCCGTGTTCATCCAGGCTTTGGCATTTGAAAAATAGTTGCATTTGGACGGACGCTTGTTGTCCTTTAAATGCTTGAAGCATCGCGGTTTTGCAGACTTCCGATAACAATGGGATCTTCCTTATCCCCTACGGCATTAACAAAAAATGCCCACGTGATGCGCATCTTTGCGTTTTTGCCGCCACTGCATCTTTTTCCTCTTTCGCTGAGAGTCTTCTCAGGAAGACCACGCCAAAAACTTCCAGTTTCATCCATGTTCCACACATCTTCATTCTTCCATCCTCTGGTGATTTCTCCTGCCCTTTCACTCCAGCTTTCAACTGTTTCCGGTCTCACGCCTCCCTCTTCGCCTGCCACGGTCATATTGCATATGTTATGTTGTTTCTTGAATTTTTCCAGCCAACCATTTGATGCTGTAAAACCTATCATTTCTAGCCTTTCTGCTATTACTAGGGCCTCTTCTTGAAGCATTGGTCCGGAAACTGGTATGTTAGAGTTTCTACACATGGTGTACCACTCCCACACGGGTTCGTTCACATCCGAATATTTGGCTGTGCGCTGTCGCTTTTGCTGACTTCGTTTATCAGTGCTTTCGTGCAAAGCAAGTATAGATGCCTTGTTTTTTATGATGGTTTGGATCTGTGTTCTTCCAGTTTGAAAGTGTTCTGCTATTTTTCTGGCTCCGAGATCAGGGTGATCTTTAGCAAATCTGATTACGGCAACTTTTTCAGACAGGTCAAGACATTTGCGCTTGTTCGTGAAGGTTGAGCAGCGATCGGTTGGACAGCTGTTACTGTGGCCGGTCTTCAGCTTTGTTTTAACACCAGCTTTACATGTTGCCTGTTCTTTTATGTTCTCGGTTGCATCTTTGCAAGAATGACAAAAGGACACACTTGAGCCAGCTTTCCAACCAGGTGTCTCTTCAGGAGCGGCAGTGGAACAGGTAGCTGACCTGTTACATACAGCTTTTCTGCAACTCAAACATTCGTAATTTGTTTCACTACCACACGTTTGACAAAATGCGGTACTCGTCAACTCAGACATTTCCAATTGAATACCTTACATTGCTATGGCGCTTTACCTCCCAACTGTAATGCTACACTCATTTCCGTTCACACCTGTATACGTCTTAATTCTGCCAGCCAAAAGATCAGAAATATATAGCATAGAAATGTCCTCCACGGAAACATTTAAAGTAATTTCGTTTATCAGAGGCTATCATGCATATATGGACATCTGGGTGCCAAACGTTGAAGAAGAACATGATCTTAAGCGAGAACCAAGTAACAAAGAGGACTCTAATGCTGTGGCAGTTGTTCGCGAAAGCTTGCACGAAATGGACGAAAATCTTAGTCTTGGATCAGTTCAACGTGCAATGCGACGTCGTCATGATATATCTACCGAAAAACGATACTCGCATCCGAATGAAATGAAGGAGGACTTTGAAATCATTGGACATGTTCCAAAATTAATGGCAATCTGGCTCACAAAGTTTCTTAAACGAGCGGCGAACTCCGGTAAAGCAGTGGTCAAGGGAAAGCGTGTGCATAGAGGTGGCGGCTATGGTTTGGAAATTCCCTGTGAATTTCATTTCACAGGAGATGCCTTTTCAATCAGTTGGCTAAAGGCAAAATTAAAAAAGGAGGGATTTGAGGCGAAGTAATAGAGCGTTTCTATGCAACGCAAACACCGACACTTTTGTTGCTTACAATGCTTTGAATTTAATGACCTGTAAAGTTGAGCGAGGTGTCAAGTATAAAGCAAATTATTAAACATTAGCGGCGCGTTTTCACTAGGCAATTTTTCTAGCTTAACATTCCTTTTGTTTTTAATCTCCTGACTGACTTTAACTAGTATATATTTCTGGCTGTTTTCACTGTGAAATTTGAGGTGTTTATAAGTCAGATGGATTTAATTACATCGCGCTTTTAATTCATTTGAAAAACGGCGAGAGAAGAAGCACATCTCTCTTGTTGGTAGTTGCCGTTCTCATTGGAAGAAAAAAGCGTTTCCTTAAAAATCTGCTATTACTTTCCCTTCAAATGAGGAGGAGAAGACGAATCGCATCTTTTCTTGCAATACAGCAACACAATCGTGGCAATATTCGTCGCCGCAGGAGAACAAGGAGATTGGTCTGGGTATATCCAAGGGCTCAGTTTTGGTTTGAACAATTGCTAGTGAATCATAATCAAGATCATCTGTGGCGTGAGCATTTCCGAGTAAGCAGGGCACATTTTATTTCATTTGTGTAGTATTGTTGGTCCGTATATGAGGAAGCAAGATACGATATTTCATGAAGCAATCACAGTAGAATAGTCTTGACAGGCTTCTGTCAAGAAATGCGCAGTGATTGGCCGCGGCATGTAACATGACAACTTAAACCATGTTTGTATGTGGTATAACTTGGTGCGATATCCGGCATTTTGCGCCAGAGATTTCGGCATTTTGTCTAATGAAAACGCTTTGCATTTTTAACTCGCTTAAATATTTTTTAACTGTTTGCACTGCCACTTCCTGAATTCTTACGTTAAACTAGTTTTTTGAAAGAGTTGTGCCAAATAAATCATGCAAGCTGGCCGTTTAATAGAGGTAATAACTTGTATAAAACATCATTTGGGACTGCTCATAGGTGGCCGCGGCCGTTTAATGGAGGTGGCCGTTTAATAGAGGGATATTTTATAGTAATTGTATTACAAATATTTTGGGACTTTGATATGCGGCCGTTTAATAGAGGGTGGCCGCTTAATAGAGGGCCGCTTAATAGAGGTTCGATTGTAGTCAACTCGAAAGCTTTATGCTACTTTGGCTACTTCCCACTTATTTCGTATTATTCTAATCTCTTGTACTAATTACACATTGTGAAATAAAGTTATTGTTGTTTTTATTTCCAATTTTCCGACCCATGCTCTACTATACACACGCTTCCAGTAGTAAATTTTAATTGTGTGTGTGTGTATGTTGCATAACACGTGTATATGTATATACATGTGGTACTAGTAAATACAGTGGAGGGTCGTTCAGAACCCGCTCTAACTCCGTTTCAACCAGGTTTAACCAGTAGGCTTAGGTTATGGTCAGGCCAGGTCATCTACTTTCGCCGGCATGGCTTGCCAGGCCTAGGTCAGGTAAAACCCGTTCACACCATCAAAAATCTAGGCCTATAATCGTTGACAAAATTAATTGGAACGCGTGAACGCGAATGCATTTTCCCATGTAAATAAGGTATATCAACACAAAACTTTTCATTTCCCCCTGTTCAATGTTGTTTTAAAAGCTTAAGAAGGTCAGATAAATGTTCGTCTGGTAAATGTTCGTCTGGTAAATGTTCGTCCGGTAAATGTTCGTCCGAAAATAGTTCTAAAATTAACATTTCCCCTAGGAATACTTGACACCAGTTGTTTAATACTCTTTGGCTCAATAGAAACATGCATTACTTATGTTGGTTTTGTTAGTTTCTGTGTAGTCCATTCTTAAAAGTTCTGCCTCATCTATGGCTTCAAAATCAACGTTCATAAAAGGGTCATCCTCGCGCAGCAGATTTTCTTCGGCGATTATCGAAGGGTCCTTCTCGATCATTCCATGGTTCGGGTTCGATTTGTATGGCACGACTATATATTAAATTATTGTGTAAGTAACGTTACGTTTACGAATATAAAGGTTGGCACACGGTATAAACCATTGGTACCAATTGGCAAAAAGTTGCTCTTTGGACCTGGTTTTATGCGCGGGAGGTTTCGGAATGTGCGTCTTGTCAGAGGTGTGAAAACAACTACACAGCATGCCGAGCTTGGATGCGCTCTACCCCTCCGCTACCTACGGTATATATCGCATTTTTTGGTTTAAATGTGGCGTATTGGAACCATGCTGGTGTTGTATATGCATAATAGTGGATATTGTGGAGTGAAAGTGAGTAATTTGAATAACATGCGTGTTTAGCCAACGGCTATAACACGTGTCAAATGGCAGTTCACGGCGCGGTTGGACATGCAGTGTAAAATTGAAAACGGAGTATGAATATAAAATAAGAAGAAAGACATTTAAAAGATGCGTAAAATAGTATGTGCTTTCATTCATCGGGATAACCCTGGACGATCCTTTCGACCTTACGGTCTCATCAGCAGGGTTTCGGGTTGGCAGACAATGTTGGCAAGTTGGAAGATAAATAATATTTCTATAGACATAATATAGTTAAGAAGAATAAAGTGATTGCTTACCAAATGTGTTGTTTGATTTCTGTAATCCAACGGTCATTCTGGGCGTTTTGTTGTTGATGGTTGTCGTGTGTTTGATTGTTTCAGTTGTGTGTTCCATAAAGTCAATTTCCAGAAGTTCCGCCTCATCTATACTATCCTGTTCCAGCTTTTCATCGGTGAACATTAAAAGGTTGCTAATTACATTATCGATAGGGAGTGATAATGCAAGCGGATTCGCTTATTTTGGTCACGTGTTTCGTGTCGCACACAACCTGGGTGCGATGTGTATAAATGCTAGAATATTTCTTTCCTTTAAAATTTTGTTTTTATCACTTTATCAAAGTATGAGATATCTCTTTTTTTGCATACTATTAACACATTGTTTGTTTTAAGGTCACAATGCAAGTTCTCCTTTAAATGAAGATGATTTAGTGCATCAGTTATGTCATAGCAAACACTGTTGACGCAAAAGCCAAAGAGAGATGCCGAGCTGCTAGACTGAGCTTTTAGTGCTTCAATAAGACCCTCCTAATTTTAAAAACGACAGGATTGAAACTTCCGTACCAAGAAATAGCCTTACATCAAGATAGAGGTAGGGTGCGGAGGCGTTGTTTGCCATCCCACCTAACTTTCTTCATCAGGAACTTGCAGCAATCTTTTAATGTACGGTGCCTAGGTTTGCTATAGATGTAACTTCTGACCCATTCCATCGAAATGTTGAAACCTTCGAGACTGCCAACTTCTTAGAGCCAGAAACAGTGCTAAAGTAACATAAATATCTGAAATAAACTAATCACTATTAAAGAAATAATAAAATATATTTATTAATTCCGACCTGTCAAGATTGAACTTTTAATACATGTTACTGTTACCAGTGGTAAATTGCTAGGGGATGCTGGAGTCGGTTGTTTAGCCTTTAGGGAGTCGGTTGTTTAGCCTTTAGGGGAGTCTGTTGTTTAGCCTTTAGGGAGTCGGTTGTTTAGCCTTTAGGGAGTCGGTTCTTTAGCCTTTAGGGAGTCGGTTCTTTAGCCTTTAGGGAGTCGGTTCTTTAGACCCGTTAGCTAATCGTCATGTTACAATAGCGTTGAACGCAGAGGAACCAGACAAACTCGCTGACGGAGATCATACTATCAGCGAGATATTTGCGTCAGAAATAAAAATATATATGTATATAGACGATTTGTGGTATCGAACAGACGCGCCAACCGGTTGCGTAAATACACTTTCTTATATGTTTACTACACTACACAAACAAGACGGTAAATACACACTCAGCCACACATTTTAAAACCCATTTTATTGAAAATTAAATTGAAATTTGACCTTTGCGCCAACATGCGCAAAAGCCAGACGTTATTTTATTGTTGATCAACGTTTTTATTGTTCATCTTCTGACGAATCCTCTATCTCTATGTGGTCGTCAGGTAACGTATTTTGTATATGTGGAACCAGCTTTTCGCCCACTTTCCAGAAGTCTGCCAAGAACCGGTCGATGATGTGACCAAACAGGGCTGCATAGTTAAATTTGACCGTAGTCACAAACGATTTACACTCGCGGTAGCTGTAGTCGCACCATTTCGCTATTGACTGCATCTGGCTTTCAGTGAGTAGGCGGACATTAACATTTTGAATACGGTCTCTTGGTGTTAGGGACATTCGCCAACCTTTCTCCCAACCATGAGAATAACGCTCGAGATCGTGATCGTCTAACACCTCGAAACCTGGATGTTTCGGCCTTTGTTGAGGGAAATCTTCGACCACAATTTCTTCTAACTCTTCCAACGATCGTTGGAGCTCGCATACCGTCGCCTCATGAACCATATTCGCAGCGAGGTGCGCTCGTTTAACGTGTTCTTGGTCTCGGCGGACCGTAGCCTTCCTCTCCTTCACCAGGTTTTCCAAACTGTACGGATGACTTTTGGGAAGGCTACGGAACAACGTTCTCCTGGGTGCACGAACATAAGGCTTTCGGGCCGTATATTCCATGCCAGCGTCGTCAAAATGGGGCTGAAGAAGCGATACGTCGTTTATGGGAGTAACCGTCTGAACTTCAACTTTGCTAATTTCATTACGCTCCATGTCGATGACTAGTTGTTCGTGTTCCATTCTCTTAAGACGAGCTTGTTCAACCTCACCGCCGCGCTATCGTTTTTTTATACAGGGTTAAGAGCCTAACTTGAACGACAAACCTGTCAACAGTCGGAATTAATGCAGCCAGCTGTTTTTACAGGAGAATGAATCAAAAGGAGAATCCCAAAGGAGAATGTCGCTTCGCGTTACATTCAATGTGAGTTTGTTAGCATAAAGCCACTCCACCAGACGTTCAATATCCTTGTCTAACATCGATCTCAAGGATACTAGAACCAGATGCAGTTAAGTTAGAGTCATTTGCATACAATCTAGTTGAACTTTATTTAACACAATTAGGTAGTTCATTTATGTACATTATAAAAAGGTGGCCTAGAATAGTTCCTATATCCAGAAAATCGCATGGAAATATGTTGACTTGCAGATCGCTGCTGAAAGCCAAATATATAATCCGTCTTTCGTGATACCGGAAGGTAGCGAAACAGTTTGCGCCATTGCTGTTGTTCTCCT
Source organism: Chrysogorgia sp. JL179-B06 (assembly GCA_035772405.1). Classification (NCBI taxonomy): domain Eukaryota; kingdom Metazoa; phylum Cnidaria; class Anthozoa; order Scleralcyonacea; family Chrysogorgiidae; genus Chrysogorgia; species Chrysogorgia sp. JL179-B06. The sequence continues at coordinate 532,111 of JAYKKM010000088.1, forward strand.
GCTTCGAAATCTTTCTTTTGCCATCGGTAGTAGTTAGATAGATAGATAGATAACTTTATTTAAACACGCTGATCCCGTCAACCGAAGCTGATTTCCACGAGGGGCGTGTGTATAACAATTGTAGTATTTAAGATTATTTACAGAGTATGAAATATAGTATATTGAATAAATTTATAGATTTAGGTAAGTTACGTATTAAAATCAACTTGTAGAAATCTATATACAGCTGGTATATCTATTTACATTTACTATCAATGTGAGTAGCGATTTTATTTCGAAAAGAAGAAAGGGATTTGCTCTCCCTAATTTCTTTTGGAATAGAATTCCAAAGGTATGCCCCGTCATACATGAAACTATTTTTCATATTATTAGTACGCGGTTTTGGTAAACAAAGACTACTTGAAATGTCTCGAAGATTATGGTTTGTCATCTCACCTTTATATGTGAAAAGATTAGTGAGTACTCAGGACCCATTTTATTTAATATTTTATACATCATTTTTGCTTTAGCTTTTTTTCTTTCTGTTTTAAGTGGCACCCAGCCTACTGCTTGTAAAGCAACAGAGTGATCTATATCATTGCTCATATTCATGATAATTCGAGCAGCTCTATTTTGCAGTTTTTGGAGTCGTTTTGATTGTGTTTCACCAAACACATCCCATACTTCACAACAGTAATCGAAGTATGGGCGAACAATAGCATTATATACAGAAAGAAGAGTTTGCTTATCAGCAAATTCTTTTAATCGTCGAAGAGCGGAGATTCCCGCTGTTATTTTCTTGCAAATATTTTCAGTATTACTCTTCCAAGATAAATGCTGGTCAACTGTCAGAGTTTTACATTCATAAACTTGTTTAATCTGTTTGTTTTCGATTTTAACATTTGGTTGCAAATTTGAAATACTTTTTATCATTGGCTTTGAACCAATTAGCATAAATTCAGTCTTAGCTACGTTTAGACTAAGTTTATTGGCGATTAACCATTTTCTAAGGTTTTCCAAATCAGAATTCACCGCAGCTTCAAGATGAGTTATAGAATCTCCAGAAGCTGTTAGATTTGTGTCGTCAGCAAACAACCGAGGTTTTGTTTTATTCAGACATTGAGGCAAATCATTAATATATAATAGAAAGAATAGTGGCCCAAGAATAGAGCCTTGCGGTACACCACATTTGATCGATTTCACTGATGAAATAGATCCTTTTATTTGGCATATTTGACTTCGATTTGTGAGATAAGATTTGAGAAAGGTTAGAGCTTGTCCTTTTACTCCATAAAGTTCCAACTTTTTTTGTAGAATTTGATGATCGACAGTATCAAATGCTTTTTCAAGTCAATTAAAACCACCAGGTTAAACATTTTTCTGTCTAAATTCATATACCAGTCATTTGTACAGTCCAGTAATGCTGTAGCTGTAGAGTGAAATTTTCGAAAACCAAACTGAGAATTACTCAGAAGTTCAAATTTGGATAGGTAATTGTACAGTTGATCATACAGAATTCGTTCCATAATTTTGCTAATAGCTGGCAAAACTGATATTGGTCTGTAGTTTCCTGGTACATTTCGTTGGCCATTTTTATAGAGAGGTACTACTCTAGCCATTTTCCATTTATCAGGGAAAGAGGATAGAGCAATAGCCTGATTAAAAATATGTGTCAACGAATTTGAAATGGCAGGTGCAGCTATTTTGATAATTTTACAAGAAATTTTATCAACACCAGTGGCTTTATTGCTAGAAAGACCATGCAAGAGATGGTAGACATTACTGACGGTAACAGGCTGAAATGCAGTGAATTCTGATTTAGCATTCTTAACATATGTTTCAAAGTTGTAATTTGAGGCATCAATATTGCACGTCTATTACACGCCGGTTTGTGCATGTGCCACTTAAACTAAATGTACCCCCATTAAATTATTTTCGCAAGAGCACCATCAATTTACTTCCCTCAAAGGCACTTGTTGGTAAAATGACTTCCCTGAATTAGTAAAACAAAAAGTGAGAGAAATTAGCGACATGCAGCTTTGGTGTGGTCTATCTCTACGTGCCATTGGATTGCGGCGCGTTCTGGTCGCAGGTTGGTTGATGAGGGTTTGGGCGGTAGTCGTTCCAATTTGGACGGTTGGTCGTTGGCGGTACCTGGTGAGATGCAGGTGGGCTCGTGGTCGTTGCGATCGGGTTAGGGCACTGGTGGCCGTGGTCTGGGTGGACTAAAAGTGAGTAGCACTGGGGCCACTCGACGCAGAGTACCCAATGACGAGTAGGACTAGGAGGTGTTTGCAGTTGTTTATCAACTTGGTCGTTCTGCATTGGATTTCGAGTTCCACCAATTGATTCCTATAGAAGCACTGATCCTCCACCAATTATCTATAGCGCAGATCCTCCACCAATTGTTATACAACCTCCACCGTCGATTGTATAGGGGATGTTCTCAAGGTAGAACACACAGGCGTGAGGTTAAGGATCATTAATATTGGTAACAAATGCAAGGAATCTACTAAAAGTATATATAAAGTTAGTTCGAATGGTTCAAAAGGTTCTTTCGTGTTCTTTATTCTGCTTGGCTTGGCTATTCTTTCTTTAAATGCTTGGTTCTTTATACGGTTGTTTTCAAAGGACCGGTAAGTTCAAGGTTCAGTTGGCTCAAGAAGTTCTGACACAAGGTTCTCTTCTTGGTTGGGTTCTGCTCATGTCAGCTCTGTATCTACTGCCCTATTGCGAGAGGAACAGCTTCTTTTATAATAGTTGTATGACTTAGGAAAGATTGACGTGATCATCTGCGAGGAACCGATCAGATTATTCGATACCAGACTGCTTGGCTCGATCTTTTTGAGGCGTTGCTTGGAATGTGCTGGCCAAGGCAAACTGGTTGAAAACTTTTTCCGTATAGTAAATAATTTTAGTTCCTAACTAAATTGATATGGTAAGATAGGAAATATCATAAGCTACATGATCGATATATTTTTTTTTGATAAAAGTATAACTCTACGTGATTATTATTTTTTACCCTATATCTTTGAGATTTTAACCGAAAATTGTTTTCAGCAGAGAAACGTTTTAAAAAAATTAAAATACATTATTATACTTAACAAGCATGAACTGTTCATTCCTCGATCGATTGAGTTGACGATACAAACATGCAGCAAATAATAAACATTCACACAAGCTACAATGATAATGTAAAGTTGTAGCTTTTTTGACATGGTACCAGCAATTTTTCGGTTTATGTTTGTAAAAATTAAGTAAATGTTCGTACTTAGGAATGGCTAATTATTCAAGGTTAATACAGTGTAAAGATACCTTAGGTTTTAATAGTTTAATTATATGCGATTCTTTATCCCCCCCCCCCCCCCCCCCCCCTATACCCTATAATTGCATTAGGTGAAAAAACTTTACGAAATAAAAAAGATAATCTGTTTATAAGTTCACTTGATTAACATATACATTATATTGTTTTTGATTATAATGATAGAGTCCATGGCATTGGAATTGGTAATTTACAACGGAACGTTCCCTTTTGGATAATCCTTAATAATTTTCTAAGTTTTCATCATAGCATTGGCATACAAAATCTTTTCCAGTTTGCAGATCGACAATGGACACTTCACGATAACTGGGCTTTTTCCCCTTACACTGAAAACATTCAGTATCCATGATATGAGTGATTTTCTTTGTTAAAAATAAACGTTTTTCATGGGATAAAACCTCCTTTACTTTATTAAAGGCACAATCATATTGACCACTGTACAGTTCATCTGCTGTCATCTTGTTCAGATCGGCTGGTGGTGGCGGTGGAGGGATGTACTCATCAAAATCGAATTCATCATCACTGGCGACGTCTGTAGTCGGTAGTCGGTTACTGGAGGAACATATTCGTCGAAATCATATTCGAACTCATCGTCAGGTACTCTATGTGTTGGCTGCTACTGGCTGCTCCCCTTCGTCTTTCTTTTCCAGTTGACTTGCCATATTCTTCCTTAAAAATTTAGTTTTCTTCTCTCTTGCTCTCAAGATGGTTATTGACCAGTTTCGAACACGCACTCGCCTTTTATAATAGCGTCCCTGTATCAAGGGACAACCCTTAGGATAATAAGGGACAACCCTCGAGATAATACACATTTTCCGATGTGATTTAGATTATCTCATTTTGAATATTATTGGTACTTGCTTCTTGGATAAACGGTACAGTTGAACATAGAAGAAAAGGACATCCAAATCTTTTCGGGCGTTGGTATCATTGGGGGTTGGTATCATTGGGGGTTGGCTGGCTGTCTTTAGAAATCGGATAATATGTTTCAATAGAAAGTTTAATACAACTTGATAGTGACATGAGACATCGAAATGAGGAAAATTTGCAGTTATGATCCACCTTGCAAGGAATAGATGAAATGTTTCTGGAGTCACTTGTCTTACTTTATTTATTAGTACAGTCGTATTTACCCAAATCATCATCCAACTTGCTCTCGTCAACGTGATCCAACGTTTTGGGCCTTGGTTGTTCAGCTTCTAAAAAATATTAAAATATTATAAAAAATATTAAACTTATTTTAGTACGAGATAAAAATCAATTTTACAGACAGCTAAACGAAAAAATAGCATTGAAAAAAATACCATGAAAAAGCGCATTACATCCGTGATAGCGTTCCCTGACTCAGACTTCAATGTGGAGTCCATATCTTGAAGGCATTCCAACCTTGTTTGTATGTAAGTCAGTTGTTCCACATTACTGCTGCCTGACCTTGATATTATACACACTTCCAGAGTTTCTACCTTGGCTTGGATGCCTTCAGTGACAACCAGTCTTATCTTGGTACTCCACACTTGTAAAGAACACAGCTGGGTCATTTAAGATGCATTCTCATTTCATCTTCACTCATTCCGTCCTTAAATTGATTTAGATGATTTAGCAGCTTGCAACAAGCAAATCACAAGTCATCTTGGCAAACTCAAACTTCAAAACTGTTTAGACAATTGTAAATAGGAATATATATATAAATATATGGTTTTCCAAAAACAAGTTCATGTCGAACATGTTCAAAATGTCGATACTATTGTTTTCTTGCTGTTCACTGTTTAACATGTCCACAATATCTAATATGTCATGTTCCTCCGCGGCTGTTGTTGATCTTGATGCGGTTGTACTTCCGCGGGTGCATTGTCCTTGTGGAACCTTGTATTACCTGGCAGTGGTCATACGCATTATTCAACAGGTACGTCATTACCTACTCGAGCCGCAACTTGCGTTTTCTGTTTCTCATACGACGCATGCGACTCCTTTCTCTGTCCTGTTCACGTTTTCTCTCCATCATGAATTTGGTGTTCTAAACAGATGTACATTTACACTAATTTTATCCTGCTTCTATATTATTTTATTATTGATTTCTGATTGGCTAACTTGTGAAAAAGCGCGGGAAATGTAAATTAAATAGATATGGCGTGAGCGTGAGTCACATGTAACGCCTGCCACACAGCCTACTGATATGCTGGAACTGCATTAATGCGGAGATTATGTTACAAAATATGGATGGTTGCATAGCGTCAAAACCAGCACGCAATTTCGTTCCCAGAGCCTTCGCCGCCACGAAGTTAGGCAGAGTCGAGGTCGTGACCATCGGAAAGCGAGAATCTATTGAGGCAGGATTGCGAGTCAATGTTTAAATAGAACCCTTTGTGGTTTTGTGATTCTTTGTTCGAGCGTTGTGAATCATGAATATATATATATATATATATATATATATATATATATATATATATATATATATATATATATATATATATATATATATATATATATATATATATATATATATATATATATATATAAGACAAAACAAAACAAAACAAATCAATTCGTGTGGCTGAAATTCTTCAATTATTCAATTATAATCCTTGGTGACTTTAATAAGTTTAAAGTGGGGAACTTTTGTTCCTCCTTTAAGTTGAAGAAACTTAAACCTGGGGAAATAATATCCTAGACCAAGCCTACTGTACCTTATCGCAGCATTACGATGAAGCCTTGATTTTACCACCTTGGATTATCTGACCACTTCATCATCCTTTTCCAACCCACTGGTGAAAGAGCCCACAGTCTCCGAATCGGTACGTCCTAAGGCGCAACTGTAGAGTTTCCAAAAAGCAGGCCCTGCTCTCGTCGCTTTACCGCCAAAACTCTTGCGAGGAGCAGCTCAATGAGTTCCAAACTTTGGTTACTAGTGCAATGAACACCCAATACGAGCTGTTAAACTTCATCCTACAGACAAACCTTGGATGACTTCGGATATCAAGAAAGCTATCAAGATGCGACAGCGTGCTTGGCTTAAAAGTAATACAACTTACATCGTAACAGATTGATAAACTTTGCAAAGCCGTCGTTTCTTTCATGATAGCGTCAACCATTTGTACAACTCCAACCATTTGTACAACTCCAACCCAAAGAAATGGTGGGACAACATAAAACTCATGTCAGGCCTATATCAAACCTGCTCCGCTGTCAAGTATGATTGTGGATGGGTCCGTCCTGGGGGCATTTGGACCTTGCCAAAGCAATAAATGATTCATTTGGTAAAGTGGCTGAAGATATCCCGCAACTCGAGTACACCTCTATCTCAGTACCGTGCTGACGAGTACAGTACCAGTCAGAAGTAACCTAACACTGCGGTTGCGGTGAGGTAGCGGTTAGGTTGCGGTCTACACATCTAACCGCAACGGTCGACTAAACGCTTCGGGTTCCGAGTTCCTCCGACCAAAAGCCGGCAGCGAAAAGACGTGACGCGGACGTCAATTAACTTCCCGTGGCAAGTTCAAAACAAAAGAAATGATTAACTAGTAATCATTGGAGTAGTTTTGAAGTAATTTTTATTAGTCTCTGTATTCTGCATACAATGTATAACGATTTCCTGGTTGAACTCCTAACAACGAGTCGACGACGGCGGCGTTTAATACTACAAATGCACAAAGCCTGTTATGGTTGGAATTTATCAAATAGCGTTCACAATAATATCTCCCGAAACAGTCGTACCAAATAACTATTTGCGTAAAAACATTTTAGGAGAAGAAATTTAACGGGCATCCTGATACGATTTACGATTATTTTATTACTGTTGACAGTTGTGGTTCAAGCCGTTTATTGACCCAACGGCATGTTTTGCTGTCACATGTTTTGCTGTCACATGTTCATATGACACTCCAATTAAGCTTCCCCCTTTGGGCTCTCTGACCATGTCCCTTGACCACACCATCTCCATCAAAGCATATGTAAATAATTTTGGAGTGCCATGTAAATACAACAGCTCCTTTTGTGAAGGCAACACCTTGATGCCTGGGCATAGTGTCACCTATTAAACAAACAAAGATTCCTTAATTAACTTAAAGTGATTTAAATAAAGGTGGAGTGATTCTCTGCAATCCTCACAGTAAGTGTAAACTATGATTTACCATACAATAATCTTTCCCTTTAAAGAAGAACTGTACCCTAAAATCAAGTCATTATTAATAATAAGGTTCTTACCATGCTACTTTCTTCTTTAATTAACTTGCATGCTACATCGGTTAACTGGGGAGATGGTTGTGAATATGGTGTGGGAGAAGATGGTCTGGGCGAAGAAGAACTTTGGGAATCTGGTCTGGGTGAAGATGAATTTTGGGAACCTGGTCTGGGTGAAGATGATCTCGAGGAAGATGGTGATCTGGGGGGAATTGATACATGTGCTTGTGTGGTTAATTTTGTTATTGCCATTTGTAAAGTCTTGACAACTCCAGGCAATTCTAAAAAATATATAATATTATGCAATTAATTTCATGCTGTTTTTAAATAATTTTAAAATGGTATAGCCAATACCTGTAATGTTGTTCAGGGTAGACGTCAGATGTTTTAAACAATTTTTCATTTCTGAACATTCATTCCTCAACTCTCTCAGCTCTGTTTCCATACTGGCAAGCCTTTTTGTCTCCTATTAAATGGTAAAGCCAAAATTACAGCATGAACAATTGAGTTATCTACAATTTGCTTCTAAATTTTGCCTGAAGACAACTTTTATGGTACTGTAGTGTACTTACAGATGCTTCTTCACTGAAACTTTCAGTATCACTCTCTTGTGAAACATTGACCTAAAATATAAGAAACACAATTCATGGAATAATCATAGTAACCCATTGGGACTAGTATCCACAGGATATTAGATTTTATAAAGCAGCAACAAAGTGCAAAAATCAGTGTTGGATTACTGCATATTTCAAACCCTATACCTAATAAGTCTATATTCAATTGATAATCCAAACATATCAAAAGTTACAAGATAAAAATAGAAACAACATACAATACAAAGTTAGCATATCAAGTTTAAACATTACAAAGCTGTCCTTAAAACGCGTAGTATTCATAACTGGAAACTGGCTACTTTGTGTTCTTTAACCAGTAGCATCTTCAGAGTAACTAATTATATTTACATGTCTCAGCTTATATAACTATGCTATTACAATATAGGATCTAGTAACAATAATAAAATAATGTAAAGGAAAAGGAAGTCAGTGAGATATGTCAAAAGAGAAATCAAAATAGCATCAAAGGAAGCGATGATGCTATACGATCAAAGGAAAAGATGATGCCTTTGATTTGTCACTTTTCCTTTACATTCTTTTATTATTGTTACTTGATCCTATATTGTAATAGCATAGTTATATAAGCTGAGACATGTAAATTTAATTAGTTTCTCTGAAAATGTTACTGGTTAAGTGATGAAACGTTAGTCTAAGTAAATTTTCTTAAAATGTTCAATCCCGTGTTTTAATATGGCATTCCTAAGAATTATTTCCTGGGCAATTATTTATATTTGAATACATTAAGTATATATAGACGTATACATAGACGTTCAATGTCTATTCATTGAAAAAATCACAGGCATTATTACACCTGCATAAACCAAGCAGGCTAGTTTTAATGTATTAAGGAAAATAGTAAAATACTATCCAAATTCCTCACAAAAATAGGAAGAAAAAAAATAAGCTTACCTTTTGTGCTTCATATTTATTTTTAATCATTGTTAGTAAAGAGTTTTTCTTTTTCGAATCACCATTTTGTATTTTTCTTTTCTTTACTTGTCTCTAAAATGAGTTAAAATACATAAGCTGCTGTAAGTGCTGGATTTTGACAAAGGTTTACTTCAATTGACACTTTGGTCAAACACATTGTATATTTTTACTAGGTTCAAGTCTAGGTTTCACTTTGTTAATATCACAATATTACAACTTTCCCAGTATCCTTTGCAAAACTGATGTGTATTGTCCATTAACGCCATAACAAATGTTAATGGCCCAGTGTTGTTAAAATAGTGTTGTTTCTAGTCAATTATTAAATCTTGGTTTCTGCATGTATTTGACATGGTTATTAATATGTTCTGAACATTATTAGTCCTTTGGATAAGACTGATTTTTAACTGAGGACGTTTTGACTTTTGATCAGAGGACATTATGACCTGGGAATGTTTTGACCCGAGGACATTTTGACTTTGGTAAGCATTTAAATTACCAGATTATTATTGATCGTCATCATATAAAAGTTATATTATAAAAAACAAATAAAAAATTAAACACATGTGCTAATTGGCTTAAAATTGTGTTTCTATAACTCGATGGAAGCATGGAAAGTGTTCCACACCATCCAATATAACTCGAAATAGCATGAAAACACTTGCCCTGCGGGCTTGTGTTCCCACTACAATTGCTCGTTAACAAAACCTCCACTTATGTTTCTATAACTCAATGGAAACATGGGAAATGTTTTCTATTTCTAATTTGCATTTTAAACCCGGCGCTCGTACCAGACCCTTTGCTCCCAAATATGGCGGCAAAAATCTTGAAGTTTGAAAACACAATACACTGACAGTATAATTTTATTAGTAGAATTTTACGAGAAACACTTGCACCTTTACTGACAAAACTAATGGCCCATAATTTACTAATATATCTGTGAACGTGCTGATTGAGCGTAATAATATAAAACGAAATGATTTATACCTTTTTAACAGGGCTTGCGTCGTCACCGTCGGCGTCAGATTCTTCATGAGCGGATTCAAATCGAGTGTTTTTGACTGGGAGTCGATGTCCTCTTCCTTTATGCGGAGTATCGGTCTCACCAGTTTTGACGTACGTGTCTAAGCAGGATTTCATTGCATTATAATCGTCTAAAAACGTCGAGGTTAAAAACAAGAAAGTTTGAGTAAACAAGAGCATATTAAACGCCACAAGCATGTTTCATCGAATGTATATTCGTTTATAATAAACACTTACCGCCGAACTTGACTACTCTGGCCGAATATCTTTCACTTTCTACTCGAGTAGAATCCACGTCAACATCTCTCTGCATCATCTTTGTGGCCTTGTTGAAGTCTTTTGGCCACTTAAGAACAACCTCTTTAGTGAAGAACCAGGCATCGTTGTCGAACAATTCGGCATCTTCACCCAGGATCCATTTTGTTTGCCCAATATCGCAAGACAAATCTTTAAACTCAAAAATAGCCCACTTCATTTTGATAAAGAGATTACTAAACGTTTAAAAGGAGAAACTTTTAACAGCTTAGAGAACTAAAAGACTTGGAAGCTCGCTTGGAAGACACACGTGCTGCAGACAAGTGACACAGACAACTCAGTTGAAACCACGCGAAATGCATCTCGGGAATTGGCACCAGTCCTCTTGGGATTAGTCACCCTGCGAATTCTGCGAAGCTTGAATGTCATTGAAATATCATTTACTTAAATATAGTTGTGTTATACATTTCCATATAATGAGCGCAAGAGGACCTTACAAACGATATGCGATTGATTCTAGTATTGATCTCCCAAGAAGGAGCAACTACCGACGGCGAAAACAACTGTGTACGGTGATTGATAATGAAACACATGTGGTCGCTTCTATAAATTATGATGCAGATGATACAGTCAACTCGGATCAGTCGGATAATCATTCGGTAAAACTTTATAATTCATTGTTTATCATATATAATGTATGATGATTAAGTCACTATATCAACTGATATTTTTCATCCACAAAGGTACGAGATCAATATGATGATTATGAGGAAAACAATGCTGCCAATAGTTCAAGTATGCATGAAGAAATGGAGGTAACTATATATATTTTTTTAACAAGTTGAACACTGTTTATTTCTGATCATTTATAAAAAGATTGTTTCTTAATTTGTGTCTATACATAGAATGACTCAAATGATGGAGATATGGAAGATGGATCAGCTGAGGATATTGAAAACAACAATCAGGTAAACTTTCTTTGTATATATATGTCAGCAAAATCACACACATTATATATATTTAGTATAAATACATTAGACGATACATGGGCGATCGTCAAGCTCGTATCCTCAGAAAAATGATTCTGAGTCCCGGACAGGAATCGAACCTGTATGTATATTAACACATAAATACATTTAAACTAGTATTTTTGAAAGTATTCCTAAGAGTGGGAAAATTTATACTAAAACAATCATTAACCTCCGACTTTATCTTGGTTTTTATTCACCGAAATTCACCTCGCCTTCGGAAAATAATTGTTGAATATATACTAAGGATTTATGGTGAAGGAAAATGTCAAGTGTTGGAATATATACATTTTAAGACCAAACCGGGACCAGTTGCGAAAAATGCAACTTCAAGGCCTTCCGGCTGGAATTGACCCTGCGATGCTAGTGCAGTGCTCTGACCACTGAACTACAGAAGCCGTTGCCGAGAGCCTAGTCACGAGATCTGTATATATAGTGGTGGTAATGCCTGGATATGATTCTGGGCATATTATAAGTAATATTTGGCATTTCACTCAATGAAACTACATGTTCTAAGGATTTATGGTGAAGGAAATTTTCGAGTGTTGGAATATATACATTTTAAGACCAAACCGGGATCAGTTGCAAAAAATGCAACTTCAAGGCCTTCTGGCTGGAATTGACCCAGCGATGCTAGTGCAGTGTTCTGGTCACTGAGCTATGGAGGCCGTTGCTGCGAGCTTATAACTAGTTCTGTAATATACGGTAGTGGTGGTAATGCCAGGATAAGATTCTGGGTATATTACAAGTAATATTTGGCATTTCACTCAATGAAGCCTTAGTCCTTAAAATATAAGCTTTAAGTTATTGACTGACAGCTTTTGGCTGATTATGGGATAAATAACTGACAGAGTTTGAAAGAACACTTAAAGTGCCCCTGTGATCACATTTTTGATATCCCGAATTTTTACATATAATTTGTAAAGATCATGGTGTTTTACTTGTAACTTGCCAAATTTCAAGCAAGACTGTTTTTATACAAGATTATATGGTCACCATTACTCGAACATGTTCCTGTTGCTTATATTAATATACCTTATTGGTATTAATGGAGATGAGACCCTCCAGTGGGGTCCGAGGTTGGAAATATAGAAAACGTTGTCATTTTGCAATGCGTACATTGATGACACAATTACTGTCAATTTCATATATGGAACTGTAACTTGAAATGAATGTTCCAAATTTTGTTACTTACACATTTGATTGGCTATTGAGTTCCGTGTACCAATCAAATGCACAACATCCAAACTTTGGAACATTCATTTGAAAAGTTATATGAAATGGACAGTAAGTAAGCCCATCTGGTGGAAATAGATTTTTGTATGTGTTGTATAGGTAGTGTAAAATGCAAGATAACATAGTGAAAAAGGTGGTGAACTGCCAATAATGTGATTAAATAATGCTGGCATTTCAAGTGGGTATGGTAGTATAATATTTTGACAAAAGCCATTGATGTCAGTACCATGTTTTTATAGATATTAAACGTTGAAAATGGAAATGACGCCATCTACCCTGGAGCACTTATCACACATGCTCAAAGTATTTTAATGATGGTTACCTTTCTGCTGAAACATCACCTAACAGATGCAACTTTAACTGATCTGCTTAGCATTTTGAACTTGTTTATACCAAATACTTTCCCCTCAAGCAAGTATATGTTTTACAAAGCAATTCAAGTAGATAACACTCAGGTGAGCAAACCTTTTTTATCAATTAGTTCTCTGGTACTTTATTAAAATTAGTAGAGCAAGACAGGTGTGATTTTTTTGTTTTTGTCATCTTTGTAGTGACAGTTTTATTAACTGCAAATCAATATCATGTTTTAATATTTATATTAATAAATATTGTGCAATGAAAATTATCCTGTTGCAACCAACTTAGTCTTAGTATGAAGCAGGGTCTATTTTTGCTGAATGATTTAATCAGTACCGGTAACATGATTGTGGCATGATCAGTCAATGACTATGGCATCTTACAAAAGCATGACAAAAAACATTCATTATGTTGTCCATCCGATTCCATCCATGCCATGTGATATTGAAAATCTATTGATGAAGTGTGAGGTCTAGTAGTTAAATATTGGATTGATGTTTGTGATGCTGAGCAAACTGAGATCCAGGCAATATTTCACTTGTACAGACATATTGGAGGTCAACAACAAGTACATTTTGATTTATATGACCTCAATCATCATGAATGTTTTGTGAAAGCTTTGCAAAGTTAAATATTAGTATATGCCACAATTTGTCTCATGATTCAAGGTTTAGAATTCAGTATTTGCTGTACATAGTGTTTTTGTAGCATTGCTACAAACCATTACAAACTGCTACAATGTGTGATCATGAAGTACTCTTACAAATTTATGCAATGGTTTGTAGTAAAGTTGGGCGGTAATGCGGTATACTGGTATTTTTAGTTATTCACGATGTTTAGTTGGCGGTATTGGTTCTGACGTTATACCAGTATACCGTTGTTACAGTATACGGTAAGATAAACTGGTATCATGACTATCACCAGTTTATCTTTTTATTTAAACTGCAAGAAAAGTTCAGTTCACAAATGAGAAACAAAATAATAGATAGATTAGATTTTAACTTTTAAAACTTTTTGTCTCGGCAATTGTGACAATTCTGATTGTGGTTTCCATTTGATCGGTGTGATCTTACTTTTGAGCAATCGTGGTGATTGTAGCGATTGTACAATTATAGCAATTGTGGTGATTGTACTCATTGTTGCAATCATATATGGAGAGCAGAATTTTGGTTTGTACTGTAGTGGTTTGTAGTGTTGTATAAAAATGTCTGTGTACAGTATTTATGTAATGGTTTGTAGTGTTGTATAAAAGGTCTGTATATTTAGTAGTGGTTAATTGTATGGTTTGTAGTGTTTATACAACACTACAAACCATTACATAAATACATGTATACAGACCTTTTTAACAACACTACAAACCATACAATTAACCACTACATAAATATACAGATATACAACACTACAAACCATTACATAAATATATAATTTTCACATGGAAATCATTTAAAATCATTCATTTAAGTCAATCTGGACATATATAAATATTTAAAATGTCTAATAATAAAACCAAAATTTTTTAAGGTACATTTTTATTGTTCTTCATGCTTATCGTATATGGGAACAAGTGAGGAAAGCAGAGACTGTGAAGACTGCAGTACAACGTTTCAATATGATGAAAGCAAGAAGAATGGCAGCTTTTTTCTCCACATCCCACTAGAAGGACAACTGAAACAACTCCTAACAGATCCAAAACTTTTCAGTTGTTTAACAAACAGAAATATAGACCGTCTTGCTCAGTCCAGTGTAATATCAGATGTAACAACAGCCAAACTTTATCAAAACCTGATTAATAACCATGGTATGTCTAAGAATGATTTGTCTTTGACATGGAATGCAGATGGAATACCTGTTTTTAAATCATCGCAATTCTCAATATGGCCAATCCAATGTATGATAAATGAGCTACCACCACACCTTCGATCAAGCAATATTCTGCTCACAGGATTGTGGTTTGGTCGCAACAAGCCAAAGATGAACACATTTTTAATGCCGTTCGTCAATGAATGCAAAGAATTGGAGGAGAAAGGTTTTCTCTGCAGTGGAGAATCTATCCCACGTAAAGTTTATGCCCTTATATGCTCCAGTGACAGTCCTGCCCGAGCAATGTTGAGGAACTGCAAGCAGTTTAATGGGAAGTGTGGCTGTGACTGGTGTGAACATGAAGGTGTCACAGTCAATAATGGAGGTCCACCAACCCGATACTATCCGCAGCGTGGTAACCAGAGTCTAAGGACATCACACAACCAAGCTGACTATGGCATCAGAGCAGAATATCTGCAAGAGGCTGTGAGAGGTGTGAAGGGGATCACTGTTATTGATGTTCTTCCAACCTTTGACACAGTGAATGGCTTCACACCTGAATATATGCATTCAGTATGTCAAGGAGTCATTAGACAAATTTGTAAACTTTGGCTTGATTCCTCAAACCACGAAGAAGAGTTCTACTTGGGTAGAAAAGCCAATCAGTTAGATGAGCGATTGTTGGCAATAAGTCCTCCTTCTGAAATTACCAGAGCTCCTCGATCAATAACGGAAAGAAAATTTTGGAAGGCTTCAGAATGGAGAGCATTTATGCTCTACAGCCTGGTGATTTTGCATGGTTTACTACCTCGTGTCTACTTGCAGCACTTCTTCTTGTTTGTGCATGGCGTGTACACTCTACTTGGTGATAAGATCACAAATGACAAGCTGTTACATGCAAAGGCTTGTTTAGTGAAGTTTGTCACAGATATGGAGGGGTTGTATGGATTATCTTCATGTACATATAATATCCACCTGATGACACATTTGGCAGATGGAGTGAGGAACTGTGGGCCACTATGGGCAACTTCAGCATACATATTTGAAGCGAACAACCACATGTTGCTTAAGATGGCTAGTGGAACCCAGTACGTACCACAGCAAATATGTGATACTTTTATGTTATCACAAAAAATTCCTGCCATTGGAAGAGAGTGTATGAATGAAGAAACATGTCCAATAGTTAAGCATATGTTTCAGAAGCTATCGAAGGGCAAGATGCCAGTACAGACGCAGCACATTCTACACAGAAATGTTTCCGGACTAGGAGTTGGGAAGGCTGTCCATCTCACCGCATCGCAAGGAGTTTCTTTGGCCTCATTGCTAGACAAGGATGTTGTAAACCGTTCTGCGATTACTTATAACAGATTTGTTGTTAATCATGTCCTGTACACTGCCCAGAGCTACACCAGATCAAATCGGCACCATGATTTTCTTGTGCAAATTGACAATTCAGCAGCAAAATATGGAATCATTCTAGGTCTGTTCACAGTGAAGCCAGATTGCCAATGCAGTGAAGCTGATATGCAGGCATGTCCATGCTCAGTGTACCATGTGGTAATCCTGAAAGTGCTTCAATGTGAAACGGGGTCTCTCTTTTCAAACACTGAATGTGGAGTTAATTCGCACTTTTTGAGAGAGTACACAGAAAGCCACAGAACCGTTGCCATCAACCCAGACCAACTTCAAAGGAAATGCATCAAATTAAATCTAGGAAGCCGTCGCTTTCTCTGTGATATTCCATGTAGATTTTATGGAGATTAAAACATCATTGATATTTATATACTTACTTTATTATTAATATTTAATATATATACACCCTATTCCCCACATATAAGCGCACCCTGGATCACATGCACTAATATCCGGATAATGGTGTATGCGCCTTTAAACAATCAAAATTTGCGAGTTTGATAGACAGGAACAGAATACCGCACTGTTAATAAATTGTGGCATCACAGTTGGCACAGACATAATGTTCGTTATATGGTAATAAAATCCAAAAGTTATTGCTTTTGGTTTATTTTTCCAAGATATTCTTGTATAACACACTCCGCTTGAATCGCTTTCATCTCGGTGCTTTTACAAGGTATTGACATGGAACTTCAACCATTATTTCTTTTATTCTCATGCGGTTTGGTTAGGGGTGTGCCTAAATGCGAATATTTTTTAGGCGCATGCACCTCTAAACGATCATTTTGAATCCAAATATTATCGAATTAGGTGCATGCGTTTACACGCGGGCGGGGGAATAGGGTATATATATATATATATCAAATAAGTTTGAGTTTGTACTGATTTTCTATACAGTACTTGCCAAACAAACAAGTTAATCAATTTGTGATGTGTTTGAAAAGAACTCAACTTATAATTTGATTTGAATTTTTATAATTGTATATATATTTATTTGGATCAATGCATGTGTATGTATATAGACTTACTGTATATATTTGGATATATTATTTTACATGTACATAGCTTTTTATATCTTATGCCAATACATACTGTTCTCCATACCAATGAATCTCTGACATTATACCTTATGATATTGCCAGTTCTCAGGTTGAACCAACTGTAGGATTGGCTGATTCTGCTTTATTTTTCTTGCAAGCTTTTGCTTTTTAATGCATGTTCATGTTATAGTACAACTTATTGTTGTAAATTTTGTTTGTGGGCTATAAAGTGTACTAGGCCTAATGTGATAAAAAACAAATTGATTGTTGGTCATACAGATTCTAGCTTTGCCAAAAAATAACCAGGGTATATAACCCTTTTTAAATTGTTAAGGCACCCATTATCAAGATTCTTCTTAAAACGTAAAAGTAATACGATAAAAGTTATATATTACAAGTTGAGTTTGTTTTTTATTAAGAACCAGGTCATTGCAGATTATACCAAGTATAATAAGAACTGGGATGGAAGGTTAATACTACCATATACTTTTCACAAACATACCAACTTCAAAGAAGGGGTGTTTCTGAATATCAAACACAAAGTTTAAAAACAATTGCATTTATAAGATGCACAATTTAGTGAGATAGAAAATCGACTGAGGGTCCGAGACAGCTAGTGAACTGATATATTCTTATAAACCAATGAACAAAATTTTGGGTGATGTTTCATACATAGAGTATGAAAAATGAAATGAAAAATGAAAATCCGCTGTTATTTTTAAAATAAGGCATTGTTAGTATTATGGGACTATGTTATTTATATGAAAACAACAGCTAAAATTTTGTTAAAAATATAATTTGTTCCTATAGGATCCTATAGCAATTCCTATAGGATGGGAATTTTCCTATAGGAATTCCGATTCAAATTCCTTTAGGAAAGTTTGTTCCTATAGGATCCTATAGGAATTCCTATAGGAATTCCGATTCAAATTCCTATAGGAAAGTTTGTTCCTATAGGATCCTATAGGATCCTATAGGAATTCCTATAGGAATTAAAAATTCCTATAGGAATTCCTATAGGATCCTATAGGATTTTTTCGTAAGGGACGAAGCCCTGACAACTGCGGAACTAATCCCTCTCTTTCAACGTCGTCAAGAAATTACCGATAAACCTTTCCAGCAAATCTTGAACGATGATACTCGTAAATTACATAAGTTATTACCTATTGTCAATAATACTTCCCTAAACTTAAGAAAAAAGTGTACATTGATACTGCTTAGGGTCCAAACGGACCGTTTTAAAAAAAGTTTTATTATTTTTAATTCGTTGAAAGCATAACCTGATTAATATCTTCTAATATTGTATATATACTTATTGTGATTTTAAATTTTTTACCTATTTTATCCTTGTAAACTTAACTTAATTCAGCGTTTTTGGCTGCAATGTTATTGTTAATAAACTATCTATCTATCTATAGTATATTATATTATACTCAGGCCCGTTTCAAACGTCGAACTTATCATATGTCGAACCTAGATACATGATAAATTCGACGTTTGAAATTAAGTCGCACTTTGATCGATTTCGGTCGATCGCAATTAAAAACGTCGAGCTTATCACGCACATATAATGCGAAGTATTGCATTCGATACATTATGATAAATTCGACGTTTGAAACGGGCCTAAACGCGTTTTGACATTAAAATAATTGTTCATTTATGAGTTCACAAATGTTCCCGGACACAAGGTAAAAACTTTAAAAGAGAGTAATATTCACTTCAGCGATGGGTTTAAAAACTCCAAATCCGTACTACGTTAAAAAATTTTATTTGATGAACTATATCATTGGCATTGCTATCCGACATGCGTCTCATAGCAAACATTTACATATATGAGTCATATATGTAACTGTTTGCTCTTACTGTATGTGCACTATAAAATAATATCGTAAAAATCCTCAAGTTAAGCCAGAGCTTTTGACATGTGTATTGTCAATTTCCGTTTTATATATCTGCAGGAGGCGCTTTGGCCAGGCGCTCCTAAATCTGTGAGTAATTCTCTAATAACTACCGCCATGCAATATATATTATAAAATCATGAGGGAGTACACAACTTTCAAAGAGAGTGCCAACTTTATCACTTTCACCTGAAAATTGATATTGAGCAATCCAAGTGCGCGCGTGGCAAAGCAGGCCAAATGCATGTCAGGCCAAGTGCATGTCAGGCCAACAGTGCCAGTAGCGAAGCAGGCAAGTGTCCTTTTTGTCGTCTGTGACAGTCTCGGAATAGAAAATTTTATGAATAGATTTTTATAAAAAATCAAAAAATTATCTTCATGTTTCGCTGAGAATGATTCTGTCATTATGAAACAGAGCTTGGAATGCTTCACATGAACGGACCCACACACGGAGTCACGGCGTTTATATCACCATCTAGTAATATATTTTATCTGTGGCACGGGCTTCGCAAACAAAACAGAGTAGCATTGACGCTGTGGTAGAAAAATATTCATGTTTGTCGCGAATGGTACTATTTCTAGAGTATGATTTTTGATACACTACCCTTAAAAACAAAGTCGCGCTCCATGTTTGTCTCACTCTTTAGCAACTGCACATCATCATAACTACCACCACGACGATATCGGGAAAGAAACAAGCTAAGCTGACAGCAAATCTCGAAATTATGAAATTATTCGTTCTCACGTATCGTGATAGCTTTCCCATTGTTGCTAGATATCAAAACTTGAAACTGTCGATTGTCGAACACACAGGACGGCTTACAACGATTAATACAACGCGCAAAGGAAAAGGACGCTAAACTTCGGAAATAAGCGATTTGTTACCCCAGAGGACGACTGAGACAATTCTTTCCCTCACGTATCGAGATAGCTTTCCCATTATCAATTTAAACGCGGTGACGGTATTTGAAAACGAACTTGCCAAGCTACGATAAACGCCAATTCGAAGAAGTGCAGACAACGTGCGAAGGACGCTAAATTTACTATAACCGACTTCTTCATGACGCCATGCGAACCGCACAGCAGCGGTTGAGGTCGAACGTAGGTTCGACCTAGGTTGACCCGAGGATCATCCTAGGTTAACCGCGGATTTTGTTAGGTTACTTCTGAGCGGTACTGTATATCATCAGCCCCGAAGCAGTTGAACGCGCCCTTACCGAGATTAAAGAGCGCAAAGCCAACGGACCTGATGAAATCCCTAATTGACTATTAAAGAACTTTTCATCACTTGTATGCCATCCTGTGTGCGCTATCTTTAACTC
>JAYKKM010000088.1:557500-717500 GCA_035772405.1 Chrysogorgia sp. JL179-B06
TCTAAACACCGTCTCCGACTCAACTATGGGAGAAGCAGTGTGCCCAGGTTTTTACATAGGCTATTACTACATCACGTTGCAAAAAATTACCAAATTTGGCCAAAAATTACTACATCGTAATCCCCCCTAAATGGCGAAAATAATGAATACAAATCAATGAATACGAATCGTTGCAAGAAGCATGCGGATTAACTTAAAATATATCCACATTGTTGCAACAATAATTTTTAAATGAACCAATCAGAGCGAAGTAGATACGCTGAGATTCTGGGGGTGGTAAAAAAAAAGGTTTCCCTAGTATTACTAGGGACACCGGTACGAAGTGAATTATCACAAAACAGCAACATAAAGATTATCGGGTAGTGTATAATAAACGTGTGATTATAGATAACTTAACACCGTTCCATACGGTTACTAGTTTCGTAATATTTGTAAATAATTTTAAATAGTTTGAAATATATAAAAATATAAATAAATGAATAATTTTAAATATATATTACAATTTTATACACAATCCTTAATGTTCGTCCACGATCTGTTGGGGAACAAATGTTCTTTATCCTCCCAACATTTTTCGCACACCTTTCTGGGTGCTTTGCCAACTTTAATATACTTTTCAAAGTATATTTTCACTGTCTTTTCTCAGTCGAAGTCCACGGTTGTACTGTGGCCTGCTTTCTCTTTAGACATTTTACGTGATATTGAAGTGGTATTGAAGTGATAATCAAGGGCACGATTCATCCTATTCGAATGCATTATGGCTCCAAAAAAGTGTCGATTCAACTTGTGGAGCGGAGCTATTTTGGCTCCAACGATTAGAGAGCAGTTTCAGCTCCCAATGAAGGACTGTTCTGAAAGAAGCAGGGGCTGTTTCAACTTTTGACCAGGGCCATTTTGGAAAACATAGGAGTCAATTTGGCTCCTATTCGGTGGCATTATGGCCCCAAAAAAGTGTCAATTCAGATTGCGGAGCGGAGCTATTTTGGCTCCAACGATAGAGAGCATTATTCATCATTCATTATTTCAGGTGGCATTATGGTTCCAAAATGTGTCGATTTAGCTTGCGGAGTTATTTTGGCTCCATTAAAAGTTAGCAATATTTTTGAACCAAACGACCATTATGGGGCTTGGCCCTGCAACCAGATTCGAACAAAAGATTAAAATACAGCTACTGTACAATATTTAGAATGAATAATAATTGTAATTAAACAGAAAATATTATCATTTGCATTTGCGAAGTTAACAAAAGAAATAATATACGGAACCCATAACTAGCAATATTAATAACCTAAATATCACATTGATTACTGTACTTGCTGTAACCTATATGGGAATAACTTGCGTAAGAATTCGACTGTCTGAACAAATAAAGTTTTTCATTGATAACAATAACCCAAAAATACGTAAAATGGATTGAAATATTTCAACCCTTATTTGGCAACTGACCACTTTGCTTAGTGTTGCCAAGAACGAGTTTCCAAAAAGGATAACACACCCTTGGCCTTACCATAATCTATATTAAAATATAGAAACTTGTCAACAAGAAAAGAACATCCTCAAAACAGCAGTTGTTTGTTGTTATGCAGAATTCCTTCCCTCTATTGCAATAAATAGCCTGTCATACTCCAATGCAGTTCCAAGGACCACAATATGAGGTTGTGCCAAGTTTGACACAACAAGTTTCACTTTTTCATGCTCCTAAAAATAACCAATTACATAAAAAAATAATCTGTTGCCTTTCAATATTTTTCGACCTACAGTTCTGGTACAAAGTTGGAATGTAGAAAATCGACTTCTGTTGTATCCACTGGAGTTATTTTCGTGTAGTGATTAAAGATATCTTTTTTTTTTGATTTTCCGTAGTTGGTCTGTTGGAATGTGTGCAGTTACCACCTTTCTGCTGCTCACATTCAAACTGGCGTGCTTGGGCCATCTCCATGAAAAACGCGCATTACATCCGTGATAGCGTTCCCTGACTGAGACTTCAATGTGGAGTTCATACATATCTTGAAGGCATTCCAACCTACTTTGTTTCTATGTAAGTCAGTTGTTCCACATTACTGCTGACTGACCTTGATATTATGTACACTTCCAGAGTTTCTGCCTTGGCTTGGATACTATTGTTTTCTTGCTGTTCATTGTCTAACATGTCCACAATATCTAATATGTCATGTTCCTCCCCAGCTGTTTTTAATCTTGGTGCGGCTGTACTTCCGTGGGTGACTGTTTCTGTTCTTGCTGCGGATGTTGTTGATGTTGGTGCGGCTGTACTTCCGTGGGTGCATGCTGTATCTGCGCTTGCTGGTGCGAGCCATACTGTCGTTGCCGTTCTTGTAGAATAGGCACTGGTAAACCTTGTATTACCTGGCAGTGGTCATACGTATTATTCAACAGGTACGTCATTACCTGCTCGAGCCGCAACTTGCATCTTCTGTTTCTCATACGACGTTCACCTTTTCTCTCCATCATGAATTTAGTGTTCTAAACAGATGTATATTTACACAAATTTGATCCTGCTTATATATTTTATTAGTGATTTCTGATTTATTATTGATTTCACTTTTTTAACTTTAACGTTCAAGCTTTCACGGGCTGAAAGTGACCGAAATGTGTATAATATCTGGGCATACAGCAGGAATCAATAGCTTTGCATCTTTACAATAATCATGCTGCCACCTGGAAGTTGCAAGTTGAGGAATAGCTCAAAGGAGAACAAATTTACAGCATATATACTTAGTAACAGTTTACCTGAAATTATCTATACTGTAGTTTTACCTTTGGTATAATTAGCTGTCCAACTGCATATTCGCCTGACATAATTTCCTTTTCAAATGTTCCTTCATGCTGGCATTGGTTTGTGAAGTAGCAACAGTAATTTCTCCCCTTTGGCGAGACCTTGAAAGAGTAGGGCGGTTGTTTGCTCTTCTAGAGATTGCAAGTCAGATGGGCTTGCAAACGAACCTTCAGGAATGTTGACGGATGTCGGATGCGCGTGAGGTACCAGACGAAAGAACTCCTGGAAGTTCAAACGAGAGGGAAGTTCAAATGCTTTTTCATCTTTTTTCTGTGAGATCGTCAATGTTTTTTTATTTGTATTTTTTCCCTCGCTACCTTTTCCTCTTCCTCCATAATGAAGATCGATTTTACATTGTTGCTTGAAAATATACTTGGAAATGCTTTGTCGCGCGTAGTCTAGCGTTGTCGATCGACAAAATTGAACGATACAACGAATACCACCTTTTTTCGATTTCCAAGCAATGAAAAAATTAAAAATCGATGTCCATTTTCGATAATATCGTTGAAAATACGTTTGTGACGGATATAAAAACTGAGTTTCGTCGGGGAAATTTGCAAAAAACAATGTTCGACGTATCAACGGCATGATCGTCTTCGTGATTGTGATTTTATTCACGTTGGGTGGAACGATATAATTGTTTCGTGAATTTCTTTTTTTCTGTAAAATAATGGCAAAAAAATGTTCAAACGTTTCGTACAGCATGCGTTCAGCGGCGAAGATTTAATTATGCTAACAGATGCAACTACATTTCGTCATGATCTACAAGGTTTTGAGACTTTTTTTCAAAGGTTGTTTCGATAAACGCGGTTTACCGGCATCAATTACAAAATTCGGTAGTAAAGGAACGTTTATTTGGAATACACAAACTGAAGACGCAACAGTTGTTGGACATTGGCAGACATTCACGTGGAGCCGTGGAAGAACAACCGCGTCGTGCTTGTGCGGCTACGATCCAATGCGTGGCTATGTTCTTCGACATCGATTAATGGTGAACACATTGGCGGACACTTTTGAGAAATTCACCGAAGATGAAACGTTAAAAAATCAATTTTACGAAACGAATACATGTGGAATTTGGTGTTTAATGAAGTGTATTCTAGACTATATTAATTTCTACAATCTTGACGAAACAGATGACGCTATAAAAAGAATTAAAACACTGGTTGAAAATTGTAAAACGGACAAAGATCTATTTCATTTAACTGAACTATTCGGTACTAAACAATTAATTCAAGCAATGACACCCGATGAAAATAGTGTAATAACAAAAACATGAATAAATACTTATTATTTATAATCCCATGTTGAGTCGTTTTGGGCTTCGTCGTCTTTGCAAACGACGTTTTCTCAATTCAATTGATGATTTTCTTGATTTTAATCGTTTTACGCGTGTTTTTAATTTTGTTGCACCACCTCCACGGGAAGTTAATGCGGGAACGTGTACCTGTTTTGGAATGATCGTTTGTTTAGGAGCGTAACCAGGCGAATTTGTGTAGGTTCGTGCGTCGATCGATGTCGACGTTGAATGTTTATTCCCCATTGTATTTTTTTTAAAAACACACACACACACACACACATACAACGTAGAGATGGGAGAATAATTTAAATTAATATTTTATCCCCTCGCCCGGCGCGAAGCGAAGGCCGAAGGCCTGAGGGCGAGGGTGATAATATCGACCGGCGTTTAGTCCCTTATCACGCGAGATGCAAGTGATCCTGATCTCGGATCCAGTTTAGATATTTATATATATATATATATATATATATGGTCAACGGCCACCTGGCGAGCGGAATATATATCCATGATGAACCAACTTGGCCTGTTTACGGGGCAGAAAGTAAGGTCAAAAACATAGAGAAAACACAAGCAATCAACGCGAAATACGGCTTGCTAAGAAAAAACAAACACAGCGATATTATTAGGTCAAAAGACCGTGAACAATGGCGACAAGTTTGGTGATGCTTACAATATTAAATGTGACTACAGATAAGCTGCTAGGTAAGTGAGTTAAATAATAGCCTATAGGTCTGGATATTTTAAGTGGTAGTATATACACAAGCTTTCTCTGCCATTGTTATGCTTATGCTTTCTCTGTCGTTATGCTTTTGCTTGCAAAACTCTGTTTTTAACAGTCCTGATAAACAATTATTACTAGGCGATAGCCGAGTGTTTTGCTAGCTTCTCGAGTGCCATTATAACTCGATAATCACACAAGACAAGGTTTTTTATTTCTTTTATAAAATAACACCATTAAATTAACAATAAAGCCATGAAAAATGCAGATTTAACTGTTATTATATGCGTTGTTATGTGCGTTGCTAGGAAGACTTTGTAGCGATTTTAGCGATGAAAATGTACTCAACGTTGCAGTTAAAACATTCTGTTGTGTTAGTACCTTGATTAGCGTTGTATCCAGGTGTTCTTTGAGTTCCTTTTGTGATTTAAACTACTCAAAATACGTCGAACACGTTAGTTGAGTTATATATATAACACAGTTTTTGAGCTCAATCAGAATTTTATAACACTAGATGTGTCAGGCTGTCAGCTCAGCCACCAAGCAGGTGAAATGCACCTTAATCATCCTGATTATGTTTATGTGATGATATAATTTACTCAAATACATGCATAAATGTTGTGCTTTTAATTGCTGTATGGGCATTTGTACATTTGAGTGGTGTTTCATTGTAAACATGCATTGTACAGGTTTATAGACCTACACATGTTAGGCCTGGCCTGCATGGCCTCCACTTTGTTTCTGTGTAAACACTTTTGTCCTTGGAATAGTGCACATGGAATGCCGGTTCCATACTGTATATATTTAAGATTGATTGTTGAAGTGCTTCCTGAAGAACATTATAGTACATTTTATTACATTTTTTACAAACAATCAAATGTAAAATTAATATAATATGTGCAATCACTCAAACTAAAATGTTTCAAAATGCATAACAGGCAAATGGTTGGCACTTTTTTACTCAAGTTTTTGCTTTAATAGTCAATTAAGGAAAATGTAAGTACTGAGTAACAAATATTAACTTAAGAATTTATAATGTCAAAAATGATGCCCTGTGTTATAGCAAAACCTGCTACACACGTTATGGTAAGCAGCCTCAAAATGATTTGTCAGTAATGAGATACAGAATGTTGCCGTAACTTTTTATCTTATTTACTTTTATTCTCTAATTTTTTGTTATTTTTGTTAGGAAGGTGCTATATAATGTAAAGCAATGCTGGGCTTATATCTGTGTGGGCTTAATTATATACCTTATGTTAAATCAGAAGGTATTTTCTGTTAACAAACAGGGGGTCAATGGCCCAATAAGTAGGGGTCTTATAAGCAGGATTGTACAGTATTTTATGATTTGATGCAGTCTCGCTGTATTAGGGGAAATGTTAGGGATTGAACGTGTGTCAGCTCACTATTGCGACAATGCATAGCAGGCAAAGGGCATGTCAACCATTATGGGTTAACAAGTACTGATATAATTTAGATAATACATAATGTTGCATGCTCTGCTGTTGCATAGGCTATTGGGTTAATTACCATTGGAATAAATATGGAATGTGTTAATTAATATTATGATAGCAATAGAGGTCTTCCAGTGGAGTAAAATATTTATCAATAATAATCAGTGTATGTGCATGCACCGTTGGTCATTCACAACCTATAGGGATGTGGTGAATTATTGCAGATATTTTAACATTGAGAGTCATTATGAACCATAGCTGGCATAATACTGACTATAAGTTATCATTATCATTTCTTAGTGACCGATGGTAGTATTAACACCAGAAGACTTAAAATGTTTATATAATTATACTGTATATATATATATACAATGAAAAATTCAGTTTGAAATAAACTCTCCTACATGTACTTGAAAGAATAAAATAATTCATTATAAAGATTGGCATTTACAACTCTTCCATAATTATAATCTCAGTTAGATATTAAGATTTGTTTGATATGTAAATCAGAGGTGTAGCCAGATGGGGGCCGTAGCTGGCCTGGCAAAATTCCTGCCCTCCCCCGCCCTGGCAAAATAAGTGTGCCCCCTGAGAAAATTTGGCTCTTCATTTTCCTCAGTTAGGCTGCCCCCCTAGGTTTTTCCTGGCCGGCCGCCTTGACAGAAAATCCTGGCTATACCTCTGATGTAAATGTCCTCATTTTGACATCATGCTACATAATGACTTATTGAAGAAGCCTGTAAATAGACCTTATTAAAAAATGGCCGCTGATTTAATATTCTTTTATATGCATATAAATTGGCCCTTATGACCTCGTTATCGTGCAAGAAATTCAAAATAATTTTTACTCTAAAACGAGGTCATAAGGGCCAATTTATATGCATATAAAAGAATATTAAATCAACGGCCAATTATGTAACAAAATTATGAAAGTATGTAATCCCATAATACTAACATACGCAGTTACCTACGTTTTGAGTGCTTTAAATTAATAATCCCAAATATATAATATATACAGTGTGACATCACAGTGAGGATCCGGCCTTTACATATCAAACAAATCTTAATCAGTGCAGGTATATTGCACCCAACAATTAAACACTGAGTCATTTAGTTATTTAGTTTGATGTCTAATTATGAAACAATGAAATTCAGAATACAAGCTTGATAGTTTAAAGGCTCTCAGAGATACATGTAGTGTCTACTATAAGTCCATTCGATTGGCAAATTAATGGGTTATATACATTTTTAAGTAAAATAACTAATTATAGCACTACCCTGACGGCGGGCGAGGGGTTGTTGCGTATACGTATTTCTAGTTATTTATATACTTTCTATTTACATGTAAAAATTTTGTTTAATTTTCTCGAATGGATTGAAAGAAACGAAAAATCGTCCTTGGTCGTCTAGAAATCGTGATTCCAACAACATCACGGTGTATCGATGTGTGAGAGCGATCATTTTGAATTTTGCCACAATTTTATCGGCATTGTAGTCGACGCCAACATTCTTGAGGAATTTCTTATAACCAACCACACTCATTGCATCCCACATAAAAATGAACACTGACGAACCGATGAGAATATTAGTGAGTGCATGACTCCCCGTAGAAACGAATTGTGATGAAATTATTGTCGTGATGTGATGATTCATATGCTGTTGACCGAGCATAGTGAATTGGGATTTGGATTTTGTAATTGCGCGTTTAGCTCGCGCTGAATCTGCGCGTTCCAAAAATACTCGTGCGTACGATACATTGCAGGAATTGAAGTGTTGTTTTTAAAAAACACCTCATAGCCGTTCTCGCATTCACTGTCGTTTGTTTCTTGATGCGAAATACATGTGGGAAAATCATCAAAAATGAAAATTAACCGTACTTTTGTGTCATCATCACCAAAAAGAGTACGATTTATCAGCACGAAATTAGCAAGTTCACCCGTATTTGGGGGAACACTGCACATGTGTTGAAAAAATATTTTTTTATAATCAAATTGATTCACCACCTTGTTGTGCTTGGTGGAAAATGAAGTGGGAGAAAAAAACAACACGTTACATCGATTCGATTCACTGATGTGTTTCAAGAGCGATAAAACCCATGTCGTTTTTCCACTTTGACTCTTCCCAATTAACGAGTAGGCACGATGGTATTGAAATGAATAATCCGTCGTTGTCGAAGTTGCTGACGAAGCTAAGTCTACTTTACGCATTAACCGAATAAATTTATTTTCATTTCCATCTCGTTTTCGTTTGTTCATATTGAATTATGACGATGTTGCACTGTTGTTGTTCTTCTCCTTGGACGGACTACACCGAATGGAAATGATTTTAAATTTTTAAAATTTGTTAATGTTTTTTCATGCAGCAAAAATCGTTTATTTGTCGTTAGACCTAATGATTTGGAACTTTCGCGAAGACTACCGTCGTCGTGGATTTTCATGGACAAATGATGTTTAGGCATGCGTCGAAATTTTAAACATTGTTGAACGGTCAGCGGATTTTTAGTTGTAATTATTTGATTTAGATCTGCGTAAGTTATAGTAGCGATGTTTTTCTTCAATATCCCCTTTAATTTAGTGACAAACGCGATGATTGTTCCCTGTTTGATGGAACGACAACTTCGAAAGCGTACGATTTAGGACCGAGAATTATCATCGATTGAATGGATTCGTTGTCGTTGAGTTCATTTTTGAATTGTCCAAACGATCCACCGATTGTCACGATCGACGTGATGTCACAATTTTGTGGTGTTACTACAAAAACACTGTCGGTATCGACGTAATGCACGAAATGAATACACGCCGATTTACGTTTACAATTACAATGCATTTTTGAATTCAACTCGTAAATCGCATGAGTGA
This sequence comes from Chrysogorgia sp. JL179-B06, assembly GCA_035772405.1. Classification (NCBI taxonomy): domain Eukaryota; kingdom Metazoa; phylum Cnidaria; class Anthozoa; order Scleralcyonacea; family Chrysogorgiidae; genus Chrysogorgia; species Chrysogorgia sp. JL179-B06. The sequence goes on from JAYKKM010000088.1 coordinate 566,625, forward strand.
TTTTTCGACGTGCATACGACGTTGTATCGAATGCAATATTCGCAAGATAGTTTACAAAATGGAAATATTTCTCGCGATACTTTACGTAAACGCGATTTTTTCCAATCGGTCCTGTTGCCAAAATCGAGTAACGCGATGACCGATTTCGAAGCATGATTCGAAGCATGATGGGATGAATTCTATCGTAAAACTGACGAATGTGGAAAAATGTCGGCAAGAACTTTCAATCAATGGACAAAAAATCCCTACGTTGCTTTCCAACTCGGACTAGCTACCTGGTACGTACACGGAAAAAACACTTCCTCTCGACTTGACGGGAACGCTACGGATTTCAATTCAATTCAAGAAACCGATCACGGAGATTCTCTACGTTCAGTGTATCGGAACCGTCAACAATTTCGTTCAATTTGGAACGAAACAACCACCGTGGTTGAGTATCACAATTCCGGGGAAATAAAATTTTCTTCATTAAATACACTCCCCCCCCCCCCCCCCCCCACACCGACACACATCCGACCCTACGCACGCAAGACTCTTCACAATGAATAGAAGATTCGACTTACAAAGTTGAGGAAGTATTTTTTGTACCGAAGGAGTCGAATTGTGTACACAAGTTCCATTTCAATTTACAGTTCCAGCACCAAAAGTGGAAGCTACGAAAGTAGTTACTATCGTAGATACTTTCGATCCACTCGTTGAACGACGTTATCCAACGGCACAAATACAACGTGTTAACATTCCTGCACTAAGGAACTAATGGCAACAAAAGATGACAGCAGCAAAAGTGAAATGAGTGACAAAGATGATGAATGCGACGACGATGATTATGATGATGACGATGATACTGTTGACAACAATGAGGACGATAATAATGATAACAATAATAAAACAAAAGCAGGGAAACGAAACAGAGAGAATGAAGTGGACAGAGCGAATGAAAATCTTGAACAATTAGCAAAACTTAGAGAACCTAATTATTTAAAACGATTGAAATTCATTGAAGAAATACAACCCACTGAACGAACAGAAGGAAATGTTGCCGATTTTAATGAAAATTGGGATCAAATAATGTCACGTTTTGAAAAAAACAATGATGCTCATAATATTTTAGTACGTGAACTTAATGGTGGAAAATTGAGAAAGGCACAAAAGAAAAACTTTAAACCTTTAAAAATACTTATTGACGAAAGTGTTGGAGACGATGATATTGCAGAAATTCTAACCCATTCGTTGGCAAATCGACGACGGTTAAACGATCTTTTCAAGGCACGATGTCATTCACAAACCATTAAACCGAAGCTTCAAAAGGACTATCTTAATTTTATCAACCAAACAACACCGAAAAACAAAAGAAAATACACATCTTTTGTACGCAAAAACTACGATGATATTGCCGCAACTCTAATGCGTATATAATACAGCTATATTTGTTTTAATAAAAATTTACTATTTGCCCACGCAAGTTTTTGATCGAAATCGAATTGTTGTGATTTCTTTTTCTTTTTCTTACGAGCATCTTCTTCCACAAGTTGTTTTAAAAAATCTTGTAAACGATGTCCGCCGCCATCAAAACACATACGAGAAGACCAAAGCAATGGAAGACGACATTTGGGGCAATTAATTTTTGGATTAGAAAATCGAAGCACAATACTTCGAGTATGAACAACAGTTTTATTGAATGAAATACATTGATTACAAGGAAGTTGAAGACGACCATTAAACCATATACGAATTGGATTTATTTTAACAAATATCACATTATACCCCAATAAATTGAGTTATTTCATTGAGTGATTGTTTCATCTCTTCACGTTCACGAAATCCGAAAAAGTCGTCTAATGAAATTGTATTTTCATAATCAATTTTATTTACAATAGACGGTCTAGCGTAGTGATTTTTAAACAAATCAACATTCGACGTTGCAGGACATTGAGATGAAGTAGTAGTAGAGTAGTAGTGATGATGGAGGTGGTGGTAGTGAATGGAATCCCTTGTTTCTCTTCAATAACTTTATAATAGTCGACAGTGGGAATAAGTGTATTTTGTGTTTTGATTAAATTTACAATATCCAATGAATACCAGAAATCCATTAAATTATTCGGAAGCGATTCAAGACGACCGTGGTAGGGTTCTTTACGAATTGAAAGATGTAACAATAGATTAACCACGTCGGGGGTGACAAGTTGAGTGAGATCTTCATACGGTGAACTTTCGTCGGGAGCAAGGAGAAGAATTTGAAGACGATCGTGAATTTTGCGAACAGAACTTGAAAAAATTTCTTTCAATTTCTTTATATCTTGCGGAGTAACGCGACATTTATTAGCGTTTGGACGTAGACGAACGGCTATTCTTTGAACAAAACAAACGGCAAACACGAGACCGAAAATTAAATCGTGTAAATAATTTATCAATGAATTATAAAAATACCCAATGACATCGGGATGTTTTCCAACCACACGATTATCGAAATAATAGAAAAAATTTGCATAAAAAGGAAGTCGACTGCAAGGGTCGACTGCGTAGGCCATCGCCATGTCCATTATTTTTTTTGAACTTAAAATAGTCAAATCTTTGAACATCTTAAATGCACCGCGAACTTTCTTGAAACGAGGAAATTTCGACCCAATAGGGCATTTCATGGTAAAAACACGTTTTTCCATTATTTCAGCAAGCGACATTTCTGTCATTGCACAATTACACGTTTCACAATAATGAAACTGATAATACATTCAAATATAAAAAAAGAGAAGAGAGGAAAAAATCACACATGTTTTATTTATTTTTTTAAAAGAAAAAATTATACTTTACACACGTATATTATTGTTAATTGTCAATGTTTGGAAAAAGAACAGAGGTCGACAGGAATTCAGCGATTGAAGTTGCCATGTTCAAGTTCAATTTATTTGCGTAAATTGATTAATTAAACAATCTCCACTTGCTCGATCATGTGGAAATTCTGTACCAAATGAACAATGAATTTTTTCATTAAATCAGAAAGACGAAAATCACGAACACACGAACACGACTTGAAAACTGGTTTATCTGAAATACTTGGTATTTCAGCAAAAGAATCGGTTTTCGCACACGAACAATATAAACGAATACAATTAATGAACGACAATTGGAAATTGACGTTTAAAAATTGACACCATAATACAATGAAAATTTTCTCTAAAGCGCAAACGTTAGACATTTGAATGATTTTTGCTGTCAACCAACCGATGAACAGCTGAGAATCGTGAGCCGTCGGAGCCTCGTACAAGAATGAAATGAACATCTTTTGCGACAATGTTGTCTTCAAACCAATCGAATCCAACGAACTGAACGTCATAGAACCGGCTGTGAATTCATCGCGAACCAACCACCACAATGAACATAACGACGGACGAACTTCGTTAAATGATTCTGGAATTACTGCACGACCTTCGCCACCAGCATGCGCAAACGAACGCACACGTTGTTTCACCACTGGTGAAAGACGTACACCGTCAAATGCGTTAATAAAATCTGTACGTGTAGGTAAAATAAACACAAGTACTTTACGGCTCACCTCTGAGGCTTTGTCCAAACGAGGAACAGGGACGGTCACTTCGGCGACAGACGACGACATCGTTGTGGCTACAATCGCTGCCGTATTCAAGGGCTGCGCAAGGATAGGTGGCGGAGGACCAAATGTTGACGTCGGCGACGAAAACGACTCTGTAGTAGACGTTTTCTTGCGTTTCTTACCTTTCTTTCTTTCGGAACGCTCACCACCACCACTACTCTTAATAAGCTCGTCGTCATCACGTTTAGACATCGTTGACGATCCAGTAGACAGTGATTCTGAAGCATTAATAACCTCTTCTATGTTGAAATCCACCAACGATGACGGCACAGTCAATAGATTAATTGCGTCAGATAAATTCACTGTTGCCGACATACTAACGAATAATAAGAAGACAAATATAAATAAGGTAGACACCAACAATTTGATGTAAAATGAACAACTCCAATTTCTCCACCGCTATAATACCCCTTCGATGGGGTTCACTTAAATAAATAGAAGTAAAACAACCAAATAAAACACAACACCAACAACTCAACAGTGCTACACACAAACGCGCACTGCAAAATCCCACCACCACCACCGATACTACCGTCTCCTCCTCCTCCATGCAAAAACACTAACCATATACACGCATCATACATACACACGCATTAATATACAACAATTCACTTACAGCTCAAATGATTTTTCCGTCGACAATTCACCATCGACGTTATCCTCTATCTCAGAAAGAAACTCAGAACACTCTAAACTCGCGTCAGTAGTAATTCCAATTCATTAAATATAAACATTTGGGAGTATATGATGTAAAAATGCCTTGATATGTGAATATCTTAATAATTATAACGGTTTTTTATTCAAATATGGTAAATTACATATTGTGAGTATAACTTAAGACATAATTGGGGATTTTATCAACATGGACTTGGTTCCTCCATTCCATTCTGTGCTTCTTTTAACGCTTTGAGCAAACGCTCCAACCCTTGTCTCGCGTCTCGAAAGTGAGTCATACGTGAGTCTATGCGTGAGTCTGCATGAGTCACGAGGAATATTAATGAGGCGGCATCCCTTTGATCCGTATATCTACTGGTGTAGAAGACAGACGTTGCACGATACATGTTATCACATCAGGCCAGAGGACCACACATTATGTCCACATTATTTTCCCATATAGTTGCTTGAATAATATGGTTTTCCATCTTTTTTTCTTTTGTCAATGGTTTTATATACAATATTTGCACCGAAATTTTTCAGCAAGCCAAACTTGTTCTTGGTTAACTTTAATCGAATTTGCTCTTAATCTGAGCAGCACCTCACTCGCATTAAAATTACCAACCGAGAACTCGATAAAGCAGAACTGTTGAGTGATTCTTTGATGGAATGCAAGTTCATTTTTCCATTGATGTAAATAGTGTTCTGGAGGAAGTATATTTGAGGTGAATGGATTTACAGTGGGAACTATCTTTGATATATTCATTTGGTGAACTCTTGGTGGTTTAGACTTGGCAATACGGCATTGGTATGAAGACTTTCTTGTGAATGACTGCAATTCATGCGCAGTTGTAAATTTTCTTGAATTTCGCTTCATTGTTCTAGAAAGTATATTCAAGTATCATTTCCCTGGGTGTTATCTCCACTTCGGGGGCGAGCTGGTAGCGAAAATAAGACCCTGGGTACGAGGTTGCGTAATAAGTTAATTACTATAATGTGATTAGTTCAATGCTATAATATATTACAATGGTAATCACTATCTTGCCTTTTTGGGTTTTGGACGGCGAAGTTAAGCAGGGCGAGTAAAATCGTCATCATTTCATGGATGTTCAACTAGAACTTTTGATGGTTTATCGTACATTGACATTGTTACCCTGTGACGAGGAACAACTTTATCACTGAAGAAGTTCCGTACCAATCGCTCCTTTAACCCAATCTTATCAAGAATCTATAAACAACATTTGGGATAGAGCTGGTATAAAGCGTTGTACCCCGGGAAAACGTTTGGAAGAATATTAATTTTGGGGAGTCATTGCACATTCGTTTCTGGTTGTGTGACTGGCCTTTGCCATGTTTCCTGTGGGGTTTCAGATGGCTGAACCAAATCCTTGTCATTCCCATCTAGGAAAACATCCCATTCCTTCGAGGTTGCAGACAGCAGAATGCCACTTAGCAATACAGTATCACTTCGTAATTTTGGCAAATCTGCTTTGGAATAGTCTGTTTGAAGTATATTCATGAAAAGAACAGTAACAAAAACAATATCAAAATTTGGTCCATTTTCAGAACAATATAAAATATTGAGTGCTAACAACTTAATGACCTAGCGGCGAGCGTGAGGTCCTTACGGCAAAAATATCTTGTATGTATGTTGTCTTTTAGTACAGACCAAGGTGCGAAGCATCGAGGTCTGCGCGAAAAGACTGTGTGTATGTATATGATAATCTTCCCATAAAAACCGATCAAACAAGATTAATAAGGTTTTTAAAATAATTCATTAAGGTTGCCCATGTTACATATCGTGATGGTCAAATTGTCGATGTGAACTAGCTCAATTGTTTTGCAATTCGTTTTAACTTCCTAGTTGTTCGCAATATTAATATAATAGGGTTCGCAATATTAATATATAAGGGGTTATGAAATGCTACTCGGGGGTAAATCTTGTCAATCAGGATCATTGTTTCAAAAGTTTACTACAATTTAAATTACAACAGTTAAAACAAATAACAACAGTTAAACTGTAATTAAGAGACAACTGGGCCAAGTTTAGCTAAAAAATTTTTTATTTGAATACGTTCTTAAGGGACTCACCAGACTGACTACAAACTTGGGTAACCACACTTTGTATATACTTCCTCTTATAATTACCAATAAGTCTGCCATTAACTCTATAGAAGCATTAGCAACAAAAATCCCAGGCTGCAAGCAAGGCTCCCTCTTCTCCACCATGGATATACTCCAGGACATTCTTACTCTCCTCTGTCCTTCTGTATCGGACACTGGAATTACCCGAGGATATAGTCTCAAAAGTGGTTGCTGTTTTGCCGACGTGTTCGAGAATATCCCTTTTGGTCGAGCTTTTTTCAAACTGCTCTGTCACCAATCTAAGTTTCTCGTGTTGCTCATCAATGCTTGTCCACTTCTTATTTTGCAGACAATGAATTCTCTAGGTCAGATTCTGTTAAGAAAGAACACAATTTAGCAGCTAGTGACTTCTATTATTTAATATTTATTTTGATTGTACAAAGTTAATTTTTTACTGTCATGTTTCTATATCTTTTGATAGGGCCAGGGCCTATTAGGACCCAAATGGAAATAGTATTCTGGTTATATTTACAAAAATTTGTTCACAAAATTATATAACCCTATAGAAAAACCTCTGAAGCTCACAATAGAATGGGAGCTGACCGCAAAGCGGAGGGCGAATGAGATTGTTAGGGGGTCCGGTGGCATGCCCCCGTAAAGTTTTGAAATGTAAACACTCTGAAATGGCATTTCCAGTATTTTGAGGGTTTAGGCTAAAAGGGATGACTCAAAAGGACCTTTCTGTTTTTGTTTGGTCTTTATTCTTTGGTTAGGTTCGGGTTAGATACGGTTAGGATTAGGTTTAAGGTTGGATCAAGGTTTGGGTTAGGATTATTGGGATTAGGGTTAGACTAGTTCTTTCAAATAAGAAGGTACTTTTGAGTCCTCCCTTTTAGCCTTCACCTATTTTGAGAGCGTGTGCATGTATTTGACTTGATTCATTTTACTAGGGGTATAATGATAATATCGGCGAGGCTTATAAATGTGAAAATATATGAAACAGACCGCTACACGACGTGTACATTTTCAAAGTTTTTATTTCACGATAAACAGACACACACGTATATTGAAAGAGAAAAAAACGTCCGAAACGATACAAAAGTAAATTGTACATACAATGAGTAAAACGTATCATTTTGACTTTCATTTGTTTCCACACAGTGAAATAATTTACCTTATATTATGGACCCTGCAGACAATCTGTGTAACGTTGTTTTAACCGAGATAGTTTAGGTTGTTTCAACCTAATAAATACTGGTTGTTGCAACCAATAATTATTGGTCACAATAGGAATTTTAACCGATTTAAATCGGTTGGAAATTGGTAGATTCAACCAATTCGTAAATTGGTTGAATCTATCGATTTAACCTTAACCAATTTTAATCTTGACTAAAGTTGTATGGTGCAAAATAAAGTTAGTATAAGAAAATAACAACAAATAATTTATTTAGCAATCTTAAAATAATGTAAGTCTTATAATAGTAAAGTCATAAAATATAGTAGCTAATATAGTTCACAAATTGGATAAAAAGTTTTCTATACTCATATGATTTTGCTACGACTGGTAGTTCCTTTGGGGGTATTCTGCATCAAAGGCATAAAATACTGACATACATAAAACAGCATTTAAAATGTTTTGCAAAGTTAAAAAGGTGGTGAACTGCCAAGGTTTTTATTAACAAAATACTGACGTTTCGAGCGGAGCCCTTCATCAGAGTAAGACTCTGTTATATGATATTACTAGTATCATTACTCTGGACTGATGACAGTTTACCACCTTTTCACTTCGCTATATATCCAAAACTCTGCATACGCGGCACTCTACTATTTAAAATGTTTTGATTCTTAAATTTGATCACCACCATCCTGCAATGAGTGACGTGGATATATTGTCTTCTAAATCTCCAGTTGAGAGGAGTTTTGGAGATGTACAATCCTTCACTTTACTCAAAATGTCAATGTCGGTATCATTCTACAACACAAGCCAATTAATTGCATTTTTCATGGCTTTATTGTTAATGGTGTTATTTTATACAAGAAAGAAAAAACTATGTCTTGTGGCACTCGAGAAGCTAGCAAAACACTCGGCTACCGCCTAGTAATATTAATCTTACATTCAGGGACTTGTGTTGTCCAGGACTGTTAAAAACAGAGTTTTGCAAGCAAATTTGATAAACTTGATAAACTTTTTAATAGGGTAAAAACACAATTACTGGTAAACCAGTAGTTTTCATTGCGGCTCTTGAACCAACTAACTAACTGACTAATTAACTAAATTATGATTAACAGAATATTACTATTATTAATAATAATTATATAACCCTATGGAAAAACCTCTGAAGCTCACAATAGAATGGTAGCTGACCGCAAAGCGGAGGGCGAATGAGATTGCTAGGGGGTCCGGTGGCATGCCCCCATAAAGTTTTGAAAATGTAAACACTCTGAAATGGCATTTCCAGTATTTTGAGGGTTTAGGCTAAAAGGGATGACTCAAAAGGACCTTTCTGTTTTTGTTTGGTCTTTATTCTTTGGTTAGGTTCGGGTTAGATACGGTTAGGGTTAGGGTTACAACGATGATTTTTATCATCGTTGTAAGTCGGCTGAGGAACACATATATAAAATTAAGCCAATTTGGTGAATTATTTCCTAACGAATTACTTACCTAATCACTTTCCTCCGTTTATTAACAGGCTCTCCATTATTTGGAATCTCGGTAACTTCCTCATTCCTTATATCATGGAAAATTTGTCTTATAAACTCCCTTGACAATATGTTGTATCTGTTAACCTCAGATATTATAGCTATTCATTTGCTAACACTACACACACACTTATTAATCAACTAACAATATATGTGAAGTAATATGTGAAGTAGCAACAGTAATTTCTCCCCTTTGGCGAGACCTTGAAAGAGTAGGACGGTTATTTGCTCTTCTAGAGATTGCAAGTCAGACGGGCTTGCAAACAAACCTACAGGAATGTTGACGGGTGTCGGATGCGCGTGAGGTACCAGACGAAAGAACTAGAAGTTCAAACGAGAGAGGGAATCAGCGATTAAGTTGGTTTTACCTGTTTTACCACTGCTATGTGAAATTTAAGTTTAGCGGAGATGAGAAAAAGTTCGCGAACCAACTACACTCAACTCTCGTTATAGCGGACACCCTGGGGACCGTCATTTTGTGTCCGTAACAGCCAGGGCCGTAATCAGGACATTTCACGGGGGTTGTAAGTTCACTTCAACCGACTGACGATGCACTAGTTTGTACCGAGTAGATCCTATCGATCGAAGCTTGTCAAAACAGTGGCGGATCCAGAGTTGTTCGAAAGAGGGGTATCACCACTGTAGGTCAAGCTGGCAATCCTTATTAAAGTAAAGCGAATAAATTTCTGGTGGCGTTTGGAGTCTCAAAGCAGGTTAAAGAGGCAGCGCAGGAATGTGCGGCCCAGAGATACACTGAGCATGCGTGGTTGAGGTTATCCACGAGAGATTCGAGCAGTTTGCGTGTGCACAATTTTTTCGTGACCCAGTCCCGGATAATGCTAGCGAAGTCGTCGAGCTTGTCTTTGGGTAAACAAGCTTTCATTTGTAATGTGTCGTAAACGAGCTGTCATTTGTAATGAGTCGTAAGAGTCGTAAGAGTAGTTATACAAATCGGACTTCATCAGGCTCCAATCTTCGAGGCTACAGGCAACGAAACACGAACGTTCTGCAGTTTTTTCAATAAATGATTTTTTATTAATCTACATACAGTATAATATTGATACATGTCATATTCTGTTTATTTACACTATTCCAGTCTGAATAAATGTGGATTCATTACATCCTGATGACTGCAACTGATAACATATCCACTGCCTGGTGTCGCATAGTAAGTGTATATGCAAGGTTTGTGTATTTTCCAATTGCAATGCAATGAAACTTCCATACAGTCATGATTGTAGAAATCTTCATAGTACTGTAATTATACATGTATGATGATCTTACATAGAACAATATCAAATATATCAATACAAAAACACTACTATTCTTTGTTTTTAGAAAAATATAATTTTTATTATGAATGTCTTGGGTAGTCATATACAGTCCTGAGAACCGATTCCTCTATATCTATCTAGCTTAGCAGCCAGAGAAACAGCATCTACCTCTGAATTTTCTAAATGTACATTAGAAGTAGAATCATCAACTGCAAAATCAGGTTCATTTAAAGTTAAACATGGATTAGTGGGATTTTGATCATTTAAATGGTGTTACACTTTGGTTAAATAGACGTCTGTCTAGAATCAACTGTTTAATTCTGTTCTTTAGGAGTAAAAAACATGAAATTTTAGAGTCGGTCATTTTATAATTACATGTATAACAGAGGACGTTTTCTTGGAAGGTTTGTGTGGAAGTTGTAATTGCTTTCTTTTTCCCCCAGTTGCTTTAAAAATAAGAGGAACAAAATGGTTAGATTTGAAAGTGTCACCAGATTTTATCACACCTTCAAAATAAAATAAAATGTGAATATCATCTAAAACTGCTTGTGGGTTGAGTAGTCAAATATTTTTTTTTCATGTTTGGGACTGGCACTAGCTCCAAACCAATCAGCATGCAGAAAACATTTGAATGAACCAATCAGAGCGAAGTAGATACGCTGAGATTCTGGGGGTGGTCAAAAAAAGGTGTCCCTAGAATTACTAGGGACACCGGTACGAAGTGAATTATCACAAAACAGCAACATAAAGATCATCGGGTAGTGTATAATAAACGTGTGATTATAGATAACTTAACACCGTTCCATACGGTTACTAGTTTCGTAATATTTGTAAATAATTTTAAATAGTTTGAAATATATAAAAATATAAATAAATGAATAATTTTAAATATATATTACAATTTTATACACAATCCTTAATGTTCGTCCACGATCTGTTGGGGAACAAATGTTCTTTATCCTCCCAACATTTTTCGCACACCTTTCTGGGTGCTTTGCCAACTTTAATATACTTTTCAAAGTATATTTTCACTGTCTTTTCTCAGTCGAAGTCCACGGTTGTACTGTGGCCTGCTTTTTTCTCAGTCGAAGTCCACGGTTGTACTGTGGCCTGCTTTCTCTTTAGACATTTTACGTGGTATTGAAGTGAAAAATGATAATCAAGGGCACGATTTGGCTCCTATTCGGAGGCATTATGGCTCCAAAAAAGTGTCGATTCAACTTGTGGAGCGGAGCTATTTTGGCTCCAACGATAGAGAGCATTATTCATCATTCATTATTTCAGGTGGCATTATGGTTCCAGGTTTTAATGCCTGTATGTGTGTATTGTATGTATATACAGTATGTATGTATGTGTGTATGTATGTCGAAATGTCTGTAGTTCATTCCTCTAAGTTCTCTGCAGTTTACAAATTTACAACCCACATTATATATATATCTATATATATTTATTTCAAAGAAATAAAACCCTTTTTTAATTTACTAAACTATACAGTTCAGATACATATCATGATGGGAAGTTTGAATTTTTCTATCCGGTTAGTCTTAGCCTTGAATAATTATAAAGAGCGTGGTTGTGATATACCGTATGTTCAATTTTACAATCTACAGTGTACAGTGCAGTGGTAAATATACATGTATTCCAACACTAATCAAACATACAAACCAGCACTGCAAGCCTGCCTTTGGCATCAGCAAATAATTTGTCTGTTTGCAACTTGCAAATCATGATACATACCGTATTTACATGTACATGACAAATGGGGAAAATGACAAATGAAATACAATTTACTTTGATTGGTTATTTTCTGATTTTTTAATATAGTTCACAGTATCTCGAGTCGACAGACATCTTAATAGTTTTTGACCCCCTTCATATGCAAAGTATTCTGGTGGCCTCCCCCTTTGTGCCAAAAAAATCGTGGCCCCCCAGAATTGGCTAGACCAAATTAAAATAGACCTACCCTTTTTGATTTGGTGCCCAATTTTAAAATTAAAGCATTTAGTTTGCCCTGCTCCTCCTTTATCTCAGTGTCACTAGTGTCCTCATCCTCAAAGGAATCAGCCAGCCTAGCTCTCTTCAATACTTTTTTGGGAGAAATAGTCGATTGCTCTACAGTATAATGAAAGCTGTAAATCAGTATACTGTAAGTCTCCTCTCTATGGGAAATCCACTTATAAGTAATCTAGCAACATATACAGGCAATAGGAGCACATTACCTTTGCTGGAACTTCCAGTCTGCTAGAACACCTTCCATTGTCACTTGCAGGCATTCTAATGCATCTTTTGACCCATCTTTTAAAAGATAATAATCTCAATATTGAAATTGTAGGATCACCACTATCTGGTTATTGTCGGTTGATATTAGGGTTAGTGTATTTTTAGGAACCAATGGCAATATTACAAGCCTGTGTAATTCCTGTCTTTAAAGTCTGTTTTACTCTAGGCTAAATGTCAAGTGCAAAGCCTCATTTTTCTTTGTGTTGTGTGTGAGCTTGAGACAAACTAATGAGAAATGCTGTGCCTGGACGATTCTACCTTGTGGAAAAGCCTTAAGTCACAATGATGATAATGATGATAATAATGATGATAATAACGATAATGATAATGATATAGTTTCAGGTTGTCCTTCAGCAGCATAGAGAATGTTGAGGAACAAGTTCGAATACGAAAAGTGTTCTGACCGGGAATCAAACCCTAGGCCCTGGCTTAACGTGCCAGCGCTCTGACCACTGAGCTATCGAGACACGGTCAGGACAGACAAATGTTCGTATATATAATGATGAATGCTGGCACGTTAAGCGAGAGAACTTGGGTTCGATTCCCGGTCGGGACAGTCAGAAAACTTTTCGTATTTGGCAGTGATTGGCCTAACTCACACTTCTTCCTCAACATAATGATATATATTTATTATATTATGATATGATATATACATTATTATTATTATAATATATTTTAATTATTATTATAATGACAATGTTCTACAATATTGATCGATGTGGTTGCGTAAAATCCGTGGAGGGGGATTGGGACTATATAATCTCGTTCACAGAGCCTGTGTTCCTTGTGGACTGTGCCACGTGGGGATCACTCAGGGATAAATGGGTATGTACATCATGTTTATCCCTATAAACATGTATGTCCCTACATATAGACTATAGTAGTTTATAATTATATATGCAACTACAACCATCAATCTAAACCAGGTTCTAACCATAATTCTAATGCCTAATAATAATAAACCCCCTATAATAAATCCACATAATATACCCCAATAATAATAATAATAATAATAATATTAATAATGAAAACTCAGTTTTATTTGTAAAAAAATAGACAAACTATTTGCAACCAAGACTCACTACATTAAGATAGGCATCTTGGATGTGTTATGGTACAAGATTAAGAAGAAAAGTTTATCTAAAAGTTAGCCCTAGATATTACTAGATGCCAATATATAAGTTACATGTATTTTATTAAGCATTAATAAAAGAAGTTAACAATAAGCGGTGTCAGTTCTCGTTCTGTCTGGGGCCCCCGGAATGTAGCTTAATCATGTTCGGCTTACTTGTGTCTCGTTTGCTCTGTCGATGCCACGTTTATCTCGCAACAATCAATCCTCGCTGTCTCTTCAGGATATTATGTCACTCGCTGAGCAAACCCTTAGGTTGGACTCTACTAGACAAGCTTTGCCCGTCAGTCATTTACATGGAGAAAATCCAGGCCGGGTAACCTACAATCCTGGCCAAAGTCCTTGGGACACCCCTACAATTTTTGGGATTAGGGACACGCCCTACTTCGCACGCAGACAAAAAGGTTAAATTACATATTGAAATCCGCCCCCGATCAATGTTGCATGTAGAAAAATAGATGAGTAAAAATTTGGAAAATTTCAACATTGAACGGGGGGGGGGGGGAGGAGGTCCGAGAGATAAAATCAACAACATTTGTATAAAGTGTCCCAAGACTTTTGGCCAGGATTGTAGATCCCAGTCACACACAACAAGTCGTGATATCTCAGCTAGGCTGAAAATGGAAAAGGTCCCCACCCCTGCAACTTAAACTTCACTAATTATTTCAGAAAGCCTTCGTTATTTCCTGGATACTCTTTATGACATATTTTAAGCATTGTTTGGTTGGTTTATCCTCAGCTACAGACATCTTTATCTCACTCATTAAATCATGACTACAGTAAAAACACAGCTCCTGGTTAGCTCCCTTCACAAAACCACAATAACAATAGTGAAGAGTATCCTTGATCACACGAGGAGGTATAAGAGAGTTTGGTGCCTGATGATACACTAACAATGATGGTTGATGAAGTGGTAGCCATAGCTTACTAATGTAATCATGTCTAAGACATGAAACCAACGCTGCCTATAGACTATTTTTGGCATAGCTTGCTATTTGTACATGTTTGGCTTCCCTCCCCTGCATGGTATTAATGCCTAAACCTGTCCCATATTTATCATATAACAACTTTGAGTGGACAGGGACTAAGTTCCCAATGCTCCATACTGTCGTTGAAATACTACGGTGACCACTAAACAGAACCATAGCAGAGAAGTAATCATGAGCTAAATGTGAAAGCTTCAGAAGTGCTTCTTTGCTCAAATTATACATGGAGAAATTATGCAACACAATCTCTCAGCTTGACTGCAACAAAAGACAAAAAAATAAGTTTAGCTACCAATTTTAAATCAGTAGAATCTCCTCTGGTTGCATTCACCAAGTACATAAAGCCATGTAAAATTAATTTTGAAGTCCTTCCCAGTGAATCTGTAAGAGAAATCTTTGTCCCTTGCCCGGTCATCAATCAGCCACTTTGTTAGCTGTTTCTTTAACCGCCCAGCCTTGACCTCACATTCCAAAGCCTCCAAATACCTTGTCATTGGACAGGAGTGAGGCAACTCAGAAATGATGTTTAGGTTTGGAGGTAAGGAACTAATTGAAAGAACAACCCTAAGAAGTAAAGCATGTAAATGCTGGACTGCATTGTTTTTCAAATCCAGTGGTTCAAGAACAGTTTTATCACAAAGCTTACCAATGAGAGGATATAATTCCTGCCTTGAATGCTTGCTAGCTATAAATTTGATAACTTTACTCCTATTAGTCTTAACAGTTACCTTGTTGGACAGCCCCTTCTTAAACTGAGCTACCTGCCCGGCAATTTTAATTCTGTCCTCATATCTCCATGGCTTCCATTTACAGCTAGGAGATGTCCCAAATTTTTCACCAAGTGAGGAACAGTCAGATTGAGAGACATTAGCAAAGCTAGAAGTATAGGTTATACACCGTGACCGAGGTGTTTAAGCGATATATCAACCCGAGGGCGAAGCCCGAGGTCTTAAGGTATATAACCGCCTTATATCACCATTGGTGAAGTTTAGTATTTATGAGGTTGATAAGTACTTATCAACCTCATGAATAATTGTATGAGGTTGATATCAGATATAATGGCCACTAGAGAACAAAGGAAACTGAACCAATGGTGATATAAAAGTAGATTGCAGCATTATTGAGTTCACCATTAAGAAAGGCAGTAAATTTCATATCAGAAGGTAAAAGCTCAAATGAAAAACTAATTTCCATATCAAGTACACTGTACCTCTTGCTTTCAATTTTCTCCATGTCAATCACAAGCTGCTTTGTGAACAACTCTACTACCTTATGATCTTCCTTACAATTGGCCCGAAACAATAAAAAATTATCATTAGGACTTGCAACCCTTGACCAACATTCAGAAAACTCACCAACCATGACATGGACTCATCCCATTTGCCAAAAGGTGCACCATCCCCACCATTCCACCAATAGCTACTTTAAATGAACCTTCCCTCTCTCCAAACCATACAAGCTTCTCATTTTCTTTCCTAAAATGATCTGTTTCAATATAGAACTTAGTTAGGGCAAGGAGTAGTTGTTCTAAATCTCTGTAGAGTCGTAGACCCCATTAACCTTCTCATCTTCAGGGAGGTCAACACAAATAGTTTCACTAAGGCCCGGGTCAAACGTCGAACTTTTCATGAGTCGAACTCAATGTAATTAGGAAACTCTTTTGTTTAAGTTCATTTGCATTGAGTTCGACTCATGAAAAGTTCGACGTTTGACCCGGGCCTTAGACTAATTATCTCACCTATATCAAGTTCCTGGATTTTTATAATTAAGGCATTGTAGGGAAGTGGTTTGGGAATAGGAACCCCTAATCCAATTTTAATTCTTTCCTTTGATAGGTGACCTTTTTTGTTTTCTTGCCATTGTTTCTCATGACAATAGCAGATCTAGCCTGCTCATACTTTATCTTGCCAATGATCCCTCCTGCATACAGTAGGGAGAGTGATCGAATAAAATTATCCTCACTTTTCTCATAATCAGCAACTTGATTTTTCACAATTCTTGTGAAGCCCTTCTTAAATTTGCCTGATGCACTTACATATTGGCTAAAATCATCTTCATTGCCATATTTCAAAATTGTGGAAAACATCCCATCCAAGGCAGGCTTTCTGTTTTCTACAGAACCTCCATTGACCTCTGCTGAGGCCAAAAGGGTCTCCAGCTGCCTTCTATGAGCAGTTCGCCTGAGTAGATTTACCTTACCTACTTCATCAAGGTTGGTAGGACTGCTCTTTCTAACTGAGGAAGTATTTGATTTGATTTCAAACGATGTACCCCTCTTGGGAGTAGTCTCTTTAGAACTTGTAGTGGATGCCTCCGAATTTGAAATCTCATAGAATGAAAGAGAAAATAAATGCATCTGAGAGACGATCCATTGACGATATACAGTAGTGATGATTTATATCAATAAAATACAGTTTTCCAAACAGACCAGTATTACGATTTCCCGAAAATTCAGTTGCAGTATACCAACATCAGTAATTATTAAACTTACATTTCTCTTTAGCCGATCTAATTTTTTTCTTAAAGCCGATAATTCCTTAGATTTCGATAGGTATTCTTGCTGCAGAACAGCTCTTTGTGTTGCCAGTTCACCAAGAGGAAAGCGATTCTTCTGAGACTTTCTCCTAGTTGCTCGTCTCGTCTTGGACCCCATAGAGGCACCACGCTTCCCCCGTACTGCAAAATTGACAAATTTCGTTACAAATGTTCACCAAGTAATACATTACCAAACGTTCTTCGCGAGCGCTCATACGAAAGAACAACACCTCTTCTGTGTTTCTATGGTTTTCTTTTTTTTAGTTAATCAAGTAAATAATATATATTTACCTCTGATTTCGACCAACTTGTAACAGCTTCGTTGTTGTTTGTATTGTAAAATTCGGTTTGGAAATGCGCGGACAACAAAAACATTAAGGAACCAATCTAGTACTATAACATAGGATTTACTGCTATAGTCTTGTCTACAGGGAAATAATTATTCTATGCGACTATTGGGTATTGCGTTAGTTCTTCATAATCCTTGTCACAATGTATTTGATTCTCACCGATTAAGAAAAGTCGGCTACATAT
The DNA here is from genome assembly GCA_035772405.1 of Chrysogorgia sp. JL179-B06. Taxonomy (NCBI): domain Eukaryota; kingdom Metazoa; phylum Cnidaria; class Anthozoa; order Scleralcyonacea; family Chrysogorgiidae; genus Chrysogorgia; species Chrysogorgia sp. JL179-B06. The sequence goes on from JAYKKM010000088.1 coordinate 584,412, forward strand.
ACGCCGAACACCGCATGTGAGTTGCAAAACAATCACACGGCGCGGCGCTAAATATACATGGGGCGCTGCGCGCTATATGCGCCCTGATAAATATCAAACACACAGCGCAATGTATCTGTTTTCTTAAATTATTTCACCAATTTGTAATGCAGAAGCGCTGCAGTTTAACGGCTGCATTTTGACTTGCATGCAGTTAAGAAAAATTTTAGGCGCTATCATTTCCGCACGTTCTGATTAACACACTTATCACTATCAGTGTTTTTGCTGGACTATTTCTAATTCAATAATTAATAATACTAAAAGTTTCAGATATAAAGCTGAATATCCATGATTTTAGTAGTCGTATATATAGTCTCAAGAAACTGTTGAGCATTCATATTCCCCTCCGACCCACCCAAGCAGATACTTACTTTACTTCATGACCAGTCCTAAATTATACACACAAACAGGCAATTGTATTAGCTACTTGAATGTACCTACCAACTAGTCTTACCTTCAAATATGTCACTTAGAGATGATAAATCCCATGTTCATGTTTCTTCCCCGACAACGTTCAGAAAAAGGCGCCGGCAAAACGCCGTCACTGGGCATATATCTTATCTTGATCATTACGCAAGAAAATTGAGAGGGGAGGGTTGGGAGGTTCTTGTGGCTGCATTTAACATTTGTAACAAGTATTGAAATTTAGTATTGAAATTTAGTGCTAGGTTTTCGTATGCAGCCGACCATATGCGATCGGCTCTGATGGTTGACCGCTAGCACATTCAGAAAACTCGTTGACGTCGGGGAATCGTTCATATAGGAAATAATTCGTCCGAGAAATGATTTCATTTTTAAGTTCAGTTTCCTAAATAAATATGAAGGTGAAGTTAGTGCAAAAAACATTTTTACTTAGTTTAATTAGAAATAATTCGTCCGTGGTGGACGTCCTTGTTTGGCCTGGTCGTGACACACGAGATATAGCCAATTGAGTTATAGTCGCCATCAAAAGCAAGAGTAGAAGACCTTTACTTCTGTCCAAGCTCATTTTGCTGGTTTTACTATCTATATCTTGTCGAAACCAAGCTAACAGCGAGAAATCATTAGGAAATGTGTGAATAACTGTCCATCAATTTCAGGGACGGATCTAGGATATTTTGTGAGTAGTTTCTGAGTGCTGAAGGCGCGAGAAACTTCTAGGGGGGTAAGGGGGCATGCTCCCCTGGGAAATTTTTGATTCTAGAGTCTCTGAAATGCTATTTCCTGCATTTTGAGGGCAGTTTTAGCAAGAAAATTTTAAGATCATTGACAATGACAAACCATAATTTTATGGTCTATTTTCTCATTGTGAATGAAAATACCTGACCTGGTTTCCATACTTCTTCAAGTGAGTCTGCTACTTTTAAAATTAATCAAACCCCTACAGTATGTACAGTACTGGGGATTTAATTTTCTATGTGAATGGAATAGTCTAGTACATGTTGCTAAGACTTATACATGCACGGTAAATCAAATATCATGTTTTAGAGGTGTAATCCATCAGAATTTCTACAAAGTGAGAACTTATTAACCTGCAATGCATTATGAATTGAGTAAGACTTTACATGCATTAGAATTGGAATCTACTAAATACAATAGATCTAATCGTCACTGCACAAGATGTATGTCATTATCATTCGCCTGGGATGAAGAGCAGCAAACAAGTCAATAATAACTTGTCCCCTGATTACAGATATCACAGTTCGACATTTTTAGAGTCGTTTTAGACGAAAAAAAGTTAAGTAATTTAGAACGTTATCTTATGACTTGTTTAGAAACATATAATTTTAGATTTAACTTTGATGATTTTAATAGAAAATTACATGTGAAAATATAGTAAATAAAAGTTTAATAAAAAAATTGTAAATAATAAAAAAATAAGACTTGTAATTAAAAAGAATTGTTTCTTCTAATAATAAACAACCATCCCGCCAATTAAAAAATCGGAGATAAACCTATTGCTCGGGTGAAGTCATATAAATTGTTAAGAATTTGGCTTGACGATGATATGAAGTGGTCCACCAATACTGAATACATCACCAAAAAAGCGGCTAAACGCCTTTACTTGTTGAAGATCCTTAAGAACTATGGCGCGTCTAAAGACGATTTAAAGTCCTTTTATTGCGCTGCCATAAGGTCCACCCTCGAGTATGGAGCTCAAGTGTGGCATGGAAACCTGACGTAGTAAAATTTATAACTTTTTTTGTAGAACAGAACGTTTTAAATGTAGTCCTTTAGTTTGTTCAATTAATAGATACAATGAAAGTATTGATTCGTAGTTTTTTTAGTATAACCTTTTTAGAATTAGTGTTTTTAGTCCTTATTTATATTATTTATAAACATGTAAACACATAATAATTCAGCTGTAATTTTTGCTATTGAAATGTGATTAATAAACCATTACCATTACACACCATTACCATTTTTCCATTGATGTAAATAGTGTTCTGGAGGAAGTATATTTGAGGTGAATGGATTTGACAGTGGGAACTATCTTTGATATATTCATTTGGTGAACTCTTGGCGGTTTAGACTTGGCAAGAATGACTGCAATTCATGCGCAGTTGTAAATTTTCTTGAATTTCGCTTCATTGTTCTAGAAATAATAATTGTCATTTTTAAAGTCTGTAATTGTTAATCTTGTCCATTTTTGAATTAGTTCTATTTCTTTTTCCCCAACATGTTGACCCTCAAAAATAAATGAATTAATGAATAAAAAGTAATGATATGTCCTATATCTTTCCATTTTTTCATAAATCCATTCCATTTGTTGGGTATTGATTAGTGAAATAATGTTTTTCAATAATCCCTCATGATCTGTAATACATATTTCGATTAACGGTTTCAATTTTCAAGTTCTTCGAGAATGATATCCATTTTTTTTGAAAAAGTGAAAAAAACAATTTCACACACATATTTATATACAACCCATTTATTTATTTATTTACATTATTTTTCTTTACATTCTGTTTTTTATATTGTTTTCAGTCCGTGTTTTTTCTATTTTCTTAAATGTTTTTCTATAGTTTCTTTCTAATAATCTAATACCTACCCTATTACTTTTATATATATTAAATTTTTTAATTCTTTCTTTTTCTTTAAATATAAATTTTAGTTGTCGATATGCTTATATTTAAGCTTAAATATTGACATTTTTAAAAAACAGTTGAAAACTTATCTTTTTAAGGAAGCTTTCGATTTAAAGGATTAAGATCAGATTACTTTTTATTTAGCTAATTGTTATTATACTGTTGATTGTAAATATTAGTAAATCAATTCTTTTTATCAGCACTTTAGAATATGTATAGTTAGAGCGCTATATAAATTAATAAATTATTATTAACTCATTCAACCACTGCGAGAGCCTTCAGCGTAGCCTGACGAGCCTGGTCACCTGGAGCCGTGAATCTAATATTAAGTTCAACGCTTCGAAGTGCAAGGTACTAACAGTAACTCGAAAGAAAACGCTAGTGACCTATGACTATCACCTTGGGGACGTGAAGTTACTACGCGTGCGAGAGGAAAGGGACCTTGGTGTTCTTATAAACTCTCCTAGGATTCCCATGTTACGTCTGTCGTAGCAAAAGCAAATAAGCTCATCGGTTTATTGAAAAGAACCTGTCCCCTGATTACAGATATCACAGTTCGACGGACATTATACCTAGCACTCGTTAAATCTGAGATGTGCTATGCTACCGAGGTGTGGTCGCCACCAACAGTTAAGCTAAAATCCATGGTAGAGAGAGTCCAACGGCGCGCTACGCGGTGGATACTCTTAAACAAGTTTCGCCTCGATGCATTCTTGCCCCACGAAAACCGTTCAAAGTCCCACCCTTTTGATTTCTTGAGTAATACATTTTAGAATCATTGATATTAGGTATATACGTATACCTCATATTTATATAAATGATACAGATCTTGCCAGTTTAAAGTGAAGTGTCACTATCAACTTCTCAAATGGTAGTTTTCCCTGTGTGTCATCTTTTATATCAATTTCAAATGATTTGACAATGACAGGAATATACTGCGGGTGCTGAATGGTTACACTCACGTTCTCACCAAACTTCCCATCGCGCTTGACAACTTTCAGTAAGGAGACTTTGCTGTCACCTAACTGTGGTTCCACAATGTCGGTATATACGCACAACGCATAAAATCCTGCTTCCAAATCTATAGGCAATGGTGCCTCTGTATGCTTTGATATAAACACTTCCTTTTTCTCAAAACCAACCATGTTTGCAAACCGCGCAGTACAAGCAAATCGCGCTTTATTCTTCACTTTTACGGTAACTTTACGAGATAGCTCACTGTAGGTCAACAAAATATATCGCCTTTGGCATCAGCTTTCAACGTCTTATTCACCGCAGCAATAAACTGTTTAATGTTTGGATAGTACCCAAACGGGACAATGCTTGTCAGAAAATACCCAAGACCATTGATATCGTAGTAGATATGGTTTTCATGCTTTCTCAAATTATACCAACTACACGGGTACTGAATTTCAGACAGTGCGACCTCCCAATCACCAGTTAGCTCTATGGGTTGAGCCAATTTGGTTTTAAAATTTGTCGGTGTATTATTTGGAAAATATTCCATAGAACTATTCGATAGCGGAGTTAAGTAGAACTGACTAGCCATGTCGACGAGCAAGTTGCAAATGAACGAAACGCACGTTACAGCTTGGATTATATTTTATTTAGAAATACTCTTCACATTACTGGCTGGTACCCATGAATTAAAATCGTCAGAATAGCCCAGCCATTTAACAAGATATTCTCTTTGCTTACCATGCATGCGTGATTTAATTACTTTCTCTATTCTATAAAAGTCACTATTCACTACTTTTAATAATTCTGTGTAATTCCTGTTCATAAAACTTTCCGATAGCCCAGAATACATTTAGTTTCAGGAGTAATGTTCTTCTGACAATACATATACAATGCATATAGTATTGTCTCCGATGTTCTTTTCAAATGTTTTCAGTGATCTAAAGTGTCTTTATGATTTCGTAGTTTTAATACTCGCAGTGCTTCATTGAAATCTGCATAAACATGCTCATTCACACTTGTCATGGCCTCTTCACAATACAGACTCCAACGCTCTTCTTCCGTTAACATCAAACAATCATGTTGTCTCTGACTGGGATGATCAATCTTGCAGCCGCAACATTTCTCTTGACAGAGCTTTTCAACTTCCACCATCAACACATCTGTGTATATAGTCGCCATTAATGGGAACAGCTTTTGGTAGTTGGCAACGGAAATTTCATCAACATGGACTTGGTTCCGCCATTCCATTCTGTGCTTCTTTTAACGCTTTCAGCAAACGCTCCAACCCTTGTCTCGCGTCTCGAAAAAGAACACGTTCGTTCAAAGTATTTATCCAAAGAGAACAAACTAAATGTAAACCCAACATCGTAAAAACTATACGAAAACACAAGGTTTATATGGCGATGCACATATCGTACGCCTCACGCATGCGTCACGCGTTCGTCATGCGTGAGTCATGCGTGACATGCGTGAGACATGCGTGAGTCATACGTGAGTCTATGCGTGAGTCACGCGGAATATTAATGAGGCGGCATCCCTTTGATCCGTACATGGGATATCTACTGGTGTAGAAGACAGAGACGTTGCACGATACATGTTATCACATCCTGCCAGAGGACCACACATTATGTCCACATTATTTTCCAATAGAGTCGCTTGAATAATATGGTTTTCCATCTTTTTTTCTTTTGTCAATGGTTTTATATACAATGCACCGAAATTTTTCAGCAAGCCAAACTTGTTCTTGGTCAACTTTAATCGAATTTGCTCTTAATCTGAGCAGCACCTCACTGGCATTAAAATTACCAACAGAGAATTCGATTAAGCAGAACTCTTGAGTGATTCTTTGATGGAATGCAAGTTCAGGGTAGCAAACTAGGACCAATCGCTTTCATTGTAAAAATTAACCAACTTCCCTCAGTTACAAATTGGAACTCGGTCGAAGTAAACAATCAAGACTGTACAGATGGAGAAACAGTAATGTTTATGGACGACACGACTCTATCTGAAGTGATCGAAATATCGGGTCACACCTCCGGGACTTTAATTGGAAATACCCAAGAAAATGTTGACAACGTGGTTCTATTTGCAAGACATGAAAAAATGGAATTAAATGTGAAGAAATGCAAAGAAATGATCATCGATTTTAGGAAGAATAAAACAACCATCCCGCCAATTATCAAAAATTCGGAGATAAACGTATTGCTCGGGTGAAGTCATATAAATTGTTAAGAATTTGGCTTGACGATGATATGAAGTGGTCCACCAATACTGAATACATCACCAAAAAAGCGGCTAAACGCCTTTACTTGTTGAAGATCCTTAAGAACTATGGCGCGTCTAAAGACGATTTAAAGTCCTTTTATTGCGCTGTCATAAGGTCCACCCTCGAGTATGGAGCTCAAGTGTGGCATGGAAACCTGACGTAGTAAAATTTATAACTTTTTTTGTAGAACAGAACGTTTTAAATGTAGTCCTTTAGTTTGTTCAATTATAGATACAATGAAAGTATTGATTCGTAGTTTTTTTAGTATAACCTTTTTAGAATTAGTGTTTTTTGTTCTTATTTATATTATTTATAAACATGTAAACACATAATAATTCAGCTGTAAATATTCTTGCTATTGAAATGTGATTAATAAACCATTACCATTACACACCATTACCATTTTTCCATTGATGTAAATAGTGTTCTGGAGGAAGTATATTTGAGGTGAATGGATTTGACAGTGGGAACTATCTTTGATATATTCATTTGGTGAACTCTTGGTGGTTTAGACTTGGCAAGAATGACTGCAATTCATGCGCAGTTGTAAATTTTCTTGAATTTCGCTTCATTGTTCTAGAAAGTATATTCAAGTATCATTACCCAGGGTCTTATCTCCACTTCGGGGGCGAGCTGGTAGCGAAAATAAGACCCTGGGTACGAGGTTGCGTAATAAGTTAATTACTATAATGTAATTAGTTCAATGCTATAATATATTACAATGGTAATCACTATCTTGACTTTTTGGGTTTTGGACGGCGAAGTTAAGCAGGGCGAGTAAAATCGTCATCATTTCATGGACTTTGCTTTCAGCATGTTCAACTAGAACTTTTGATGGTTTCTCGTACATTAACATTGTTACCCTGTCACGAGGAACAAATTTATCACTGAAGAAGTTCCGTACCAATCGTTCCTTTAACCGAATCTTATCAATAATCTATAAACAACATTTGGGATAGAGCTGGTAAAGCGTTGTACCCCGCGAAAACTTTTGGAACTAATTTTGGGGAGACATTGCACATTCGTTTCTGGTTGTGTGACTGGCCTTTGCCATGTTTCCTGTGGGGTTTCAGATGGCTGAACCAAATCCTTGTCATTCCCATCTAGGAAAACATCCCATTCCTTCGAGGTTGCAGACAACAGAATGCCACTTAGCAATACAGTATCACTTCGTAATTTTGGCAAATCTGCTTTGGAATAGTCTGTTTGAAGTATATTCATGAAAAGAACAATAACAAAAACAATATCAAAATTTGGTCCATTTTCAGAACAATATAAAATATTGAGTGCTAACAACTTAATGACCTAGCGGCGAGCGTGAGGTCCTTACGGCAAAAATATCTGGTATGCATGTTGTCTTTTAGTACAGACCAAGATGCGAAGCATCGAGGTCTGCGCGAAAAGACTGTGTGCATGTATATGATAATCTTCCCATAAAAACCGATCAAACAAGATTAATAAGGTTTTTAAAATAATTCATTAAGGTTGCCCATGTTACATATCGTGATGGTCAAATTGTCGATGTGAACTAGCTCAATTGTTTCGCAATTCATTTTAACTTCCTAGCTGTTCGCAATATTAATATAATAGACGAGGGGTTATGAAATGCTACTCAGGGGGTAAATATTGTCAATCAGGATCATTGTTTCAAAAGTTTACTACAATTTAAATTACAACAGTTAAAACAAATAACAACAGTTAAACTGTAATTAAGAGACAACTGGGCCGAGTTTAGCTAAAAAAAATTATTTGAATGCGAATGCGTTCTTAAGGGACTCACCAGACTGACTACAAACTTGGGTAACCACACTTTGTATATACTTTCCACTTATAATTACCAATAAGTCTGCCATTAACTCTTTAGAAGCATTAGCAACAAAAATCCCATGCTCCAAGCAAGGCTCCCTCTTCTCCACCATGGATATACTCCAGGACATTCTTACTCTCCTCTGTTCTTCTGTATCGGACACTGGAATTACCCGAGGATATAGTCTCAAAAGTGGTAGCTGTTTTGCCGACGTGTTCGAGAATATCCCTATTGGTCGAGCTTTTTTCAAACTGCTATGTCACCAATCTAAGTTTCTCGTGTTGCTCATCAATGCTTGTCCACTTCTTCTACTTGCAGCATAACAGAAAACTGCTTTTTATATCTGCATGCCCGGCGACAATTTTAACTAATAAAAATAAATAAAATACTATTTGGCACATGCATAAAACACTGAATTACCTGTCCACGTCTCTTTCATTTCATTTCATGTCATGATGACACTCCTCTGTGGTGCACTGGTTCCTAACTGGCTAGACCCCTGTACCAACCCGCCCTGTGCTTGCAGGAGGAACTCAGCCATAGCATTCGTCTGCTTGGATCGTCGATCATTACGACCATTGTTGCTTTCCAGCATGACTTTGCTGTATCGAAAAATATTGCAGTTTCCGATACGATAACGTTTGTGATAAACGTTTGTGATAGTCATCCAGATAAAAAGAATACTATATATTTGCCGAAATTGTTTGGTCTCCACCAGAAAGCATGGGGTGTGTATTTTCCGATACGCCTTGGCCTTTTGCGATAAGCCTTAGTGCAAAAGATTTACCCACGTTTCTTGCTGGGGAGTACAGCAATCCAATATTTCCTTCTTCTAAATTAAGATATACAATACATGAAAACGTTCAGTAAGTTGTTATGTAAGTAAATTATAATATAAATAAACCAAGCAGCAATGATCAGATTTCTGAGCAGCAATCAGAAGGTTACAGGTTCGATTTTTGTCTGGAACTCAGAATAATTTTCTGAGGATAGGAGCTTGACAATCGTCCATGTATCGTCTGTACTCCAAGTTCTCCAACATACACGACATCAGTGTATATATTAACTGATGAACACATCCAGGCATTACTAATATATGACTGCCACATAGGCAGTACATATATATAAATCAAAGGTGTAGTACATCATTGTAACCTTCCCTGAGTCTCAGTAGCTCAATCGTAGTAAAGCATCTAACCAGCAATCCGAAAGTTACAGATTCGATTCCTGTCCAGGAATCATTGTCTGATGGTATGAGCTTGAAATCATCCATGTATTGTCTGTCTAGCCGATTATTTGAGAATACTAATTTACTTACCTGTATTCGTGTCCTAGCAAAGTATCCATAGGCTTCATAGATGAGTATTTTCAAAATAAAACTTGCTTGCCCGTCAACACTACAGTCTACAGTTTCGGCATGAAATCAGCTGATAGTCGATGTTCAAAACGATGTTCAAAACAAACCTTACTGCATCCGCTGATTTTGTGCGGAATATGGCTTGTTTTGATGGTCTGGTATTGCAGTAACGATATATTCCTTGGCATTTTACTTTCGGCCGTCGGCGAATATATGGCGGCTTCATCCGGAAAGGCGGTTAATTTTTTGCGCTGGCGTCAATTTAAATTGAAACGCCAAATTTAACCAACCAAAGAAAAAACCGTTGCAAATTCAGTACGTATAAATCCCGTGTATAACCTACGTACCACGCAACATCATTTCCTTTGGTTACCATGGCAAGAAAAAGGACGGCCGTTGATGCATATAAAAATTAATAAACTACATACGTGACTGTACATACTTGTCCGTGACAGGGACAAGAAATAATATTTCCAGTCCGGTGCTGCGAATATGACGTCAAGAACTAATAGGGATTACATTTATCATTAATAATCCACTTAGGGATTACACTAATTGATTTTGAGAAGTCATTCCAAGGCCTCGAAATCGGACTACACCGGGTTTTCAAGTACTCGGATTTGTTCCAGTCCTCGTACTTGAAAACCCGGTCTAGTCCTCTTTCTCGGCCTTTAAATATTACTTCTTCAACTGTCATGACGTCATAGAAATTGAGAGTGGATATTATAGAATTATTTGAGGTTGAGCATGATATCTTGTCGGTTATCAATGGGGTTTGTGTTATCTGTCGAAGTCGAATCGTTTCCTATCCTCTGAAACGATTGCGAAAACGTACGACTTTAAATAATCCTTGTCAATTGTTGATGTGAATTAACAAAACGTTTGTTTTATTGTTATAACAATGGTATATTTACACTAGCCAAGCTTTAAAGAGACAACCAATCAGTTAAATGATTCTCGATAGACGGTGCCGAATATGTCTATATTAAAATGACTTCGTGACTAGGAGTCAAATGAGTATGTCCTGGTTGCAGACGTTTGTAAATCGCGCGGGCAAATTGTGCTCCGTTACATTTAATATTGACTACTCAAAAGTGTAATACAATTTATAATTTAATGGCAATTGCGCGAGGGCAGGTTAAGGCGAGCAAACTTTCCAGTCTAGTTGTCTGTGTCAGGTTAACTCACCTGGTGAACCCAGCTTCTTTATATTTCACAGCGCGTTTAAACTTTCAAACGGTGTCCTGACCATGGCAAAACGGTTTTAAACTCATCTACATCATCCAACATATACGAAAGTGTACGCATCCATACAGTTCTATAAAGTATCGACAGTAATAAGTATAATTTTTATAATTTATTTAACTTACAATTCGATGTACGGAGTTGTGCGCTTACGTGATAGCACATCACAAACTTTCAGGAATCTCATTTGCCTTTAAGAAATCGATGAATTGCAAAGTATTCATTTGACGGATGTCCATAGCTGATAAATAGTTTACTGTATATAATGAATTAAAATTTACAGAGAGCTCGATTCGAGATGAGAACCACATTGATGTCCTGGATCTGTAATCGTGGCAGACTGTGGGGACGGTGATTCAAATAATGTGCGCATTTAGCCGACGGCTATAATGCGTATAATATGACAACGACGGGCCGGACATGCAGTGTAAATTGAATAAGAATTATGAATAAAATATAGAGAAAGAGTAAAGATGCGTATAAGTGTATAGTGCATCGAGCATCGAATACATGGGACACAACCTGTACATATGTTTCGACCTTCTTTATTGGTCTCTTCAGCAGGGATTTGGGGTTGGCAGAGTTGATGTTTTTTTGCGTTGGAAGGCAATTAATAAAGCGCGGTTATAACAAAATATATATGTATAACGAAACTAAAGTGACTGCTTACCAAACGTGTTGTGGGATCGTGGAATTCCAACTCGTCGTGCCATATTGGAGAGGATATTAGTTGTATTCGTGGGTGTACCGTTAGAGTGCTTTCGCGACTTCGTCAAATAGGAACTGAGGGAGTTTGTTTGTTTGTACACTGGGCGCGTCATTACTTGCCAGGTCTAAGTGCGTCACGTCGTGTTTGATGATGGAAGGGTGGTTAGTCTGTGTTCCTGTGGGATCGTTTTATAAATGTGGAGTTTTTATGGTGAAATAAGATAAAAAGTATGTGGTATTTAATTGTTTAAACAGAGAGAACAAGGAAAATGATTGATTTCAAATAGTGAAGTAGTGTATTGGAAGTATAGTAATCAATTATTGACAAGGTAAGAGAATATATATTTACAAAGAGGGAAAGTGCATTAGACAAGGATAATCGTGTGTTGATAACACTATAACATGTGAAAGTGTGTAGGAATGGATACCCCAGAGGGGATCATCAAGATCCAGTTACTTTGGGTTTGGGTGAGTAGGTTATGATAGGGTAAAGGATCAGGGTTAGGATCAGGAAGATTCCCCCAAGTCATCCATCCCAGTAAAACTATAGGTGGTAAAATTCGATGTTGTAGTACATCTATATTAAAATATACAGGAATTGGTATTAATTATGAATGATTATATGTCACAAATAAATTGTCTTTCTAAAAGTCCTGCCTCATCTATGTCGTATTCCATAAGGTTTACTTCATCACTCTCATTGACATTTAGTAACTCGTCATCAATGGCGTTGTTCATGATCGCTGAAGTTGACGTATTGTTCTCTTCGTTTGTTGCGTTTGTTTTGAATGGAATAACTATAGATTAAGCATTGTGTGAATAGGTTGTATAATCATATGGGAGTTTAGGGATAAATGTTTATCGACATAAATAAGGCCAACGGCATGTTATTTGCTCTTTGGACCTCATTTTACACGTGATGTGTACTAGTGTGATAATTGTTATATGACAAGGACTATTCAATGTGGCAAACCTGGACTAGCTCTAAGCTTTCGCTACGAGATAGTCGCATTGGTTTTGGATAGGTAATGAGAGGTACATTCCATTCCCTTTGTGTGCATGGACCAATGAAATTACACAATTACGAAGAATATTGTTTTGACTATATGTTCTTGCTGTGGCCTATGCAAACAAATAAGTAGATGTTACTGCGACGGGGACAGATGTATCGGGGGCTGGAGGGGAGCTCTCGACGGAGCCTGCCAAGGCAAGGGGCAACTTGGCGGCACCGGAGAGCTCGACCTCCGCAGTCTGATCGTAACCTCAGTCTGGGATCGAAGACCCCAAATCCACCACAGGGGGGAGACGGTGTTTGTAACAAGGGGTGGAACGGTCCCGGACATCGGGGTCCAGGAAGGAGCACTCAACGGGGCCGGCCAAGGCTATAGGTTCCTTGGGACAGGTTACTCTTCCCTCTGAGTCTTACAATAGGTGGGATTCGTAGACATCTGCGTTCTCGTTGTTTGCACGACAAAATATACAGACGTCAAACTTTTGCAGAAAAGAAAAAGACAAACCGGTTCCGTCTATTCGTCGGTAAAAAGAAGTCCTTTACGGACGAGGAGAGCATGGAATTCGATGCGAATTACGTGTTCAAATATTATTTCGGACTGGACTCATTAATTGTTCGAAAGTGCGCTGACGAGCCGAAGAATGTCCGAAACGAAACAGAAAAGGAAGAAGTTCAGAGTTTGGACCCCTTCATCAGCCTGCACCCGACCTCGACTGCCATAAACTCACTCATCGATATTTTGTTCAAACTTTGAAAGGTGTAGCAGTCTCAATCGGGCGTTTGCGGAGTTTGTTTAATTACAAGCGAAACTTGTGTCCACGGTTATATGTGCGCAAAATGTAATGACTTGCAATCAATGTTACCATTAAAAAGGCGTTAGTGTCGTGTGGAGAAACCTTGTGGAAAATTTATTGTTCAGAGAAAACTAACTATAAAACGGTAACAATGAGGAAATATAGACTAATTGCATGTATTATTTTGCACGTACAGCCCTTACAAATTCTTTATTATAGATTTTATTGTCTTTTAATCATTGTTTTGAGCATTTGGAAAAGTTCAATTACCTAGTTGACCACAATGCATTGCGACAAATTCGAAATTCACAATCACGTCGATATTGGTGAATGAGGTCCATTGATAGTTAAAATATAAAAGTTTAGAAAAACTTTCTTAAAAATACCAATTAGGAGGGAGGTAACTTCCTTTTACAAACAGACTGCAAAATGTCGTGATCGAGAAGATGAGGTTCTAATACGGTGCCAAAGGTGTAAAGCTCTGCATCTTCAATAAAATAAACTTTCTCCCCGCATATCACGATATCGGTTTTGTTAATATGCAGCTAAAACAATAATTGTACCGGTTTTTAGATTAGAGACAGTTAGTATTCGCTTTTCGTAAGAGTTAAAAGATTGTTAAAGGAATTTACATGCACAAGCTTGATTGAATAACGAACGTGAGATTGATACTGATGCTTCGTCAGCGAACTGAGGCTGAGTTATGTGCCATAAATCACCTACTAAAACAAACAATTGGAGCAAATATTTATCTATTTAAACACACATGCACTAGCGCTTTTATAACTTACGCCTACCAAATGAACCAATTAATATAGTTGCAATAATGTTACATTGTGTTTTAGTTTTCCGTATAACTAAAGTTATTTGAGTATAAAAAATACAAAATTAAACGTACTCTAGAAATTTGCTTCTTAAATTTACTTTAGAAATGGCAACGTGTAAAGCTGTTTGAGTATTGATTCTATTTGCGTTGTACAAAATGACCACTCATAACTCACAAAATTGATCAGTGTAAGACTAAGAATTTAGATAAATCTCAAATATATTATTAACCCGACTTTTATCAACACATGAATGCATTAAAGTATGAATAAGTATCATAATACCTCTTTTGATAACACCCAATATATGTTTCCTTGATAGCCTAAATGACTGGCTTTATAGTGTAGCGTTTGCCACTGCTACCAACCACATCCGCCTTGAGAAATGAATAGTGGTCTGCTAAGTTGTAGCAGTCACCAACATTCCTCGGAGTTCTTGTAAAAATCTTGTCTTGGAATCGAACGCATTTGCGGGAAGTACAATAGTCCTATACAATTAGAAAATGACTTCGCAAGGACTACGCTTATTCTTCATAATTAAATTCATCGATGTTGTTAGAGAACGGCAAGAATGTTTGGACATGTATCAATTGGACAAGTGAAAAACATCAATTAATTATATGAGCAATTATTCGATGACGGAGGCGCTAACAAACCTTGGACGCTGAATTGCTGATTTCACTACCAAAGGAGACATGCCAAAGTCTAACGCGGATTCAGCGTCTAGAATCCCTTGTGGTTGTATCGTTGCCAAAGATTTCAGTCGAAAACTTTGTTGTCTCGCCACCCTTCATGCCAACCTCAATCAATTTCCTCTCGATATTTCTTTTCATGTGGATGAAACATGAGAGATAATACGCCTCCAGCCACTCATCTTTCAAGACCGTGTAAAGGTTGACTTCTCTCACTTTTTTATGGTGGAATCGTCTGCCGAATCAGATGAGCTATATCGCTAGAAAGAAACCAAATCAAATAATGCACTCACGACAGACTTTAATATATCAAGCAATGCGACTAAATGGAAAATACAAGTACTACATTCACGATTGCCATGCATATATTTCATTTTCCCTATGCTTATTCTAATAACTATTGTAAATGCCCATAAAGATCAGCCACTCATATATTAACTATTAATTATAATTTGTTGAAATTTTATTGGAAATGTTAGAGCGTAGAGCGTCAGCTTCCCATCACTGTGATCGCGGGAATGGACTGTTTACTGAAGCTATTCCATTTAATAGCCATACCCCCTATAGAGGAATTCTAGCAATTCGTGATTTCCAACAGCGACCCCTGAAGAATTCTTGTCTTAAAGCAGTTACGCCTGAAGAAATGCGTCGTTACACCTGAATAATTCCTGGTCGAAATAGTCCCTATCCTGAATAATTCCAAGTAAAAATAAACTATTCCAGTGTCCTCGATAAGGGGGTTCCGGACATTAAAGCGATTTTTGCTGTGATTTTCTCTGATTTTTCTCGGTTTCCTTCTAAATTGTGTGTATAATTTCGGCAAGTGTCTTTTCTGTGTTGGAAAGCACCGCTTCCATAACGACAAACTCAATGTGTGGGTGCATTGAGAGAATACAAATTGGTTTCTCTAGTTACCGTTGTGTACAGGTAAGCAAGCCAGAATATTTAAGCAGGACATAAAAAGTAAGACAAACAGATAAATGGCTTTGTATCGGTGAAGATGATACTTTCATTCCTAGAATAGAAAATCAATAACAGGAATTACTAAAATTTAATTGAAATGATGGGTAATTAAAATACTGGAATTAAAATGATTGGGCATTTCACCTTGTTTTCATGTATATTTTAATTTACATGTATATAATAAACCTTTTTCTTAGCAAGCTTGCATTTCTCAACAGAGCATTTCTGAGATGGGATATTATCTCGCAAACACCCGTATTAATATTGTGGCAATTGATATACCAGGCGGAAAACGTAATTTAAAGATAAATATTAGAGCCCATAAAATGACTTTGAGACAAGATAATAAGAGATTTAATTGCTAACGAAACGTTAGCAATTAAAGATCTTATGTCTTGTCTCAAAGTAATTTGCTGGGCTGTAATATTTATCTTTAAATTACCCCTATTAATGTTACTGTTTAAATTACATCTTAGCAAAATCGAGTAGATTCATGTTTGTACTGGAACACAGACTTTCACCAAATTGTTGAGAAAAAGGTGTGAGATTATGCACTTGTGATCTCCTTTCCCAGGGAACCCGCATTTTTTTTGTTTTAGAAATGAACAAATATGTAGCTCGGGATGTACCTGCACAGTTTTGTTTGGAATCGGTTTTGTTTGGAAAATGAAATTTCAATAAATTAATAGCATAAGTAATAAATTAATAGCACGTAGCTCCGTTTGTCATAAAATGTTGCACTGTAACCAAGGGCATAATTGTTGAGTTTTTTTCTTATAATTAGAGACTACATCCTGGGGTGTCCAGGTGGTCATATAGCTCCAGGGGAAAGCCGATGACAAATGCATTAGTCTTAAAAGCTGTTTCGTACAGGTACGGGAATATGACTTGTACAATTATAATAGAAACATCAAGCATTATCTAAATGTTATATTTTTAAAAATATATACTATGCAATACTCTCTTTTTCTTATCCATGGTTGATTCCAATAACCTTTTATATGTGCAACTGTCACACTTGGTGAATCTGTTTTCCTAAAATTAATAACTAGAAATACGCAGTAACCCCTCGCCCACCTTTTCTACCCCCGCCCCTAGAGATTATTTTCCCCATCCATTGTCCCGAGGGCCCAGACCGAGCACGCCATGTATTATATAGTCTCTGCACATAGATTTTGAATGTTATCTCGGCCAATATTTGTAAAAGTTTGAAAGTCGAAAATTTAAACTAATTACTAGAAAGAATACTTAAAATGAAAGTTTTCCGATTGTGTTCTATGCTTAATTATAGAACAAATATATAATTTATAAAACAAATATATAATTTATAAAACAAATAATTATAAAACATTATTCAAACAAAAATTGTTTCTGGGCGTTTTACTTGCTATTTTCTTGTATGAAGGCTGAAACGTTTTCCTTTTTCTTTGTTCTACAAAAATATAAATGAATGACTTTTGAGAAATTCATACACATGGTTGTTTCATTCAAAGAAATATACCTCCAGGGACTGTTGAAGACTCTTTGTGCTCTTTCCATCAAGGTCTGCTCAATGTTATTCCTTGTCTCAGGTCATTGGGCTCCAGTTGTGGTTTTGCCAACCATTGCGTTTATGGTGTAATTGGTGTTGATAGGTCCTGCATGTACATTAATTACCATTGACGTTCTGGGTAGCTTTCTCCTGCAACTGGTGCCCCTACTGTTTTAATCTGTTCCGCAGAGCAATAATTTCGTCAGTTTTCGCCTTAATTTCTTCTTAGTATCTTGCGTTTATATCCATCGTGCATATATGTCCATCTTTATATCCATCTTGTGAAATCTCAAGAGAAACCCCTCTTTCATTTCTTTATCTCATTATTTAAAACTATCAATTTGTCTCCATAATTCTCTGAGGAATCTGAACTAGAACTCCGATCATCATCACTAATTGGGGGCATTTAAGGATCGAAGGCTTTGAGCACACAGCAAATTTTCGATTCTTATTTTAAGAAATTAATTACTAGTTTTAAGAAAAATATTACTTAAAACTAGTAAATTTTTACTAGTCCGTATAGTGAGGGAATTCTAGAAAAGAATTCTAGTCAAGAATATTTTACTTAACAAGAAAGAAAATTCTTAAAACAAGAATTCCAATTCTTAATTCAAGAAAATAATTACTAGTTTTAAGAACAGTATTACTTAAAACAAGCCAAAATTTACTTAAAACTAGTAAAATTTTACTAGTCCGTATAGTGAGGTACTTTTACATACTAAGAATTTCTAGTAAAAGTTTACTTAAAATAAGCCAAAATTTCCTTAAAACTAGCAAAATTTTACTAGTGCGTATAGTGAGGGTACTTCTTCTTACTAAGAATTTCTAGTAAAAGTTTACTTAAAACAAGTAAAATGTTACTCAAAACAAGTACAATTTTACTAATCCGTATAGTAAGATGCATGACTTATTAGTATTTCCAGTAATATAACTTGTTTTAAGTTATATTCTTCCTAAAATAATAACGAAAAATCAACTGGTTGTGTCATAAATAAATCACAACAATTTGATAAGGAATGCGTGAAACAAACAATTAATAAAAATTAGTCTGAGGATCTACACTTGTTCAAATAACTTTGAATATTTATTTTCACACGAAATAACAAATTAAGATTATATTAATAACAAATTAAGATTATTACAAAAAGATTATAAAAATTAGCCTTCATATTTAAATTAGAAACTATAATTATTCATTGGACTTCTTAAATTTAACAAAGTCAGCCAATGTAGCATTGAATTGTTCCCCCCAAAAAAGATAGTGTAACATGGTTAAACCCATCTCGTGTGTTGCTGGATAATCCAAATCTAAAAGATAATACAACCCGATCAAACGAAGTGCAGCATGTTTTAAATTTGATCGGTCAACTGACGACACGACGCTTATAGTGCCAACCAAGAGCAAAGCTTCATCTGAGGTGGGCACACCAATGTTCAGGATCTTCATTATCCTACATGTAGAGAAATAAAAATAATTAAGAACATTTAACATCTAGCTTCTTGCAATACTGATATACATTTAACCCTCCATTAGAGCATGGTCAAACCCACCAATCACAGGTGATAATTATAGCGTTTTATATCCCATCGTTATACCGATTAGTTTTCCCAAATTCACTAAAGCCAAGTAAAATGTGGTGGCTATTTCAATTTCACAGCAAGAGTCAACAAATATATGTTTACATTTCCTTGTGGTTTGCCTATTTTCTATGATGGATAGAGAGAGAATATAATGATCATGTGTGCTCAGTGGTATGTGTATAGAGGCCCTATCTAATTTTCGCGACTCTATATCTCACTGAGTACACATGATCATTCTCTATCCTATACTTAGCACCTAAAGGTTCAAATTATCAATTTTATCACAGTATATACATGACAAAATTACTATATTCCGAGGAGTGCAATTATGCCGTTAACTGAATCCAGTGCATGGAATTAATGAAAAGGGAGAAGACCAATAAGTTTGTTCCATATTCTGTCTATATTTTCAGTTTTCCAACAACTTGCAATACACTGTCACGCTTTGTAAATATTTTGAAATGAGCACAGATAACATCCAGAGTGAAAATGTTTGTTGGCACGTAACGAAATAATACAGATTTAAAGTCACACAGGCATAATGTTTGTTGTCATGAAATTCATGTGTGACATAAAGTCCTTAAATTTGCATATCAAACAAACTGAAATATCTCAGAAACGAAGCAAAGAAACAAAAATCTGTGAAATAGGTTCCTTTTTAAACTAAGACGTAAATGAACATCAAGTCTATGAAGCATAAAGTCCTACCACAATGGGCCAAATCAGTGACTAGTTGTTCCTCGACCCTCAGGAGTTTCATAAATCCTCCATTGGCTTTCAGGAACATTTAATCACTGATTGCCATCGTGTCATGGTTAAATTAAATATTCAACTTTACATGTATATGTAGAAGAATGAACAACACAATTCAGAAACAGGCCTCCACAAACAACTCCTGGGACTGTAGAGGATCGTAAACTTAATTAGAAACTAACCTGTAAGAATTCAATAATATTGGCAGATTCTTTGATGCCTTTTTGCTGGGAAATATTGCTGACAGATTTTGCAGCCCATAAATTACTTTGGCATCTTAATTAGAACAAAGAAAAATTAATTTTCTAAATAAAAAATAAATCCCTGAGTGATTTATACAGATCTAGCCCTTGAATTGATAATTGCCCAATTCATGGGATGCCAACCCCTCGAACGGTCGGCTTTACACCAGATACATCCTGAGGGCACATGGCGTAAAGCCTGCGTTCTCAGGAATTAGCTCTTACCCTGTACACGTAGAGCCCTATTAATGAAGCATAGACTTTAACTTACTTAAGGTTGGACTTTTGGGATGCTTGGTCTCTCTCTTGCATATACCATAGTACACAATCGATTCTATTTCACTCTCCACGCTTTCACCACATTCATTTAGATAAGATGATGGCACTGTACCACCTTCTTTCCCCAAGCATCGTCGTACCTCCTCAACAATCTAAAAAAGTTAGAATAAAATATAATATTAATTACACAGATCTGTGTTTTCAAGTTTGCTATACAAGCAGTTTTTAAATACTTTCTCAGTTCCAAAGCTCAGTTGCAAACAACATTTGAACTGTAAACTGTCTGAACTTGTAAATCAACTTGAAAATAATTACAAACTCGAAACTGCAAATTTCTTTAGAGCAGTGCATTTTACTCAAGCGATAAGGGGCTGTGTTTATATAGAAGCGAGCCAGCCCAGTAAGCAATATGGCTAGCTGGGTTCAGTCTGTTGCCAGGACAAATATGTTGCAGTGGACAATATTGCTGAAATCTTTGTATTGTCTGAATTTAATTGTTTCATAGAACATCAAACTAAATACATGAAGCCCAATCTTTTTTAATTTTTGGATGCAGCAACAGAATAGTGGGGAAGTCTACTGCTGTTTCTACCATCAATAACTAAGAAAGAAACTGTTGATGATTCATGAAACAGACACCAAAGGCAGAAACTTGAAGGAAGAATGTGCATCTTTATCATACAATGCCTGTGCCTTTAAAAAAATCAAAAAGGTGTTACATATAGTGCAAATCTATAGGGTCCATTCAAATTGGATCCACAAATTTGGACTACTGTGATGTTGAGCTGGCATGGATGTGAATATAACTTAAAGTGCACCTAACCCCAAATGTTTTTTTAATGAAAAGATGTACTGATTTGAATGATATATATATACTGCCTATGCAGCAGTCGCTATATATCAGTAATGCACATAGGAAGTATACATATTTCAATTGAATCAGTACATGATTGTAACCTTCACTCTCCATATGAGTCTCGGGTAGCTCAATGGTTACAGGGTCTCACCAGCAATCAGAAAGTTCTGTTCAATTCCTGTCTGGGACTAAGAATAATTTTTCTGAGAATATGAGCTTGCATACTCTGAGCTCTCCCTTATTCACTGCGCCAACGTTGTATAAACCCCCAGTATAGTCTGCATGTTTTTGCACCCTAAACTACCAGTACTGTATAGGCTAATTCAAATTTTTAAATTGTTCCATGATAGGTACAAACTTTAAACTTGCACTACGATTGTGATTTTTCGTTGGCTTCCTAATGGTATATAGCATAAATCTCTCTGTTAAGTATTTCAAAATGTATATATTATACAGTACAACACTTACAACTAACAATATACAATATAACAAATTGTTAACATGACTACATGTATATGGTTGTTTTATTGAAGAGTACGATAAAAATGTTGTTCTGCGTACTGTGTGGCACTAGGTATTGTTAAAAATACATATTACAAATCGTGTGTAAGAGGACTATACAATTTCGAGCGAAAGCCCTTCAGAGTGAATTGACAGGCTCACGTTTTTGTTGTTTTTATTCGCCATGCCAAAAGTGAAATGTTCCGACCACGATATATTTTGAAGTACTAACTCTAAGAACTCATTCTACATATCTAATGAAAGCTTGATTAACAGCCGTTGACATACCTACAAAAATATGTTTGTAACTGATAGCTAACAGCTTGAAAAAAGCGACGACGCTTGGATTGACAAACTCCGA
This sequence comes from Chrysogorgia sp. JL179-B06, assembly GCA_035772405.1. Lineage (NCBI taxonomy): Eukaryota > Metazoa > Cnidaria > Anthozoa > Scleralcyonacea > Chrysogorgiidae > Chrysogorgia > Chrysogorgia sp. JL179-B06. The sequence continues at coordinate 606,251 of JAYKKM010000088.1, forward strand.
GTAAATATTTTAGATATTCCGACGACGATATATTTTGAACTACTAACTCTAGAAAATCATGCTATACAGTATAATACAATACAATAAATTTTTTATTTAAACACGATAAAAGTTAAAGCTTATCGCTTGTGGGGTCGTGTGTTTATGCTAATTAGAATAATTGGTATTACAAATGGTTAATAAATTTTAAAATAATATAAAAATTAATAAAAGTTAATAAAAATAATAGCAGTCTTCATATTTTGGTACTGATTGTACTGATTCAGCACCATAGTTGATACAATTTATGATTTTTGTTCTTTTAATCATTTTTCCAAAGGTTCTGGCATTTGTTACTGTCTCGTCCAGATCTGTTGAGAACATGTTCCAAATAATAGAGCCCCTATGGGAGATTGAGTTCTTCATATAATAAGTATTGAAGCGTGGGACAGATACTTTCTTATCATTGCGGAAATTATACCTATTATTACATTTGGTTATTATATGGGACATACTTATCGGTGTAATATTATTTATTATCTTATAAGCTAATTGAGCCAACTTGATCTTGTACGTATAATGGAGTGGGTCCCATTTAGTATGTTGCAAGACATCAGTGGAAGGCATATCACGTGATAGGCCAAATATAATCCTAGCAGATCTACAATGCAGAGACTCCAAAGATTGGAAACCATCCTTATTGGTGCACCCACCCCAAATTAACATTGCATATGTTACAGAGGGTAAAATAATCTTAAAATACAGGTCAAGAAGCATTTGTTTGGGTAGAAATTTGCTACATTTTATCAGGTTCAATTTGTTAGCAAAACCTTTTTTAACTTCCTGTACGTGTCTAGTCCATGTAAGTTTATTATCAATAGTGACTCCTAACAATCTTGAGTACGTCACCCACTTTATCTTATCTGACCCAAGTGTTAATGCATTCAGGGGACCAATAAAATTTCCTCGATGCATTATCATTGCTTCGCACTTCTTCGGGTGAGGAGTTAAGGAATTTAACTTGCACCAGTCCATCAGTTCGTCAAGCGCGTTGTTAAGTTGTGCTACAACCTCATCAATTGATGGAGCCACACTATAAATTGTTGTGTCGTCTGCATACATATAGACAGAACCAGAGCTAACTGCGTCAGGTAAGTCATTTGTATACATGGTGAAAAGTGTGGGTCCAAGGACCGACCCTTGGGGAATACCATAGGTCACATCTGCATACTCTGATCGCTTGTTGTTAATGATGGTAAATTGTTTTCTTTCACTAAGATAATCTCTCAATCAGGCTAGCAGATTTCCCTTAACTCCAAAATTGTATTCCAGCTTATGTAATAGAATCTTATGAGATACGCAGTCGAACGCTTTCCGAAAGTCAACAAATGCTACTCCAACGACCAGCTTGGAGTCAATAGCACGTCTCCAAGTCTCGGTCAGGTGGGCAAGCAACAACTCTGTCGAATGACCTTTACGGTAAGCCCATTGCTTATCGGTTACAAGCTGGTTATCCGTGAAAACATGTTTAACTAATGTGTCTGCTACACACGACTCAAGAATTTTACTAGGAACACTTAGAATAGACAATGGTCGATAGTTTCCCCTTTCAGTCTCATCGTCTTTCTTAAATACCGCATTTAATCTTGCTATCTTCCAGTCGCTATACACTCTGCCTTGACCTAGACTTTCCAGATACAGATTAGTTAGTGATGTAACTACAGCCGAACCTGCCAATTTTAATAGTCTGGGCGAAATTCCGTCCGGGCCAGTAGCTTTAGCAGGGTTCAGCAAAGATACTTTTTTACCAACTTCAATGCTCGTTATTTTAAAACATCTGATATGCTCGGTACTGATGTATCTCTTGTATGATATGTTTGTTGTGGTTCAAAATTCCGCGCTAATTTCTCCCCAATTGTAGAAAAGAAATAATTCATCATGTTAGCTTTTTCTATGTCGTCAACTGCGAGACTTTTATCTTCGCGTTTTAACGGTCCGATTGCCTTCCTTACTTTAGGCTTGGTGGCTTTGGCAAGTAAGTTCCAATATGCTGCTGTTGTTTTTACTTCATCTAGCTTCTCTTGGAAGTATGCTGCCTTTAATTTTCTAATTTCAGATGTAATTTCATTCCGTAGTTTCTTATATTTCGTCCACGTCTCGCTGTTTTTCGTTTCAATCGCTTTCTTAAACAGCTTAAATCTGCGGTTCATTTTGAGTCTGATTGTATTATTAATCCAGGGAGATGAAAGACTTCGCACTTTTACATTTTTGTATGGTGCATGAATATCACACACGCTCTTAAACAAATGTTCCCAGGCCCAAAGGACGTCATCATTGTCCTGGAATACCGTAGAGACATGAAATGGCGTTCGTTGAAGTTCTGCTTTAAAATCTGTTACATTAAAGCGCTTAAAATTCCTTATTCTCACAACTTTTGGTGGGGGTCTTTTGCTCGTTAATTTAAGAGTTGCATAGACTAAACTATGGTCGGATATTCCCAAAGGTAACACGCCAGTTCTACTAACAAGGTCTGGTTTTGTAACGATGATCAGGTCAATCAGCGTCTTTGTTGTTAATGTCACTCGAGTTGGTTCTTTGACAATATTCTGCATACTGAATAGGTCAAATATGTTTAGTAAATTTTTAGTTTTAGCGGGGATATCTACAGTTGTATCTTCATTTAAATCGAGGAGGTTGCAATTATAGTCGCCAAGTAGAAAAATGTTGTTGGTTTTCATCCAAGCTCTTTCAAGTACATCATATACATTTCCAAAGAAATTAGGCGATTCTAATTCTGACCTATACATGACCGAGAATAATGCATTATTCGTTGGAAATTTTACCTGAATCCAAATTGCTTCCAACTCGTCGTTGATAAGATCCTTCCGCTGGGTCACCTTTAGATGTTCTGCATAGTATAAGATGCATCCTCCGCCTTTACATTTCGTTCGGTCGCGTCGAATAAATTTTAGACCATCTATGTGTAATTCTTGATCATCAATGGTAGAGTTTAAATGTGTCTCTGTTATCCCAAGAATATCAAATTTACAAATCCTTTGCAACACTCTCAGCTCTTCTACTTTATTCCTGAGACTACAGATGTTCAAATGTGCAATTCTAAGATCTTTAGGAGCGGCATTTAGCTCACTAGCCATATTATGCAAATAATCATCAGTGCTCTGATCTGGTTGAATGCTACTGCAAGGCGGTGAATTTTTGGCGAAACTGTCTGCAACGGAATCAACAAATTCCGATTCAAATGAACAATTGCCGTCTATGAACGGTAGGGAGCATAGTGAACATGTCCAATCAATATTAGGGTTGTCCAAATAATATTTGAAAATCGCTTTAGACATATTTAGGCACTTAGTGTGTGACCAGGTGTCACACTCAACACACAAAATGGCATCTTGATTATTTCGAACGTCTCTGCTGCATTCTTTGCATGGATATTTAGGGGTACGTTTTCCTGTAGGTCCGGGATTAGTCTGAATGTCTCCACACATGACAATACGATCAATTTGGAAACTACTTGTCCCATTCGCATTGTAAGGAACTCTAGAAGTTAGATAGGCTCTGCCACGTCTACGGCAATTGCTTCGATGTATTCCGAAGTTGCTGACAACATTTTGGAGTTCTTTATCAATCGATGTCGTCAACCATATCTTCTTACATACACATCTGGTTGTATAAGATGTGTTTTCAACTTGATCAAGAGTCACCAGGATCCTCACAAGTATAAAATATAAAAATATCTGCGAGCTCAGTAATAAGTGACTGGTCGCCATATTGCCTTGTCGTAGTATATCAAATAAAAGCCTGAATAACATATTCGGACATGTTTGGAAAACTATCTTTGTAACTGATTAAATGCAGGTTTAAAAAACCGAAAACGGGTTTACCTTCAGTTTTGACGCCACGTATAAAACTTTATTTACGAACTTGACATCTTCCGACGACGATATATTGCATTTTCGCTGCCTTTTCACGATCTTTTTGAACACAAATCTTCATTCGCCGTATAACCCGACAAAACACATGCTTTTCTTTTACGGTTGCAATTTAAATATTAATTCAAATGCAGATATTTACCATATCTAGTTGCTAGGGCGAAATTTTCCGATGCCGCGCATGATCGACGACGTTGATCCTGAATACATATAATTAAACTGGATGCAAGATCAGATTCCCTAGTTTTGCTTTTCCCGTGATAAGGGACCAAACGCCGGTGGATATTAGCACCATCGCCCTCGGGCCTTCGCGCCGGGCGAGGGGATTATATATAGGTAGATTTACGAAGCTAGATCACTTGTTTAAAACATTTAATCGCTACTCGTAGTTTCATGCTTCTCGCGAAGCAATCATCAGGCAGCTGCAAAGATTAGCTTTTGGTAGTTGCCTGATGATTGCTTTGCGAGAAGCATAAAACTCTGAGTATCGATTAAATGTTTTTAAACAAGTGATCTTGAGACTCATCAACAATGGCCACGGTTTTACACGCCCTTAGGAGTTATGTTTTTCTGGCACTGGTGTATTTCATGGCGAGAAATTGTGGACACCGGTGGGAGGAGCCAAACTGCTCTAAAAATAATAACGTACGGCTCTGGTTACAGTGCTTTGAATTTTTGCGCTAATGCGCTAATTCAGTTCATGAAGTTGTCACATGGTCAAAAGGACGCAAAATTGCATGATATGTGTCCTGGGAACTACAAGGAATGGTCACAAAGCATTCCTTCGAAGGCATCGAAGCAAAATGGAGTCAAATTCGTCGAAGAAGAACCGAATTTCTATAACGTTTATACTTGTCTGGTAGTCGATTTTGCGCGCGGTGTCACATTTCAGACGCTGAACTTCACGCAAATTTCACTAAAATCACATCGCGATACCGAACTGAGTATAGGTTGTGGATGTTTGGTGAACATTGGCCCTGAAAATACAATGCGTTGGTAAGCCAAGGCAGATTGAACATGTTGGATATGTCACGGATTTTGTTTGGAAAATGAAATTTATTCAGCTTCACTTGAGGTATTTGCGTTATTTCACAGTATATTTCCCTTTACACTTGCTTCATATATAAACATTGTGAAACCGTAGCGAATATGCATCGAGCGATTCTAAATTTTGTCTTTGATGTTAGATACTAACGAATACTAACCAGATCAGATTGAACATCCTGCATTTTAGCTATAAAATCGAGCTACGACGATTTTTCTTGTTAACTCCTACATAAATCACTGTGTGATGGCTGGCATAATGTTTACAAGCACCTACTGCGCGTGCGTGTCCATAATTTCTCGCCATGTAATTTTACAAGACCTGAAGAAGTTTGATGCTTCCAATTGGGTTCATAACCTTCGCAATAGTTCCTGCTTAGCGGCTGGCAGAGAAACTACGTTATTTTCTAGCCCAAAATATTCGCAGAAGAAGAAATCAACTGAACGTAACCGCGATCTCGTCTTCGCTCCCAATACAGCGGCGAAAGTCAAAATCGTCAAACTAACAAGGGATATTCTTCTGGCTAGCCTTCTGCTGCAATGCAATGATATTTCCCTTAATCCTGGACCTACAGATCAACTTTCCTGCCCTAACTGTCTCAAGGTCATCAAAAGAAATCAAGGTGTTGGCGCATGCAGTGTATGCAAATTGCAGTACCATTTGAGGTGTTTAGATTCTAACTATGATAAAACAAAGAGATGCCTTCTCTGCAGCAATGGCGAAGTTTTAATCGAAGACCCCAACGTAGTAGAGACCAGGCCTGAGTTAAATATTCATCCAGACCTACATGATGTTTTAAAGATTAGATTAGATGTAGTGACATAAACATGTTGTCGCTGAATGAAACATGGTTAGATGAAAAATATTCGAATGCTGAGTTGTCTTTGCCTGGTTTTAACCTTTATCGATGTGATCGGGCCTCTGGTCATCGTCGTGGCGGAGTGGCAATCTATATATCCGATAAAATTCCCGCAGTTCAACGTCGCGACCTAGCCTCCTCCGCAGGCAACTCTTATTTTACTCCGGCAAAATATTCGAAATTTTCACTATTTTATACAAGGTTTTGACTGAGATATAATTTGGCCGAGCGAAATTGGTTAGCAAGGTTTTGACTGAGATATAATTTGGCCGAGCGAAATTGGTTAGGGTTGGGGACTGGGGCGAGAGGAAAAACGGAGAAAAAACGAAGGAGTTGCCTGCCATAACGAAACGAACTTTTTTTGCCCTGCGCATATCTTCGCGCATCGACAAAACCCCACTTAGTAGAGTAGTGACGGGTAAATTTGTTCGAAACATCCGACAAACAGCAATCTTCTCGCTATAAGCCATTAAATTCGAAGATTCCTGTTTTGAGCAAGAACTACAAAAGTGTTCTAAGAGATGTAAAATCTAAGAAGAATCAAATTGAAAATGAAAATGCAGAGCTTGATATTTTAAAACAAGATTTAATCGCGCTTAAATCAAAGGCTACATCGTCAACAGCATCAACAAGAGCATCGTGCTCTCGACAGGCATTTTCCCCTGAAGGAGGTCCAGTTCATCGTGGAAAAAGCAATTTAAGGACGACCATAACAACACCCAAAGGCACGAAAAGGAAAGGTAAGGTGTGATGCCTTTTTGTAGTACATTCTGGCAAATACAGTTGCATATAAACAAACTAAACAAAGTTCACTCATTTACATGAAAGTCAAAGACCGCATGTGTCATTCTTTTTATAATAATACTAGACCTGATATCAAAGTATGCTATATACTAGTAACCAGTATTTAATAAGTATACGGTAGTATGTAATAACCTAATATATACATTAATATATTTCATATATATACCAACTGTTACTTCCTCACTAAATTTTTCAGACTTTGGAGTCGAAAATATTTTGACATCCTTCATAGACATAGTATTATGTCTATGTGTATATATATAATATAATTCTGTATAGCCTTTGAACATGTGTTTATACATGCTGCCAGTCATCCTCTAAGTAATCTTATTTATTCTATATTTATAATATTTTTGTATACTTGTAGTGCGACCATCAAGGATTCATTTTCAAGGAAGCCTCAAGGATATTTTAGATGTCAATGTTAAAGAAATTGAAGGCCAGCCATTACTAAGTGTTGATATTCTACTACAACGACTGTATACCTACAGTTCACTGAAGGGAATTGGGAGTCGAGATCTTCTCATTGAAGTGTCAAAAATATTAGGCAAAACCATTTGTCATAAAGGAAAGGAAAAAAGGTACAGTATACAGTATCATTTTGCACATACGTAGAATCTCGAAAGTATTAAAACCGTCCCTGAAAGTAGCCCACCCCACCTCGAAAGTAGCCACCTCTCAAATAAAAAGTTTGTTTAAACCTTAATAAGTTGTAACATCTAAATAGAATATATAGCATATGGTACTAGATTAATCAATACCTAGCCAATGCTGAAAATAACAACTGGAAAGTAACCGACCCTCGAAAGTAGCTGCCCCTAGAGGCTACGAATTTCAAAGGTAGCTGGGGCGGTTACTTTCGAGATTCTATGGTATATATATATATATATATATATATATATATATATATATATATATATATATATATATATATATACCTTGATATACTTGCCCCTGCCTAACACTGCACCCTGATTAAGTGCAGAAAAATAGGTGGTTTACATAATTAATTTGAATTCTATCAAGACACCATTTCAAAAATGTCCAATGTTTATTTTTAACTTATAAATACACTTTCTCACAAATAAGGCATCAAACTTGTGTTTATATTCTAGAATTATTATTTTTAAGGCGGTATTATGAAGGAATAGTTTTGGTTGGGCGAGGATCACCTAGGAGCATTACTAAGACAGGTGAGTGAAACATACAGTATGTACACTTGTATCCACCACATACAAATTGTTCATTGATCATACTAATTGTAAATCAACATTTATGAACTATTGTTATTAATTTGTATATAATAGGACAAAAAGAAACATCATCTCCTAAGAATAAGATTTCTAGAGGTTGGTGTGCAGTATTTTCACTATTTTCAATGTGCAATTGAAGAGAAAATGCATGCTGCAACATTTGCTATTGATCCAGTAAATCATGTTTATGCTGGGTAGAGTACCTATCTTCTCACATTTATTAATACGTCTGAGGCACTGATCTCAAAAATAGGACTGGATCGAGCTTCTGTTGTTATAAAAATGAAGCCAACAGCGGCCATATTGGAGTGACCACCTAAGGAGTACTGTGGCATCACAGACATGTTGGGGAGGATTCTGACATTTGCTATTTAAATTTAGCAAAGGAAACATACTCGCTGGACAGTTATTAAATGTCAGAATTCTGCCTTTCCTCTCCGATTCACCACTGTATTCGTAATGAGGTCACTCCAATATGGCCGCCGTTTGCTCTAATTATCCAGTAAGATAAGCCTAATATGAGACGTCAAATTAGGTTTAAGATTTTATGCATTTAATGTCAACAAAGAAAATATATTGGCCAGACACTAAACCTATTTTGCGAGCGTCGCATTTCGATTTGCTTGCAAACTCGGAGCTTTTGATGATCTCTCGTCAATTTGCATTATGCAAATATACAGGCTTCAAAATAAGCTCGTCAGATACAATAAAAAGCTCAATCCAGTCCTATTTTTGAGATCAGTGGTCTGAGGTGACACTTACTGTAATTAATACTCAGAAAATGCTTATTGCAGAAGTCACATCCTGGTAATTGAGGTGAAAGGCACATTAAAACAACCTCTTTGTATTTTTATGTTGGTAGATGGACTAGATGAAGGCTGAAGTGAATGTATACTTATATGCCACTCAAATTGATATTTAATTTTTAACGATTTATTGATATTGAAATATTAATTAAAATGAGTCTATCTTCTTTTCCATAGATATTCAATTAAGTCCATGTGCACCACCTGTTTGTAAAACTCGGCTCTTGTTTCAAGGTACAGTACAGTATTATAATTTGCTATTATGCATGTTCTTGACTACTGTCTAAGCAAACTTTTACCAATGAAAAAATTACCTTAAGAAATCAGTATTTGTTTTTTGAAATCATTTTTTTTGTTAGTAATTTTGTTTTCATATTTTTAAACTAAGATACGAGAAACTCCCACAGTTCCTGTGATCTTGTAGTCCAAGATGATAGTGAAGGTAAGATATACAGTATATGAAGTAGAGGTTTACACAAATGCCTGAGGAACAGGTAACTGAATCAAAGACCATGGTGATTGATGTTTTGCCATAATACCTTTATCTCACACTTGTTTCTTGCTGACTAATCCTTGTTGTAATGTTGGGAGCTTTTATCAAGTACAATTAAATTATCTGGCTTGAACAGATTACAATGATGAATATTGTGAAACATGTTTGCAGGCCAACAGGCTTAAGAACTGATATCTTGCAAATTGTTGCAGACTCTGCTGCATGTACAGTACATGAATGTCACAATAAAACTCACTTGGTATAACTTTTAATAAAACAATGAGCAGAGAAAATATAGTGATTTGTAATTGAATGTAGAAGTCTCAATTTTGTTAAAATGTCAAACATTTAAACACACATGTTGTCAAGTAATGCATGGCACTGTGTCAAGCTTTTCCAAGCTCTTGATAGATTGAAAAGCTAGTCATGTGCAAAAAATACCTTCTTGAAAATACCTTCAGTTGTCCCTGTCTTGGCAAAATATTTCATATCAATAAAAAAATTATGAAAAAAACTATCACCTTTCATATTTAATTGTGAATCACAGTACTGGTATGGGTGAAGGCTAAATTATCTTTATTTTTCTTGTGGCAGGATTTACAGCCAGTTCCATTAGTACCTCCAAGTCTTCAATGGTGGAGAATTTGATGGGAGAATTTGAATCAATGGAAATCCTAGGTAATACATTACTTGCTTTGCAGTAATTAATTGTACTGAAACTGACATTTGTGTAGACATGACAACATTTAACTGACTTATAATTTTATAGGCATAGACCTTGTTCATGACTGTCAGATGATCTGTAAATATTGTGTGTTATTTTTGTATATGTACAATTACCATTTTGGCAATTGTTGTTTTCAAAAGCATGTTGCTATTAATTAATTTGTAAACATCTTTCTCCACGTGCAAGTGAAGTGTACTGTACCACATACTGCATGGTTGGTACTGTAAAAACAACATTTTGTATGTATGATGATTTACACTATATTTGATATAATTGTTTTTCAATCGTTTACAGATGTTGATGACTCTATGAACCAAGTAGCAAGTGAAAGTCAAGATGAACTAGGTGTCAAGTTTACTTTAATTCGGGAAGAACTTGAAAAAACTGACAATACCATTAAAGCACTTAATGAACAAATCGGAACCTTGACTGATGAAAAAGGAGAACTTAAAGCAAACTTGGAAAAAGTCGAGCATCTGTTTTTTGACTATATTACATTGTCAGATAATATTATAAAGAAACAAGATTCTGTACTCGAGTTGTACAAAGACATTCTCAGCAATGGTGAAATGCTTGGTGGTCTACTGTCACTTTCAGAGAGGTCCGAAATAACCAATGAGGTGAAGAAAGCCAAAGAATTATTCAACCTTGGAATCAGGAATAAAGAGGCTAAAGACCTTGTAAGTGTTTTTCAGCCAACTCTTTTCAATGACCTGTTGGAAAAATTGAGAAAAGATTGCCCAACAATAATTTGTGTCATGGAGCAACTGGTTATCTCCACCAAAAATGCAGGGCGCAATGTAATCAAGACACCTGGAATGAAGATGAAGGCTGTAGTCCATCTGTTGTCATCATTGATGGATGTAAGAGATCAGAATAGTATTAATGACATTCCAATCCTATTTGGTTTGTTATGCATGTGTTATGGTGCTGGGCCATCCATGATTAACCTATTGCAACGTTTGGGGCTATCTGAGTCTCACCAAGTTCTGTAAGTATAATTATGCTAACTACATTAAAGTCATCAGGTGTTTGAAGTAAACGTATACAGTAGATGATATTGTATCAATGCAATATTATTGAAAATTCCTAAAAATGTACTCGTGACCTCAAATATCAATAACAACAGCACAATAAATAATGAAGGCTGCAGTGAAATGATTTAGAAAATATACACTGTATATGTTCTAACTATAGCAGAGGAATATTTAAATAGTGTCACCCAGCCTGTGTCATACCTAAATTACCCCGTAAGAATTACTACTTTCCTTCGTTGCCAATGTGCGCAACGTTTTTAGGGGATTGTTTGTACAGAGTAAAACCTCTGAAAATTCGTAGATTTGCCACCTGTCCCAACTTAGCTGTGTTACGTAGCTTATTGTTTATTAAAATTGATTAATTTTCTCACACTACAGGATTAAAGTGCTTAAACTACAACTGCAGCAGTATAGGCGGCTAATTGAGGAGCGTGTTGCAGACAGTAGTCCAATCATTACGTACCAAGATAACATGCAGTTAATGCGTACTTCTCTTCGACATTTGAGACTTTCTAAGCTGCAGAAGGATAAAGTCAGTCAAAATAAGATGTGCGATTTTACTGTTCGAGGTTGGAGAGTTGCTGACATAGAAGGATTGGAGAAAGACTTTCAAAGTACGACGGAGATGGCTTTAGAACCTCAAGGCTGTGTTAGCAAATTAACATACGAAGAGCTATGCATTGGTAAGTATACTATATTAGCTAGCCCGCCTGTCTACCTGGTACATGGCATACGTATATACACCTTACTATGTACAGTACGCATTGTTACCAAGAAATATCGTGCCTCGCATTTTCTTAGTAAGCGTACTGAATTAACTACCTTCCAGTTTTCTCCCTTCCAGTTCCTCTTAGTATTGCATATAATAGACAAGGAGACAGTATAGATAATTGAATATTATTGCTTTTGATAGAGAAAAACCCAGAACATAAAGATGACTGGGAAAGCTTCCAAGAAAGAAACCTGCTGAGGAAAATGAACCTTGCTCTCAATGTTGTAACCGTTGAACCAAGTGATCTCAAATCGATGAGCAGTGAGAAAATGAAAGAGATCACTGAAACTACGCCAAGTACTCGGAAGTATGAAATCGATGTGCCTCGTATTCCAGAAGAATTTCCTGACATGGGTACGAAAGCTGCTGAAATATATCCACTGCCTATCTCGCACGAAAACCAATGCACAACTCTTGGCGTCGCAAGAAATCTTGACTTGTTTCAAGAAGAATTTGGGTTCAAGAGTCACAAAGAAGCGAAATATCTCCCACTTACTAATTCTGGAAAAAATTTTGATTTGGACCAAGTTTATAAACGCTTTGCGTTCTTAAAGAAACTTGAAAAGCATAAGGAAGAACAACAGAAATACGAAGAAACATTGCGTGGAGTTTCATCTACATTAGAACATTCTGTTGACGAAGAGCTTCTCGTAGTTGTTGATACTCATTTTAGCGATAGTGACGAAGACAGTGATAATTAATGATTAATTTTAGTCGACTATCGGCAACAACTCAGTTAGTTCAGTTGGCTGGGCATCGGACTATGAAGCGGGAGGTCGTGGATTCAAATATGGGCCGGACCAACACTCAGGGTCTTAAAATAATCGAGGAGAAGGTGCTTCCTTTGCTCGAAAAACTGCAATTGGTTAGACCTTCGCGTTTTCTCGGATAAGGACGTTAAACCCGCACGTTTCTCGGAAACCTTTGTAATTGGGTTGTGTAAAACTGTAAAGGTTTTCGGTTTATCGTAGAATGGTACAGTAAATCTACACTGACGTTCCAGTAATTATCGATTTCCTAATTTAATTGCAAAAAGGGGGGGTCACAAAATATTGAACTGTTATTATGTAATTTTTATGGAAAATAATTATTGAAAGGTCCATGTTTATATTAAGGATCATTTATGAGGGGGTAGATGTGTTTTCAGTTATGAACAAAAAGGGGGGTCATGATTTTTCATGCTCACCTCCACAGCACAAGGTTACCTATTTTCAGACGTTACCTTTCAATTTACACCCCCCCACCCCTGATAAATTATGACCAGTCTCTTACTGTAAAATTATAATTATTATAACCTATTATTTAATAGTAGCTGCAGTTGCACATAATCATATATAGGTTATACGTTAATTAAATACTGGAACTAAAAACTCAGAACCCCAGAGTTATTTAGCCTCCTCCGCAGGCAACTCTTATTTTACTCCGGCAAAATATTCGAAATTTTCACTATTTTAGACAAGGTTTTGAATTTCGCTCAGACAAACGGGGATTTTTGCTTGGAAAAACGGGGGAAACAACCGGAATAAAATAAGAGTTGCCTGCGGAGGAGGCTAAATTGCGGTAAGTTATAAAAAAATCTCACCAAGTATCGGCATGTCGCAAATTTCAATCGCATTTCAGACCACAAATCATCCGGTTTTTTTAATCAGTTTACTTGGGCGAAATTTTCAGTCTTTTAGACAAGGTTTTGAGATATATAAATTTGGCCGAGCGAAATAAGGGTTTCTTCAGAGGAGGCTAAAAACACAACGTTTTTTGGTGTCAGCTGATTCGGCTAGTTTTCGCACGTGCTATTTGTTTTGTATATTGATTATTATCCTGTAGTTTTGCAGAAGCCAGGAGATGCAAGTTGAGCTGCTTAGTTGGTCCGAACTTTTGCCAAATATTGGTATCAAAGATGTGAATGTAGAGCTAGATAAACGTACAAGTGTAATATATAATGGCTTACGGCCAATTGGCTTCGGTTTGTAGCAGAGATAACAACTTAGTAGCAAGGATTGAGGCGAAAAAAGATGTGCTGTTTCCTGCACGAGATCAATATCTCCGATCTGTTCTTCATATTGCTGCTGCCGATGGAAATACAAGACTTATAAAGTGCCTTGTTCAAGCTGGAGCACCGTTAAATCTTCGAGATGGAATCGGCCAGACGGCTTTGACAATATCTCTACATTTGAATAATAATGCGGCGAGTGTTTTTCTCATAGAGAGCGGAGCTTGTGTTCAGGAAGAGTATTACGAAAATACCGTTTCCCCACTTTCTATTGCGAACGTTAACAAAAATACTGACATTGTGGAATTATTAGAGAAACAGATTGGAGAACAACAGAGATTGTTGGATCACGTTTCTTCATTTTTTGACAATAGAACTGCTGATCCATCAATGAATGTTGACTCAGCTGTGCCCAAGAACTCCCAGAAAGGTGACGAGATTTCACGCGCACTGAATATAAACGTTGGTGATCAAAAAAACACCGTCACTGTTGTAGGTTGCGCAAACTCGTGTCCTGATGTTTACGGTTGTCACACGCCCGGTACTGGAGACTTTCATAATCGGGGATATCTTAACGAGACAGTGGCAAGGATAGGTGGGAAAGGGGGGTTCTGGCATGTAACGGAAAAAGTCATGAAAAGACCAACAATTAACCCCACATCTTTTAAAATGAAATTTAAAGATAATAATTATAACAATAATGAGGAAGCAATTTACGATTACGAAGACGGAGTGAGTATTGCGATGATTAAAGTGTTCGAAAAATCTGCCTTTTTCCCAAGTAATGCAGAACTGGACGAGTGCCTTATCAAAAACGGTTGCCATAATGAGGTTTTGCTATCTAAATTTAGGATGTGGCGGGAAAACTCGCACGGAGACGCCCTTTTTAAGTACCAAATGGACCTTGTTAACGATCTTATTCCGATCAGCCGATTTTATAAAGAGTCCATAAGATATGGAAATGGTCATGCCATCGAGACCGTGTGGATGCTAATCCCTGATCTATATGCACAAGTGGGAAAGATTAATTACCGAGATGAAAGCTTAATTCATCTTGTTAATGTCACAACGAAATGGCCACTTGCGTATAGAAAAATGTACCAGAGGAACAGGACAGTAAACCTTGAAGGTAGGCAGGGAAAGCAACTGGCAGGTGACGAATGGGTGGAAGACCATCTTGTTTGTCCTGTCAAAACGTACGCCAAGGCACAGACGTCTTTTTCTGTCTTGGAGATGATGTCATGCAGTTCAAACCTGTTAGAACTTGACAGAAGGATGTACAAATCTCGCGAGGCATTTGACATTCACAGGACAAGAAAGCACTGTACTCCATCTTCGCACTATGACCAACTTAAAGTTGCTCAGTTTGCAATAAAGGAGGAGTGGTTTGTGAACAAGGAACGGACTCTGGTTCCAAAATACGCTTGGGGTGACAAAGTCTTGAAAGAAGGCGAGTCAGTTTCAGCAAGGTATATAGATGCAAAATTGAAAGGAAAAGCAAAGTTGGTGAAAGAATTTACAGCTTTTCTTCACAGGAAATTCCCAAATGAGATGAAGTAGGGTTCATTGACGAAAATAAGATATGGTATGTAAACTGGTTCAACCAGATACTATAAAGTTGCAATTTCAAAGTGGAAAAGGATGTGTGCATGGAAAGAGCAAATGGTTTAATTTGATTGAGAAATTTCAACATGATGAACTTGTAATTTGTTTCTTTAACATGTTTTCACAATTTTATTTTCAAATTATAAGCCAATCATAAGCAAGGTTCAGAATAAGAATTAAGCATGGGTATAAGATTTTCAATTTATTTCACCATAGCTCTCCCAATGTTATTGAAAGAAAATTAGGTTATATTTTAATGAAGAATGTATTACAAAGTACATGTAAACTTTGAGAATAATTACAGTAACAATACCAGGCGCAGATTTAGAAGTCAGTCGCATAAATTATATTTAGAATTTGAAATTCAAAATACCTGTGAATAACAATCCTAAAGGTTTTTGTTCTGAATTATTCTTAAGAAAAGCATAACCAATAGGGTTGTTCATGAACTGTGTAATTTATGCGACTAACTTCTAAATCCGCGCCTGAATACTACATTAATTTATTATAAGTAAAAGTAATAGCATACAAAGCTGGATGTTTAACAGCTTGCTGACCTCTTTTTCTGCTATTTCTTTGCAATGCCATGTTTGTGCGTATTCCATTTTCTCTCAGGAAATACGTTTTAAAAGGTTTTAAAATTATTTTATTAAAATGTAGTGTTTCTAAAATTAGAGAAAAAAGAGAACACCCACAAACATGCATGGTAAAACCACAGACATTCAATTTTCTAAAGCTTTGAGGTGATGTACAAGTACTGTACGCAAACCAAAAATGTAAATTATATTTAATTTTTAAGCCAGGATTAGCTCTAGCCAGTATTTGAACAACTTGCCTATTTGAACATCTATCCTCGTATCTATTGTTACAGTGTTACACACTAAATGTACACATGTTAGAATTTTGTTATGTTAGAAGCTTGTAAGTATGTTACAAATATATAAGGTATACAACACAAAATATACAAATACCTGAAATATGCGAAAGTTTATTATTTTTCTGACCCCCAATCAGTGGTGTTAGCATTGGGCTGTTTTCAGAAGGTTAATAACAGACTAACAGTTTCACCCAGGGGTAGATAACATTTTGTACCTGTGATTGCAACAATTATTTTAAAATGTGCTTGCAAAATGTCTGCACTAAAAATTCAATATCATTACTAATCATAGTCTAATAGTTGGTGGATTTGGATAGACAAGCAGCTTCACTAATGAAAAGAACTATTAACTTTGAATTCACATGCAATATTTATTCAAAATTTTGCAAAATGTGCCTGCAAGAAGCAATAAAGTTTACTGTGACTGTAAGTCTCAACTGAACTTTATGTGCCCCTACCCATTGAGCTATAGCATTACTATTGACAAGTAAAACCATCTGGCATTAAAAAATACAACAGCATGCACTTCTTATCAACTACATGTAAAGTTAAACTTCAATTATGCCTTACTGTCGATGCAATGGAAGTGTTGATAAAATATTGCATCAATTCATTTCCTTGAGTTGATCTATTTGATCACAAATTCAAATTTCTGTTTACTTTCTGTGCATTTCCTATTGGTTAATAGGCTGTGAAACAAAATCTCTTGGTTCATTGCCGGTTCATTAAGTTATTAAAGCAATTTTCAATCAAAATATCAAATGAATTTATTGATCAAGGAAATAAATTGATACAATATTTTATCAACCCCTTCATTCCTTCGACAGTAAACCATAGCATAACACAGTTTTATTACTGCTACTTATACCTTTTCATATTTTGGAACATATGACATAGAAGCCAACAAATTGTGGGCATTTGTCCCAAGACAAACAGAGACAGATACAGTGTTTCTTTTCAGTTCTACATTCTCCGACAATATATCCATATATATCAGCATATGTAGGAACTTCTCAAGGAGGACCACTGGAACAAATTGTTTGCTGAGCAAACCAAAGTTTGAAAATGTGTCGAAATTACCTTCTTGGATGCACTTCTGGTTGCTCCCAGCCAAAAATAACTTAAGAGTATTGACACTAAATGTCTTCCCCGTAAGCTGAATAACTGCTTGAATAACCTTCAGAGCATCTGCAGTTCCATCAGTTATTATGAACTTTCCGCGGCTATGACAGTTGTCACAACTTGTGACACAGGTAAAACCATCACACTCTTCACCATAATATGTTCTAATGATCTTATGCCTGCACTGAACCGGATCTTCAAGAAAGTTGACAAGGTCATTAAGTGTTTTATGTTGCTGATGAAAATGTTCTTGACGCTTGAACATGCTTAGCAGTGCTGTCTTGTCAGTATGGCTGTAGTAAACACGGCAGGTTGCTGGTTCACCATCACGACCTGCTCTTCCAACTTGCTGGTAGTACTCATCAATGCTGGTTGGCACCTTTGCATGAACAACATAACGGACATCATGTTTGTCAATACCCATGCCAAATGCAGAGTTTGCAACAATACAGTCAACTTCTCCACTGCTCCACTTAGCAAAGTTCGATTCCTTTACAGTTGGTGATAATTTACCATGGTATTTCACACAGTTCAAATTTCTCTTTACCATCTCAGAGTGGATTTTGGTAACATCATGTGGTAAGACACAGTATATGATTCCACATTTCCCTTGCTCGTTTGCATATGCACATAATTCGTCATAAAACTTGGTAGTTGATGGTCTCTCTTTAACTTCAATGAGGAGATTATCTCGAAAGACACTATCACGTAAGACAGTCAAACTACCAAACAATTCTGTTAATACTGCCAGTCGAAATTCTGGTACTGTTGCACTCAACAACAATTTTGGACATTTAAGTTTGCTCAGTTTCTCTGTAACAACCTTATATACAGGTCTGAATGTTTCCCCCCAGGAAGTAATTGTGTGGGCCTCGTCGAATACGACTCTTTCAATGTTATTCGTCTGAATTTTCTCGTAAAGGTCTCCTTCGTCTAACATTTCTGGAGTAGATAATATAATTTTAAATTCGTTGAATTTATCCAACTGTTGTTTCTGCACGTCAGTTGGAACATCTCCTGTGAATTTACAAAATGCAATGCCCAAGTCTTTACAACGAACCATCAGGTCGTCGATGAGATTCTTTGTGGGAGAAATAAGTATAGTTGGCAATGTGACTAGAACGGCTGGCAGCATAAATGTCAAGGATTTTCCACGTCCCGTACTCAGAACTCCAAGAACATTTTCTCCTTTCAAAGTGGCAGTTATTATCTCCTTCTGAAGAGGTCTAAAACTTTCGAATCCAAAATAATCTCGAAGTGTACTTAACAACAATTCTTCCAAGCCATTAGCCTCACTCACAACCTGCGATACGCCAGCATTTATACGACTTTGCTCTCCTGCCAATCGAGAAAAGTCAATATTTTCAGCGTTGTCATCTTGGTCCATTTGCTCTCCCGATGCTTTCCTGGCGATTCTAGCTTGAACAATAAGTAGCTTCATTGTTTCTCCTTCGTTACAAATGGGGAAAAGATCATAGTCAACTATGTTTCCATCCTCATCTGTACAAGAAAGGGGCGAGGCAGATTTTACATTCGAGTCGATCAATTCGCAAAAACACACACCGTAACCAAATGTAACGGCCGCTTCGAAAGTAGAACTTGCTTGAACAACAATTTGTACCCCAAAGCCATTTACAACGAATGATTTCGAATGTTCTGTATCCAAAGGAATGACAGATTTAAGCTTTTCCGATAGCTGAATAACAACGTCTGCATCAACAGCCGCCGCCATTTGCAATATGAAATAATAAGATCGCGCAAATTGTGCCTATGGGGGTAGGGGTGAATTACAAAGTCCTCAAGGTGAAGTACGTGGTCCGTACGGCTCGGGTTATGGCAGGCAACTCCGTCGCTTTCTCGCCTTCTCACCTAACCCCCAATATCCCCCTTATCCCCTTGCTAACCTCCCAATATCTCCCTTATCCCTTTCTATCCCCATGCCTATAACTCTTTTCGCTCGGACAAACGGGGGTTTTTGCTTAGAAAAATGGGGGAAACTACCGGAGTAAAATAAGAGTTGCCTGCGGAGGAGGCTAGTCGCGACCTAGAATCAGTGGAACTCGAAAGTATGTGAATGGAGATTACACTTCCGAAGTCGAAAAGTTTCCTCTTAGGAACATATTATCGCCCCCCAAATAAAACAGATTTTCTGGATTCTTTCAGATCGTCCATTGAAGTAGTTTCAGCTGAAAATAAGGAGATCCTGATTGCTGGCGATTTGAATTATGACTTTCAAATCTCAACCACAGAAACGAAAACACTGAAGGGCATATTACGGTTGTATCATTTAACTCAATTAATCGTCTGTCCTACAAGAATTACAAACTCTAGTTCTACTCTCATTGACCTCATAACGAATGTCGTGAAAAATATTACCAAGCAAGCAGTCATCCCTTTCAGTTTAAGCGATCATGACTTAATCGTATGTGTGCGGAAAATCAACAACAGGAAATTTGAACCAAAGACAATAGAATGTAGGGACTATAGAAATTATTCCCAGGAGAGATTTTGTGAAAGCCTTATGTAGATTTCATGGGAACAAGTCTTAATCGATCACAGTGCTAATAATGCCTGGCTTTCGTTTAAAGATAAATTCAAATCGGAATGTGACAAACATGCCCCTCTGATAAAGAAGAAAGTTAAGGGTGTAAATTATCCATGGCTCACATATGAAATAAGAAAAAGAATGCACGAGCGGGATTACCATCTAAAGAAGGCAAGACAAACAAACAATGAAGATCACTGGAACGAGTATAAAAATAGGTCCGCTTAGGCGTACATGTATCTGCGCTAATATGTACAGGTATCATATGTACATGAAGATATGTTTTCGGTATTCTCATATGTAATATTTAAAGAATAGAAAACATTTTCCATGTTCCATTGAGTTGATAGAGAAACACGAGTGAAACGTTGCAATGTGGCATTTATGTGGCTGGGAACACTGGGCCAAAGGGCGAATGTTTTATCGCTATTTTGAGTTCTTCCAATGTTCCATGAGTGTTTCTATATTAACTCGAAGGAAACACAGATCCATTTCATTTATAATTGTATAAGTAACCCTTTGAAATTTGATAAACGTGCAATTAATCATCGATTGAGCATGCACTGCAGTTATACCAATAACAATGTTATAACTGCAGTCTCAAATGGTACTGTATTTTGCAAGTATAAATTGTATTAAACTATGAAAATTTGAAAAATAAAAGATTAATCCAACTTGGTTCTAAACATGCATGTAAAAGATTAAAAATATATATGAAATTATAACTTATAAACTGTCTTGTATATGAAATAGATTAATAGATATTATAAACGTAAACAAACTGAAACAGCATTATTGAAACGTGTTAAGTTGATAACTGTTATAAGCGACTTTGTCTGTGAGCTATATGGTTACTCAATTTCATTACTGAACTTATTTTTTTGCAAGTTGATATCTTTTGTCTGAGATGATTGTTAACCTTAACCAACATTACTGGAACAGTAAACCAGCTCAATATTGCTGTTTTGTTTTATTGATTTGATGTCTATTTTTTATATATTGATTTGAATTTACACAAATTTACTGGTAATACGCCTTGGAAAACTGTCAAACACAAATTATCCGATATCCTGCAGGATAATAGAGAATATCCGTCCGGATACCGGATAGCGAGATTATCCACAATCCGGCCAGATACTAAATCCCGTGCACCCCTAGAATAGACATTCGCTGCGTACAACCAGGTACAACCAGGCACATTTGCGGATGTCTCACGTAACCCCACCCCCCCCCCCCCCCCCCCCCCCCCCCCCCCCCCCCCCCCCCCCCCCCCCCCCCCCCCCCCCCCTTGTTGACCCCCCTTATGTTGTAAACCGTTTTCAACATCTATTCACAATAATAGTAGTTCATGAACATGTGTAATATTAAACAGATGTAAGTTGAACAGTTGCATAAAAATGCAGTTGAACATAAAGATAAAATAGTTGTATAACATATTACAACATAGATACAAGATGTTGTTTGGTCCTTCGAAGAGGCTTTCTGGTCCTTCGAAGAGGTTTACTGGTCCCCGAAGAGGTTGAATTGTCCTCCGAAGAGGTTGAGTTGGCTGTCTTGGCTGAAATATATTTTGATTTTAACGAGGCTTTAAAAATATTTTGGCGTCATGTCGATGACTCCATACAACCTACGAAAACTGTTGTATATCACACTTGCAAATTTATTGTAGTTCATATTAAAAATACTTACCGAATTGTAAAGAGTTCTTCTTGAATGTCTTGAATAATATTCTTGAAACAATGGCGTCGAAATATATCAAAGTCGGAAGTTGTCGACATCTTATCGGAGCGCGCTGATTGGCTATAATCTAACACACACACAAACAAACCTAACATGCACGATAGCAATGTATATGCGCTTCGCGCAGATACAAAAATCTCAGGAATATGGTAAAGCACAAGATAAAAATCGCTAAGGCTACCCATAATCGGAATATTATCCGGAACAACACCGACGATTCAAAGTCATTCTGGCGAACAGTAAAAAAAATACTACCAAATAGTAAGAATAACCAAAGGATAACATCTATCAAAGTAGAAGGAAAGGTGATTTACGATAAGGGTAGCATTGCAGAATCATTTAATCAGTTTTTTTGCGGAATTGTTGAAAAAATTACGTCAAGTTTAAACCAAGAATCCCGGCAGTCTGCAAATGATACCTCGGAGTTACTCACTGTCCATTCTGATCAGCCGTTTACAAATGAGGTACTTAAATTAGAGCCAACATCTGTCAGTATTGTGTGCCGATTGCTACAAAATCGCAAGATAAATAAGGCGTCCGGTTTAGATGATATTCCTGGTCGCCTTTTACGGTGCTACTTGCATTGCAGAAAGTTTGACTCATATTATTAATACCTCTTTTGCTACTGGATCTGTCCCTGATGATTGGAAATTGTCTAGAGTTGTGCCTTTATTTAAGTCCGGTAAAAGGGAAGAATGTGATAACTAGACCTATATCCATACTTTCAATAACATTCAAAGGTGGCCGAGAAAGTGGTGTATTACCAAAAAAATCATCTTATAGCAGCGACACAGTCTGGTTTCCGCAAGGGATACTTTACAACAACTGCGATTATCGCCTTTGTGGACAACATCCGTAAAAGCATGGACGATGGCCAAATTACCGGAGCGGTCTACATTGACCTAAAAAAAGCGTTCGACACTATTGACCACAATCTCCTTTTAACCAAACTTCAAAGATATGGCTTCTGTGCCAATAGTATTGGTTGGTTCTCCTCTTACCTACAAGGGCGTTTCCAGCGTGTGCAAATAGATGGAGATCTTTCTTCCAGTTTCCAAATAAAAAGCGGTGTCCCTCAGGGTTCTATTCTAGGCCCAGTGCTATTTATGATTTACATAAATGATATGACCTCTAGTATTCAGTTTTCGAATGTAATGTTATACGCAGATGATACTGTGTTATTTTTTGCTGCGAGAACTGCTGCGGAGGTAGAACTCAACCTCAGCTTCGACATCAATAATATAGCCTCATGGATGTTGAAGAACAAACTGTTCCTAAACACAGAAAAGACCGAATATGTTATATACGGTACTCACCAAAGATTGAAACGAGACGAATCAGTTATGTTATTATACAATGGAGTCCCTTTGAGGAAATCTAACTGTTAAATACCTAGGAGTCCACATTGATTGCTCATTGTCTTTTAATGATCACATTGATTATTTAATAAGAAAAGTCTCTCAGAAACTAGGTATTCTTAGACGCCTAAGGAGTTCATTACCTATTGATACGGCTGAAAAGATTTATAAGACAATGATTATACCTTCCATCGACTATTGCGATGTTGTGTCCCTTACAAAAATTCCACACGATTTCACACGTGTGAAATTCATCATGTGATTTTGGAACATGTGATTTTTCACACGTGTGAAATTTTACCATATGTGAAATTTCACATGTTCCAAAATCACATGCTTTCACACGTGTGAAATGTACCATATGTGAAATGATTTCACACGTGTGAAATTTCACATGTTTGAAAATTTAAAATTGAATTTGAAACTACATTGCTTAGAATATAAAAAATAAAGGTGAAGCTAAACATGCAAAAAGTCCAAACATCTGATGTAATATTTTTTTAAATCTAATTTTAATTAATTACTTGTCAGGATATGACTACTAATTACAAAACATAAATTTTGCTTTGAATTATATACAGAGAATGCTTGAAATACTAATTTATACTCACATAGAAAGTTTCATAAAAAGTTTTAATATAAAAAAATGTTATTGCATCATGTGGTTGATAATATGTACAGACCATATAATAAGTTATATATATATATAAATATATATATCAGACTCGTTCAGCTTTTAGCCTCCTACTTTCAACCGCATTCCGTTCATCTTTGCATTTTTGAGCCATTGCAGCCCTCACTGATGATGGGGGTGGAATCCGGAAATCGTTTAGATACATGGGCTATGATAAGGATACAAAGAAAATAATTAAAAATAATGCATACACATGTTTTATGGAACATGTATCAGTGGCGACTGGCAGGGAAGTGACTTGTAAGTGATGAGCATGTTATAAAAATCAACTCTACAGGAACTTACATATTATCAGTTGGACTTTCTCAGGATCCAGTGCTGAACGACCTTCCTTGCTTTTGCCAGTTACAGATGAAGTTGCAAGAACATTTCTTTCAAAAAGAACCCCCAATAACACCATTGTCATTT
This sequence comes from Chrysogorgia sp. JL179-B06, assembly GCA_035772405.1. NCBI lineage: Eukaryota > Metazoa > Cnidaria > Anthozoa > Scleralcyonacea > Chrysogorgiidae > Chrysogorgia > Chrysogorgia sp. JL179-B06. The sequence continues at coordinate 630,315 of JAYKKM010000088.1, forward strand.
TCCTCTCACTTTTTGTATTTAAAATTTCAGACACTTGGACAGAGTCAGCAATGCTCTAAAATAATGAATTATAATCAGCCTTATAATATAAGATACAGTATAGCAATAAACAATTATTGGATGAGGTTTTTGTGATATCCGGAATTATCAAGGTCAAGGTGAATGTTATCAGCTGAAGGCTGAGGTTGACAAACTTACATAGACCTTGATAATTCTGGATATCACAAAAACCAAATTCGAAAACCAAATTGTTTTATTATACATTTTATTTTTAAGAATAAAAGTTTAATTTGCATGACATCACACTTGCATAATATTTATTATTATTATTATTATTATTTAATAAAATCTTGATTTGCAATATACACAGGTTGTAAATTTAAAAACTCAAGTTTACATCAATAGTGATAATTAAGAGTTTTCTATCTCAATATAGGACAATACAATATATAATATCACGTTTGCGAGTTTTCCCTTTGTCTTAACGGGTTGATTTAATCACTAATACACCCCGATTGAAGTTGTATTAGAACTAATACGACCGCGGCAAACCGTGACGACAGCTAGTATTACACTAATACGACCTAAGGTAGGATGAACCCCAGTAGAATTATCAAATCACACACGAAACATTGCAGTATTACATCATTTTTATTAACCCAACGAAAACACAAATATAAAACGTCCTGCCATCTCGAAGTATGCACAGACTGCCGCACCCTTTCGGGAAAACTCGCAAACGTGATATTCGGGTCATTTAGTAAAATTCCCTCGGGCCTTCGGCCCTTGGGAATTTTACTAAATGACCCTCATCGAGCGGGCGGTTTAATAGCTAATACGCCTGATTTCATGATATTACTTATAATAATTATATAAGTCGATTATGCTAATTAAAGTAAAATGTTAAAATGTTAAAATTTGTAGACAATATTTATGTTCAGTAAAAAGCTGCGCTAAACTAATGCGTCCCACTTTCGTACGCAGTATGGTAAGAAACTGTCTTGAAACCGTTTAGTGCGACATTTAAATATCGGAAATTTGCGAGATTTTCTTAGATTGTATTGAGACTGGACTGGATCAGGCATCAAGGCGTTTAAATTACTTGAAGCATGTAAAACTTTTGAATAAAATTATTTACAAAGTGTTTCTCTTCTATCAAAGAGTGTCGGCAACTTGAGTTCCACAAGTCCAGCAGCATACGACAAATGTGGACAGATGATCCTAATTGCACGACGTTGGATTTTCTCAACTTCATCATCAAGCTTCGAAGTTAAAGATGAATGCCATACAGGACACGCATACTCTAAGACCGGGCGAATGAAGGAGCAGTAGACAGAACGTAAGTCCTTTGAAGGGACGCCACTGCGTCGCAAAGTTCGCAAAGCATAGAGACGTTTGCTCGCTTTAGTACACACATGTTCAATATGAATGTCCCACTTTAGATTGTTAGACAGGTGAACTCCCAAGAGTTTAATAGTGTGAACCAATTCAAGCGGTTGGTCATTAATTGCAAGGGGTTGTAACGAAGGTTGACTCTTCGCGAAAGACACAATGAATTCCTTAGTTTTCTTAGCGTTGAGCTTCATGTTATTGTCAGAAGTCCAGCGAGCAATATCATCAATTTCCCGTTGTAAATTCGAGGTACTTCCAGGTGTCAGGGATACAACTTCGGAAACCGTACAGTCATCGACAAATTTGTACAATGGAAATGCTGTCGTCAAATAGTTTACCATCACCAAAAAGAAAAGGGGGCCCAATTTAGTCCTTTGCGGTACGCCAGCATTAATAATTTTCCAGGTAGATTTAAATTTACCTAATTTCACGCGTTGCTGTCGATTCCGAAGAAAGCTTGCGCACCAGTTCAAAAGGACTGGCGGAACGTTGAAACGCTGAAGTTTCCGGATGAGAACATTATGGTCGATCCGGTCAAACGCTTTGGAAAAGTCGATCATACACGACCGAACCACAGTTTTAGGGGTCTCAGTTGTTAGTAGCCATTGATGAACAAGATGGACAAGTGCATGTGTTGTTGAAGACTTTTTGACGCCACCAAACTGAAAAGGGTCAATATGCGGCATAATGATGGCAGACAACCACTGGAATGCAAAACCTTCAAGAACCTTACTTAGTACGGCAGTCAAAGAGATTGGTCTAAGGTCACTGTCAATTGATAGTGGTTTAGGAATCTTTGGTAAAGGCAACACATCTGCTTGTTTCCACAGGGAGGGAACATATCCTTCACTAATCGACAGGTTGAAAATCGAGCATACTGGACGACATATAACTGAAGATAAGTTCTTGAGGAGCCAATTTGGAATTTCATCCGGACCATTGGATTTGTGCTCTTTGATCCTTGTAAGAGCGCATTGTACGGCTTTTGGACTGATGATGAACTTGTCGGGTTTGTTTGTTACTGGAATGGGAGTGTAGTCTAGCTGCGGAATATCGTCTGTAACTTTTCCAAAAGCGTCATTGATAGCTTCGGCAAGGTCCATATCTTTCAAGAAAGTACCATCAATGTATATACTTGAAAGCGGTGCAGGTTTTGATTGACCAGACAAAAGCTTGATGTTGCTCCACCATTTCTTTGGGTTTGAATTATTCAGATGACTGATGCAATTATGGTAGAAGCGACGACGCGCTGACTTGCAAAGACTCATTACTTTGTTACGGTGTAGTCGATATAAGTCTGAATTACCATTGAGCCATGCACGCTGACGTTTTTTTATGGTTGCCTTGATATCAGGGGTCATCCATGGTTTGTCTGTAGGGTGTACTTTGACTGTGCGGATGGGCAGGTGTATATTGATTTCTTCAGTGATCAAAGCCTGGAAATTTTGTGACTGGTTTTCGCAGGAGTTGAGACGATACAAGGAGTCCAATTAACCGACTGCAAAGAGGAGAATAAGGCGTTCTTGTTGGAAACTCTACAGTCACGCCGTTGATATTGTGCAGTCGGTAAGCTAGGTGCTTTATTACCAGTAGGTTGGAGAAAAACACTGTAGTGATCCGATGAACCCAAAGGAGGGAGAATTGTGGGTTCATTGTAGTATTCTGACAAATTAGAATAAATTTGGTCTTAGACATTATTGCCTCGTGTTGGTTTAAATACAAGTTTCTTCAATTTGAAAGATGAACACAAGTTTCTCGGTTTAAACTGGTTAAAGTCACCAAGAATGACTATTGAGGAATTTGGGTAGTTGGTGATTATCGAATCCAGGCTGTTGAATATGTGGGCACGAAGTTTGTTGTCGTCGTTTTGTGGTGGATGATAGATAGTACCCAAAATTATTGAATTAATTCCTCTCGGTAGACGGACAGGTTTGAGAAGGAACCACTGGCTTTCGATATCGGGGTAGTTCACTTCAGGTAATTCAACAAAATCAAACTTCGAATTAATAAATGTGCACAAGCCCCCACCGCGTTGATCGTTTGCTCTGTCCCTCCGGCATGTTATAAAACCAGGTATGTTAATGAGTTGGTCGGACACGCTTGATGAAAGCCAAGATTCAGTAATAACAGCAATGTCGCATAAATTATCACGAACAGTTTCACAAAGTTCATCAATTTTGTTAATCATAGACCTTGTATTGCTGAGAAATATTGTACGAAATGAAGTTCCCGATGGCTCAGAACGCCGTACATGGACAAGCGAACGCCGATGGGTTGGGAATCTCTTAGGGACTTCGTATATTTGTATTTGTGACAATACGGTAGACGTCCTTGTTGATGCAAATACGGTCTTCGGTATACGGGGACGATTAACAACAACAGAAATTGATTTTGGCTGGAGAAATGTTTTTGCTTTACGACCTCTGCTACCACGTTGTCGATTTAAAAGGCCCATATTTCTTAATTTGTTCCAAGTCGAAGATGAAACTGGAAGCAGCGATTCGCCATGGCGTCGTAATTGAGTAGAGTTGAAGGGTTTCCACCAGTGTGTCAGTGAAACCAAGATATTTCTTGAATAAGACAGCATAGTGTCGCATAATACAACTCAATTGCATCCAGATATATTTAGGACTAAGCTTATTCACATTAATAAAAGAGAAACACAACGGGAAACTGGAAATATATATATAAAGTCGGAGCTCAAATACAGGCAGCCATCACAGGCGCTCACAAAAGTGTCTTGTTATGATTTGTTAGAGAAGTTTGTCAACAGGTATGTCTTTAATTCCAATAATTTTGGTATTCTGGGTGAAACTAGGAGATATGTTATTCACAATACAATGTTTTTATTTCGTCAACGCAAATATATATAACATTCCCTGACAACTTGTTGTGCAAGTGTGATGCCATGCAAGGTACATTTGCATATCAAACAAACTAAAATTTCTCCAGAACAAAATGTAAATCTTCAAACTATGTTACTCTATAATTTTAATAGTTCTTACCAATAAGACAATAACACATTTTGTGTCAGGTGCACTTTAACCCCCAGAGCTTCACACTTGACAAGCAAAATCGTCTGGCATTAGACAGAGTAAAATTATAGAAGGGCCGGTTTTGTTGTTGGGTTAAGAGGAGATCAGATTGACAGATAGGCTCAGTTAACCCTTTAACACCCAGAGCTTCGCAATTTACAAGTAAAATTGTTAGACAGAGTACAATTATAAAAGGGCCGGTTTTGTGGTTAAAGGATTAACGTCTGAAAAAGTTATTATTTTCAAATATGCAGAAATCACAACAACATTAAACATTAAACACAACAATTTCATCAATTTCCATAATTAATTGTAAGCCAATGAGAAGGCACGTAGTGACTACAATGTATAATAATTATTTATTTTTGTCAACTTACCGAGAGGTGGAAGTGATGGACCATGGTGTTAATTTGCATCACCATTGTTACTCTGATCATGATCAGATGTGTAGGCAGACTGTGTTGGAGCCATTTGTTCTTGCTGTACCGACATACATGGTGAAGGACTTTTAGCTATCTGAGGTGGTGAAGGACTTTTCTGGCATTGACTTATTATCAAAGGGCTTTGTGGCCGCTGAGTAAATGGTGGTTTCGGTTGTACTCCTGATGGTGATGCACTTCCTCGCCTCTGACTGGCTGCTGAAGGGCTTCCTTGTCGTCCAAGCAAAGGACTTGCCGATCGCTCCTCTTCTCTATCAGCAGCAAAGCTTTGAGAGATTGCTTCTTTGCATGCTTTTCTAATAAGATTTGGCAGACCTGCAGAGAAAGACAACAATTTCTCATTAAATTCTTGTTAAAGGGGCCTTTGCAGGAGCATTTCATGGGATTGCCAACCTTGGGGCAATTTTAAAAACCTAAGGTCACACTTGTGATATTTGGTTTGAACTTTTCCTGTACAAATTTAAAGAAAATTGCTTTGAATTATGTGTTTTTTACGAGTCTGTAAAACGGGCCTTTGTCACAACTGATACAGTTTGATTGGTGGTTCAGTACATAATTTGCACCCTAGTGTTTTGCTTGGTATTTGTAGATTCAATTTGCTTTTTAACTGAAATGCATGCAAAATGATTGTGACTTTTTTACTTTACTGTGAAAATGTTTGATTTTAAGTATTTTTTGTCTTACAGCTGCTTACCCTGGTGAAAATCTTGAAAGGATCCTACAAGATCCTACAAGATCTTGCAAGATCGTGCCAGGAATGCTGTTTTCCAAGATCTTGGCAAGATTCAACCAAAATCCTGCCAAGTTTCTGTCGAGAAACTTAAATCCTGTCAGGATCTTGCCACGTTTCTGTAACAATTAGTTATTTAAATGCACTTGCACCAAATCTAGGTTACTTTGTTCAATGAAACACAGAACCGGTATAATAGAAATATGTGCAAACAACAAACCCGCATCAGTTTACTACAGTATATATTTGCTGTATATATATACAGTATTTTTCATTTATAGACCCGGAGTGAGGGGGATTCAGCGAAATATTACCCAAAGTGATGTCATATAATAATATGACATGACTGAGGGTAATATTTCACCGAATCCCCCGAGCTGAGGATATATTATACCGAAAATAGTTCAAACATCAAATATACATGCATGCATGTCTGCTTCAAAAGTCAATGAACATTCGCCAGCCTCTGTTCCTGCCATTTCTCATTGCTTTGCTTAACTGCGTGTAGTCCCCAAAATATTGCAGCGTGAGATATTTTACATGTCACCCGTTCCAGAGTGAGATATTTTATTTATCTCACTCCACACTCGGAGATCGGGAACTGGGGCGGAATACCGTGAAAAATCTCCTCGTCACATGGTACAAATGCTGTTTTCTCAAGTTGAGGTACCTGTTCTTTTAGACCATGAAAAAGATTTGAACGAACTTTAATAATGAATTACTGTTATTCAGTGTACATAGTACATTTAAACATTAATACAGGGATCATTTAACATTGAATTTCATGAAATGTTGTCAATGAAGTTATCATGTGTTGCAACAACTGCAATATATCCTGATATTTCATCTTCTGTTGATGAAACAATTATTAATGCTGAAAGTTAACTTCAAAGGATATTTGGTAAATATATTTGCAAATAAAGATTTGTCCACTTGATGTCACACACGTAACCTAAACAATTCAAAATAAAAATGGTTTTGTACCATTTTAAAGAAAATGTGGTTATTATTACTGTTACTGCTATTATTTTCAGGGTAAGGCCTGTTCACCCCCGCATTTGGCAAGTAATTGTTATTGAACAATTGGAATGGGCTAACAGTACTGTTTACTTACTTTTTTGAAGCATAATATTTGCATTTTGGAATTCCTTAACCATGTGTTTCTCTGTTAACAATTTTTTTTGTAAATCTTTGATTTCTCTCTTTAAATCTTCCTTGGATTCTTCACTTCACTAACATCATCCTCATCATCATATTCTGTTGTGGGTCCATCCTGCCAATGATGTCTTTGAATGCTTGCTCTTGGGCAGCCTTTTTAGCATTTGTGACTTTTTTCTATAAAAAGTGGTTGTTAGATAAATATAATAATTGGGCTAAGTAAAATCATTTTACCATCCGGCCAGATACCAATCTGCCTGATAGTTAAAGAATGTACGGCAGGTAGGCAGTTGCGATATTGAAAAAAATCGATATATCGATATCGAAAAACAAATATCGATAATATCGACTATATCGAATTATGCAAATGAGAAAACGTCATTTAGTCAACTTGCATGTATACGCATCACAAACAGTTAAAAAGAAGTACATGAATTTCAAAATTCCGTTGTGTTTTCAGCCAAAAACTTTGTTGTTGATCACAAGTAATATTAGCCTGCGTGCAGACGCTTGATCAAACAGTCGAAGAGATGCAGGAATCAAATTTTGCAACGCCAATTTAATACAGCCGTGAGCCGACATGTAGTCGTTACTCGTTACACTGTTTCGTTTTAGCTTATCAGTTTGTCGTATTTGTCGATTATTCTTCTGTTCTTTGTATGAAAACAACAATCAGTTAAACGTTTACTGTAGTTTGACACTGTTTCGTTAATAATTAGCGTTATTTGACAGCTGGGCGTCGACTTTAAAGTTTTAAACCACATGTTACAAAAATATCGGATCGGATATCGGCCGATATTGACAAAAAAATATCGGATCGGCACGAAAAAGCCGTATGGGTTGACTTCTATTTTCAAGCGTTCAATGCCGCTGCTTGGTGATCTTATGTGGTCACAGTTTCTCTGTTTCCGCTTTTAATTTCAATTACCCACGCACTTGTATCATAAATTCGCAATTGCCGCCATACACACGTTGTCTAAACTTCACCGGTGAAAACAATAATTGCCGAATAATCGGAGATTAAGTTGTTTAGTTACAACTTTCGATATTTTCGATATGCGAAAAATCGAATATCGAACATCGATATTTTTGAAATATCGATATTTATCGAAAATATCGATATATCGCAACTGCCTAACGGCAGGATAGTTTTGTTTACAAAGCTCAGTCCTTTTTAGAAGAATACTTGAATTACTTAAAATGTAGGGAAATTATTAAACATATTTTGGCTTGAAATGTTGGGAAAGAAACCAAAAGTTTTTAAATACAACTGCTGGTTAATTGTTATTAACTACTTACAATTCCAGTTTTGTTTTTTTGGCGAGTCGACAAATTTTGTCAATTTAAGAATGTATGATATATGGGCGATCGTCAAGCTCAAACCTCAGAAAATGCCGAACAGGAATCGAACCTGTAACCTTCTGGTTGCTGGTCAGACGCTCTAACCATTGAGCCACAGAGACTCAGATGGAGAGGGATGGTTACAATGATGTTTAATCTTTAATTAAATTTCTTTATACACGGTAGCCTATTCAGTAAAACTGTTTTTCAAAGGGCCGTGCTATTATAGTTAAAAATAAGTACAGCATAAACCTAACTATATAAATATATCAATAAACAATACTAAAATAAAAATACAAATGTAAGTCAATATATACAATTATATTACAAGTCGTCAGCTATTCAATTATGAAAGATTCTTAAGTCGTCGTTTGAATGACGAGATAGATAGACTTTGATAATTGTCAGTTACTTCATTGGACAGTTCGTTCCACGAAATTGCAGCCCTATATGAGTAACTTCTTTTAAGGTAATTAGTATTTGGTTTTGCCAAAGTAAGTTTAGTGCCATTACTTCGTAAATTGTAATTTTCATTATCACAAGTATTAAATAAGTCAACAAGATAATTTGGTAATTTCGATGTCAATGCTCTAAATGTCATCAAAGTTTGACGATTTCCTAGAATCTCGTGAATTGACATCCAACCAAGTTTTTCTAAAATTTCAGTGGAACGAACATTGTAAGTATCACCAGTTATAACACGCGCCGCTCTCCTTTGTAGTTTTGAAAGTTTATTAATATGAGTAACACAACCATCGTTCCAGACAGTTGAGCAATATCTGAAGTGAGGCAACACTAAAGCATTATACATATTTATTAGAATTGTTTGGGGAGCAAATGATTTTGCCCTTCGAAGTAAAGCAATGTTTTTCGAAATTTTCTTACATTGTACTTCATTGTGTTTTCCCCACTTCAGCTGTTCATCAATAGTTACACCAAGTGATTTCTTATGGTGGACTTGTTTGATTTTATCACCCCCTATGCTTATTTCAGGGCTTTCGTTAATTGAGGCCAGATGATATTTGGAGCCAATAATCATAAATTCGGTTTTAGTTTAAAATTTGCCATAAGCCACTGGTGAACATTATCGAGATCATTATTAAGTTTATTTTGTATCTCATAGGAATTATTACCTTTACAAGTGAGATTCGTATCATCAGCGAATAAAGTCGCCTCAGTTTTTTCCAAACAATTTGGTAAATCATTTATATACAGGAGAAAAAGGATGGGACCAAGGTTAGATCCTTGTGGTACTCCACAATCAATTTCTCCTGTATCGGATGATCTGCCGTTTATTACACAAATTTGTTTTCTGTTCCCGATATAGGACTTAAACCATTCGAGAGTGTTCCCTCTTATACCATAAAATTCAAGTTTTGAGATAAGGATCTCATGATTAACAGTATCGAATGCTTTTTTGAGATCTAAAAACAGGACACCGCTAATCATACCTTTATCCATGTTGTATAGCCATTCATTCGTAGAACTAAGCAACGTAGTTTCGGTAGAATGTTGTAACCGGAAACCAGACTGCTGTTCAACGAGGATATTATTTTCAGTCATAAATAATCTTAGCTGTTTGCATACCAATTTCTCAAAAAGTTTAGCGACAACAGAGGTTACCGAAATTGGTCGATAGTTACCACAATCAGTTTTATCTCCTTCCTTGAAGATTGGCGAAACTTTAGCTAATTTCCAGTCCTCAGGGAAGATTGCTGTCTGAAGTGACAGATTATAAATGCGCAATAGCGACTCAGTAATAGTTTCACCAGCGTCTTTTAACAGCTTCATACTGATACCATCAATACCTGATGATTTTATAGTTTTTAACTGGCTTAAAGTGTTCATTAATTCCAGACTGGTCACATTTCTGAAATAGAACGAGTTTTCAACAGGAGTCACAAAGCTCAATGGATCAATATCACTGTCTTTAATATTATCAGCTAATTTAGAGCCAATTGTTGAAAAATATTTATTAAATCCATTAGCAATATCTTTATCTCCAGTTAAAATTTGATCATTAGCGTTCAATTGTTTGACTTGCGTGGTCTTGGATTTCTTATTTAACAATTCATTAATAGCTTGCCAGCTTTCTTTGCTATTTTTAGCTTTGCTTAATTTTGTTTTAAAATATTGCTCTTTAGTAGAGTGAATTAGTTTGTTAAGGTCATTTCTACACCTTTTATAAGCATCGTTATAATATGAAGACCCCAATCTAACGGCTTGTCTTTTTAGATAATCCCTATGGTAGCTCAGTTTTTTAATTTCGTTAGTAAGCCAAGGCTTATACTCGCATTTTACTCGACGTTGCCTAATTGGTGCATGTTTATCTGCAATTTCAACAAACTTAGTTTTCCAATCATGCCACAATAGATTGGGGTCATTTGACGTGACATTATAATTCATAATTTCACTTAAATCCGCTCTAAAATGGTTGGCATTATAATTTTTAAACTGTCTACAAGACACAATTTTCGGCGCTTCTTTCGGAATGCTAACCTTACGGCATAAATAAACTAAGTTGTGATCACTTTTTCCAACGTTTTGCAGTCACTAATCTGAGTTATGATGACATCAATCAAAGTTTGTGTCGTTAGAGTAATTCTGGTAGGGCTTTTTATAAGCTGTTGTAATTGGAAAATATCCATAAGGTCTAGTAATTTAGAAGTATTTAGACTTCTCTCTTTTTCCAAGAGATTACAGTTTAGATCTCCAGTTATGATAAGCTCTTTATTTTCATCATCTGCAAGTTGAAGAAATTGTTCAAAATTGTGGAACAATTCGGGTTTAGAATTAGGTGGTCTGTACCACGTTGATATAAGCATCGGTTTGCTTTTAGGTTTTTTAATTTCAATGCAAATTAATTCAAGGGCATTTGGCATAAGGTCAATACGATCAATGTATGGGATATTTTTCCTTATATACATCGCAACACCACCCCCATTTCTGTTGCGATCACGCCTAACAATATCATAACCAGAGATCTCTACTTCGTTGTCTAATATGCTATCATCAAGTCGGGTTTCATTCAGTGTTAGGATATCGAAAGGCTTATCCTGCATATAAACTAAGAGATTGTTAAAATGCTTCATTAAACTTGCGATATTAAGATGGGCTATTTTAAAGCCTTTAAGTCTAGAAAAAGGAGAGCAAGCGCGATGTACTGGATGAGTCATAAAATCAGAAGAATTAGACTGATTAGATGGTCAACTACAGTTTTTAAGAAAGTTGGTGAAATTTTTAGCCATTAATGCTGTTCCTTGTTTATTCAGATGAAGGCCATAATTGATTTAAATGTTTAGGCTGAATGTTCACGTGAGATATGTAACCCCATTGATTGTTAGAACATACCTGCAATAAATTTGCATTTACTTGCTTGATCTTATCAGTTAGATTAGAATCATCTGACCTTATGATTATTTCGGATATAACCAAATTCGTTGTCGGTTGATTCTTCATGATTTCTTGACCAAGACAAGATATGTTTCCCGATATTTGCTGAGCAGACCTTTGTTTTAAATCATTCGTTCCTACATGCAGTATCAGGTAGTCAGGAGCTGAAGTCAGCGTTGGCTTGGAATAATGCTTCATATCATCGATTTGGACACCCGGGTATTGGTTCGATTGATATATGTACTGCCTATGCGGCAGTCACTAAATATATCAGTAATTCTTGAATGTGTTGAAATGTTTACACTTATGCAGTGAATGTGGGAGCTTGGAGTAGACAAACGATATATGGCCAGCAACCAGAAGGTTACAGGTTCGATTCCTGTTCAGGACTCATTTTCTGAGGTTTGAGCCTCTCTCCTCCGCAGAGGTTATATTTTCGGGTATCTTTGAGCGTAAATATTTTTTTTCGGATCGTAGAAGATATGTTTGAGTAAAGCACCCCATAAAATTAGTCAGCTGACACATGTAAATGCGGGCGCGGAAAGGGGAGGGGGCGAGAGAAAAAATAACCTCTGCCAACTTTCTGATCCAATATGGCCGCATCCGGGGGGTTGACTGTCGGTTTCTTGAATTTGAACATGCGTTTGGCTTATTTTGGTCCAGAGAATCTGGCAACCCTGTTTCTTGTGTTCTTGAGTACATGCCAATATGGCGACCGCGAAAATAATTAGGCTAGAGCATGTTTATAACGCTACTAAATACTATGTGAATGCTTGGAGGTTAGGAAAGGTTTGTTGTTCAAATGTAAAATGCGAAGGGAAACTGTTTGAATCGAGTGGTCTATGTCAACACTATCGTATCGTGCACGATACGTGCGAAAATATTGACCAAAATATCATGGCCGGGAAGAAATTGCTACGGGAGCTTGCAGCAGAAGAAACCATGACTAATCTGAAAGAGCTATCAGATACGAGGATGAAACAAGTAAGAAACCGTAGGTTTAGTAACTTATAACTTGCAATATACATTATCCAGATTAGTCTCTTCCATTTTGTATTATTTAAATTGCTATAATTGGAATCATGTAGGAAAACTGGCAAAGTATATACGATGTGTTCACAGTCACATTCCACCATGAAAACGCTGTAGAGACTGTCGAGTTAGCTGCGACAAACGATAAAGAGGCTGCGAAATACTTTGGCCTCTACCTTTATCATAAAGGTAATGTCCAATGGTTGGAGGATGGAAATAAAGGGGTTTCAGTTTCTGTCAGATGCAGTCGTGTTGAATCCTCTTATAAATTATGGAGAAACAGGGAAAAAATATATGCTGAAGCAACTAGTCACAAAAAGGTATAGCATACTATTTAAAAATCTTATGTGTGTGTGAGTATTTAAATGTACAGTACTGTACTGCTCAGAAATAACCTAACAAAAAACGCGTCCGGAACGTATGTATTCACTTGACCAATCTTGTAAATCCTTTTAAATTTATAATAGATTAAATCAAGTCAGTTACCAGAATCTATTCCTTGTAATCTGTCTCATCTCCCCACAGCCATAAATTTCCCTCATGATGTATGTGAAGCAGATAAACCTCAATATGTGTTGAAAACTTTGTTTGGATATGAAACCTTTCATTCTGGTCAGCTGGAAGCAATCCAAACAATATTGAATGGTGGTGATTGTCTGATATTGATGCCAACTGGAGGAGGAAAAAGCATGATATATGTCATTTCAGCTATTATTAAACAAGGATTAACTGTTATTATTGAACTACTTAAATTCTTGATGGAAGATCAAGTTTGTACTTTAAGAGAGAAAGGAATACCAGCACTTTATTTCAATTCATCTCTCAAAGAGGAAGTTGATAATATTATTCATTTCCTAACTGAATTAAATTCCCAATACATAATTTTGTTCACAAGTCCTGAATGTATTTTTAACACAAGGCTACAGGGTGTATTAAAGAAGTGGAAAAATGATGGAAAACTAGGATTTATTACAGTCGATGAAGCTCATTGTATAGATTCTTGGGGTGTTGGTTTTAGACCTGATTATACAAGGCTTGGAGAATTGCATGACTTTGGGGTTAGTATGGTTGCAGTCACTGGAACAGCAACGCCAGATACAGCTAACTTCATAATTGACAACCTTAAGCTCATTAATTGCAAAACTATCAAAACATCATTCTTACGGAGCAAAATAACCATTGAAGTTTTAGAAAAGAAAGATAAAGCAAAGCAATACGTGGCTAGGATGGTTTGTGACAGGTTTGATGGTATGTGTGGCATTGTCTATTGTGCAAAACGACAAGATGTAGTTGAGGTTGCTCATCAACTTAAAGCAAAAGGTGTTACTGTTACATATGTTCATGGCGCTCTCAGTGATATGGAAAGAGCAAAAAATATGGAACAATGGACTAATGGTAATGCTCTTGTAATGTGCGCTACAAAGTGCTTTGGTATGGGAATTGACAAAGGTGATGTACGATATGTAGTTCACTTAACAGTTCCCAGTTGTCTCGACGAGTACTGCCAAGAGATCGGTCATGCAGGAAGGGATGGCCAGCCAGCAACATGCATTTCATTATTCAAATTCGAAGACAGATCAATTCATTTGCATCACATTCTTCACATTGATGATGAAGTTGTACGAAAGCAAAGGTATGAGAAGCTCAATCGAGCTTCATATTTCTTTTCTAATTATGCGGAATGTAGGCATTCTAATATACTTGCATACTTTGGCGAAGAGACAGTGTTATGTGAAGACAGGTGTGACGTGTGCATAAAAGGTATGGTTCCAACAGAAATATGTGAAGATTCTATGAAGCAACTTGCTGTACTTGTAGTCCAATGTTTAATTGAGTTAATTCCCCATTGCCAAACTGGAACACATGCATCAGTACATTTGGTTTGTCAGGTGCTAATGGGGTCATCATCCGCAGATGTCATTGTAAACAATCTAGACAAACTTGATAGCTATGGGAAAGGCAAAACCATTTTGCTTGGAAGAAGTGCCATGAAGTCCTTGAACAAATTTGTTTACAAACTCATCATTAAAGATTACATAAAGGAATCATTAAGTAACAATAACAAAACTGTTGCTTTAAAGTTAGGCCAAATCACTGAACTGTTATCTGGCTCAGTAACCTTTACTAGACTATTACGAACAATAATCATTGTCAACATAAATGTCAAAAGATAATCAATAAAATTGAAAGTATAAAATGAAATGAGATGCAACTATAATGGCTAGTAAATCACCCAATCTGATTTGATGAAAAATATTTACTAACAAATTTACTACAGCACAGTAAATGTTGCAAATGAATGGAATGATTGGTACCATATTTACAGTACAAGTACACCTCATTTTACTCTATTACTTTGTAACACTAATTGATGCTTTTAGTATATCTAAACTACAGTATATGGTATTCATGTATACCAAAAGTTATTTAGATAAAATCTGAAAGTGCAAGTCTGGGAAGGAAAGATATAATTTTTCTTTAAAGTTCTCCATAATTTTCTTTTCTCCCTTTTCTTTTACATTTAATGCATTGCTTGGAACTTTGCCACTTGGTTTCCCACTACATCTAAGTGCATATAATGGTGGAGAGTCATCTGACTGGTGTGATTTAAGAAATCCATTCTTTAAACAAAACCACATTCCCTTAAGTTGGTCTTTATATGAGTTAGGGACAGAATGCCTTCTCGTAGTATGTTCATCAAAACCCTTACGAGATGAATATATCTTTCTCGTAGCTTTGAATAGGTCAATGCTAGACATGATTCGTTCACACATCTTAACTGATGTGTGCCCTACAAAAAATAACATGAAAAAGAGCTCATAAATTATACATACATTTACTTCATTGTTTGGGACTTGGTTATGCTGCATTAAGCAAGTTGCCCAAGCCAGTCCGAACACCAAATATATACCTGATACATAAACTTTGAGTGGCTGAACTATTTCAGCTTCCACAAATGCGTCTAATTCTATTGCAGTTCCATTTTTTCCAGACAGATTTACTGCACAGTTTCTTTGAATTAGCTTGCGAAATACCAGAGGCCACTTTCCCATAAAATTTACAACATGAATAAATGATTCTGTGTAATAATTGGTAAAGTTTAACTGTGCTTCTCTTGCCTTTCCTAGGACATGAGAAGTTGAAATGTCGAACATTTCAAGGAGGGGCCCATAATACATGAACATTCTTGAATAGTATTTAAAAGACACATTCATACTACATCCATGTTGAACCCAATTCTGAAAGGCCTCATACATAACATCATTGTGATTCCCATTTCTTTTGAAACTTGTTAATCTAGCATTAGCGTCTGGGTAAAGTTCACTGTTGGAAAACTCTGTAACAGCTGCTAAACCATATGATCTGGCGCAGTCATAAACTGCTTCTTTTATCCGAAGGAGATTTCCTGTTTCAAATTTATTTTTCTTAAAAGCATCTGATATTAGTTTCGGTCTTCTCATAACATTGTTCACTATGAAATGAAATCCTCCTGGTCCTTGTTCCTTAAAACAAGCCTCACAGAAATATCCTTTTGTATGCATGTCTCCAGGTACAATTCCTATTCATGTATGGATGTCCGTGCCATACCACCCCTGATTGTTTTACATGTTCCCTGGTCTCCGACAACTCCTGTAAGGAAACCACGTGTTTGTCGATTAATAGATTGGCTGCATGATTCTTCGTTATTGCAGTCTTCATTAGCAATGTGTTCATTTCGCTTGAAAGAGGTGCCGTATTGTGCAATATCATCATCCTCACTATCTGACTCAGTTTGATTTAGTATGTTGCATATGTCAGTCAGTTGCATCTTCTCGGCAAGTTCAAGTGAAGGACAAGCACGATGATTAAGTAGAAGTTCACAAAGTTGCTTGTTCTTTTGGATTACAGCTATACCTAGAGGTGCTATACCTAGAGGTGTAACACCACAAGTTTCTTTAGCATTTGGGTTGGATCCTGCTTGTAACAGAAAACAAGCAAGACCATAGTTTCCATTTTCACAAGCAGCATGTAACAAAGATCTTCCCAGATGATCTGTTATCTCATTTATTTTATTAGGCATTTGACTTGTGCAATCCACTGAATTGTTTTCCACAGATTGGCTCAGTTTGGCAGTTATCTTCTCATATAGCTCATTGAAAATCTTATCACATTTAGAAAAATGTTCCTGCGCTTGAGCAAGTGTGGTGCCAAATTCTTCATCAGATTCACCACTATCTGTACTGTTGCCATCATCATTCATTTCTTCATCAAATGTGTCCTTGAGTATGAGTATGAGTATGATTTATTTTGAGTCGATCACGCAGGATAAGGTTGCCCTATTTATCCGAGCCAGAGGCTCATGTTTTAAGCGCTCGACTATTCAGTTTATCACTCTTAGGTGAACGGAAAACCCAACTGATAGGGATTCCGAGGGCCTACGATTTAAGGTCGTTTTCCGAGAAGACCCGAAAGTCTTACCATTTGCTGGTGTTATTGCAAAGGCAGCACCTTCTCCTCAATTATTTTAAGACCCTGAGTGTTGGTCCGACCCAGGGTTTGAACACGGGTCTCCCAGCTCATAAACATGTGTGGTAACCACTAGACCACAACAGCTGGTATTCTTTCTCTGCTGTTTGAAGCTTTTCTAATAAATTTTTCATTTCTGCTTCATGTTGGTTCATCATGGTTACAAACTCAACATGCTCTCGGGCTTGTTTAAGGGTAAATGATTTGTTCCTAATATTGAATGGCAGTGTTTCTTGTTTCTCTGGCTTGCTTGACAGGTGAAAGTCTTTAGCAAACTGATCAAGAATTGATGCGGTACCTGTGATGGTAGAATTATCTTCTAAAGATAATGGCAAAACATTAACATCAGACTTGACAGCAGACATGCTTGTATCAGCTATACTGGCAATGTCAGGAATATTGATTTTAACATTGTTTGTCTGCGTAGTAACATCAGCATGTGAAAGCCACTGGTTACATTCCATTTCATTCATCTCTTGTATTGGTTTTCCATGAAGTACAGCAGGAATCCTATTCAAACCATCATGTAATAAACATAAGATATATCTCTTCAGGAACTTCTCCCATTGTAGTAATAATTCATTGTCATTTTCTAACTTGAGATTATCTGAAGTCCAATCAATCACAGAATCTTGACTTTCTAAGGATGTACTCGTATTCTTAAACAACTCTTCAATGCCGTCAATATTTGGGTTTAGCAATCCCCTAACGGTAAAGTTCCACATATTCATGGTAGGTCCTTTGAACAACCTATGTCTTTGGTGTCCTCTATAAATATTTACATTATCTAACAATACAATAAGAGGCTGTTTTAAAGCAAGTTTTGCTTGCAGATCCACACTCTTTTTCACCTTACACCTATCCAGAAATCGCATCAGAGTGTTCCAGTGCATTGTCACTCCAATTCGGTTAAGCATATTCACTAAGCGGGGTCCAGCTCCATGAGCAACTAACATTAACGTAAAAACCAAGGTTACATCATTTTGGCAATGACTGTTCTTTAGGCTCATTAACAAAGAGAGAGAATGCACAACTCCTTTGTGTTTTCTTTCATCATGTGTGGGAAATATACATTTTACTATATCATATAGAAAGGGACAATCCTGTGAAACTCTTTCTACCAAGGTTTCAAATAAATTATCTTCTAGTAAGACATCATGGTCACTATCCCCACTCCTCAATCCTATGTTTACAGTTTTAAAAAGGGTCTCCACATCTTCAGTAAGTTTTGTCTTGTCTAATTCAGACAATGATGGCCCTTCTCTCTCAACCATGAGAGATTTAATCTCTTTCTCATACAGCTTATCAAGTGTTTCTGAATAATGTGTAACTAGCTCACTTTGCTTGCTGTGTGCCTCCAGTAATGCTTGTATGTGTTCAGTATTACCTGCTTCTACTCTAGAAATAATGTCATTCAGCATGGCAGCATTTGTTTGTCTAGATTCAACAAGTAAATTCTGAATGTTTGATATGTCAGTATTATCAATTGGAGATACTTTATCTGACGAATCTTTCTTAAGTTCAAAAGAAGTTAGTTTTCTTATATTTCTGTAACTTTGAGTATGTTTATTTAAAGATGCAGTTGGAAAGGTCTTGTTTACTGTTCGTGTTACAAGTCCTTTCTTGTTTGCGCTTAAGTCGAGTACGTCCATTAGTTTCTTTGGGCGTAACTCTCTCTGGACTTTCGACAAAGTTCGCCTTCAAAACAGACTGAAGTCGTTCTTGTCTTTCTTTACAAAAACGACCAGATAGATTTGTTTTTGCTTTTGAAGGTTTTCCGCAATGCTTCTTACGATTTGGTTCTACCATAACCTTAGACGGTGTCAACTCTCTACCCCTTCCTTTTGTAGAAATATCATGTATTTCCTCTCCATCTAAATTAACATATAAACTCGATAAAATTGCCTCATTGAAAACAATGCAAACTGTTTAGCATACTGTTCGAAAAGACGAAAACGAGTATATGTAAAATTCTGACAAAATACTTGTTTATAACAAAGCTTTGAGTGACATCTCATCGACGAGTATATCAAGTGATCCGTCTGGTGACTCTGGTTGATTGGCTGTAGCCATTATTTATGAACTTTTTTACGACAAAAAATGTCAAAAAAGATATATTTTTTTGCAATGCATGATGCATGAGAGATTTATAAATGAATTATTCACGAGGCGATCAGGAGCTAAAACAAGGTACTTCACTCGAAAGCCGTCAGCTGAAAAAAAATATGCGGGCGCGCCCACGGCAAGAAAACGACACTTTTGGCAAGAAAACGACACAAAGTTGGCAGAGGTTATTTCCCTTCGCCTTTTCCCATTTCCGCGCCCGCACTACTTTATCACAGCCGCTTCTTTCTTTCGACTGCAGTACTTTATTTACGCTAAAACATATCTCCTATACTATCCGATTCCAAAAAATATAAATACTGCAACAAAATAAGTCTTCTACGATCCAAAATAACCTCTGCGGAGGAGAGAGGGTTTGAGCTTGACGATCGCCCATATATCGTTTGTCTACTCCAAGCTCCCACACTCACTGCATAAGTGTAAACATTTCAACACATTTAAGAATGTATATTTCCTAAATCTAATTTTTTTTCTAATTAATACGACCCTTTATTTTTATATTATTTTATTTCCAACAAAAATGTAAAGGTGAATAAAAAGTCAAGGTTTATATAAACAGATAATGATTTGTATCAATAAACTTACTTTTGAGTTTACATGCAGTTCCTTTGATCCATTTGAGTTAACTGATTGCTCAGAGTCGGATGAGGAAATCTTTCTCTTTCTGCTTTCAAAAGGGACTTGGGTAAAAGATGTTTCCCCTTCACCAATGAAGTCTCTTTCCTTGCTTTCTACTAGCTGCTTTCGTTCTGTTCGGTAAAAGACAAAATATATATACATTTCAATTTGCAAACTTGTGAAGATATAAAGACTGAAGGAAAGACTGTGAAACCACTAAGTATAAATACTAGTTTTGTCTCAATTATAAATGTTATCATCGACCGAAATAATTCAAAATAGCCGCCATTTGCCAATTAATAAACCCAGAGCCAATGATGGAGACTGATGTAAAATAATAACCTGTATTTATCACGCAATTCACTCTCTTTACTGCCAGTCATTTAGTTTATCAAGATAAAAACTAAAAAATCATAAACACTCACCATTTGCAAATAGTACTCGTCCTAACTAGGCTTTCCATCCACCTTTTGGTTCTTTGCGGTCAAGCTTCCCAAAGCGAATCATACCTTCTTTGCTGTTGTCTTTCAACATGCTTTTGTCTCGAACGAAATCCTCTGACAATATGCTGGTTTCATTGGTTGCCGTCCAGTGAATTAGGACGTACTTCCATTGTAGAACAGTTTAAAATGTTTTCAAAAACACGAGCTATATATTTACGATGTTCCGGCAACAACAAGACCACGAGGAAAGAAATAATTCATGTATTATCATGGGATTCATGGTGTGAAAGTGGAACATCATGCCCAGAATGCACCACAGCACAAGCGCTTCCGCTTTCTATTCCTCTTTATCCTTAGGTTACCCCACAACCACCCAGTATCCCTAGTGTTCAAACCTGATCAAGTTTGTCACTTTGTCCTTCGACTTCATTCTTTGATTTATATTAATTGTGTCTATGGAAGATAATTTAGATAGCGAAAGTAGCTCCTCTATTAATAATTCGACACGAAAACGTGGCCCATATAAAGTATACCTGGCATCGTCAGATGATGACAACAGAGCTCGAATACCAAGAACTACAAAATGGCGTCGTCTACAAACCGAAGACAATGTAAACGTCGACAGGGAACCTACTGAATTTAATCTATTCGAGGGTAACATTGACAGCGATCCTCTGAACGATTCAAACAATGATCCAGGTAGAACACATCAACATATATTATGATCTACTTATATTAATAATATATAATCATATATACCTCTATATATAATAATATATTACAATTTATACTGCAATACTGCATCATGATCATCCATGAGCCATGAGCATGAGGTTAATATGATATCAATAAATATGCAATTACTGACAACATTTTGAAACTCTATGGAATATTAATATAGTGTTGGCCTGAATTGTTTTTCTTTTTGGTGAATAGATTTAAGTGTATATGAGTTTGACCATGAGTGCCAAGATGACCAAGAAGAAGAAATCTACAGTGATGATGGCAGTCACCAACATGAAGTAAGTCAAAGGAATTATGATGGGAATGTATGTACACATGTAGTATGATAATACTTTTATCTAAAAGTGCCAGTATGTCAAGTATAAAATTGTTATTGAATATTGAAGACATCTAATTGTGGTAAATGTCATCATAAGCTATGGCTTATATATTTACTGCTTACAGTGATTATGATTGTAGCATCTTGGGCCAACTTACCTTGGGTGCCAGAGGTTCTTTCACGCTCATAAAGTCCGGTCAGGCTGTAACCACTAACCAGGCCAAAAAACCTGCCAGGCGGAAGGGGCCTAACCAGACTTTACAAGTGTGGAAGAACTTCTGGCACCCAGTGCCAACTGCAACCATGTGTTTCATTTTGTATGTTATAAAATATAACATACTTTAATAAGGCATTGGGGATGCCTTATTAAATTGGGTAGTTACCAGTCCTCCAATATTAAGTAAAGCCACATATTTAAATCATAAAGTTGGACCATATTATATTAAAAAAATAAATGAATTTTCAATAAATAAATAAATTTTGTATCTTTCAGGAAATGGGCAATGATCAACCGGAGATTGATGAACCGCTATACAATGGGGCTCAAGTAACTGTTAGCCAATGTTTACTGATTTTGATGGCTTTCATCCTTGGCAATAATCTTTCTGGTGCTGCTGTTGGTAACCTTTTAAAGCTGCTAGCTATTATTTTACCAGCTGATTCCCAACTTCCAAGGACAAAATATCTCTTTGATAAGTACTTTAATACTTTTAAGGAAGGAGTACAATTTAAACTTTATTGTCCCACTTGCAATGCACTGTTGGCAGGATGCGATGCCCTTAAATGTGCAATATGTGAAGCAACATATGAAAAGGAAATGTTGCTAAAAATGGTAACTTTTTCATCTACCTCCCTCTTGAAAAGCAGATAAGAGAACTCTTTACAACATGTGGGGAAACTTTAGATCTGGCTTACTGGTTTACCAGAAAAAAAGTTTCGTCTTCTGCTATCGAAGATATTTTTGATGGGCAGTTGTATAAAGCTATCGCAGGAGGTTTGCTAATGTCAGATCAAAATTCTTTAAGTATTTCATTTAACTGCGACGGTGTTCCAATATTTAAATCGTCAAATTATGGAATATGGCCACTGCAGGGTATTGTAAACGAACTACCGCCAAAGCAGAGGAAGGAGAACATTTTTTTGTTAGGGTTATGGTTTGGAGCTGGCAAACCTACAATGACATCTTTTCTCAAACCATTCACGGACGAGTTAAGAAAGTTAAGTAGTCTTGGTATGGAGTGGCTTCGTGGAGGCGTTACTGTCTGCTCTCGAGTGTTTGCTTGTATATGCTCGTGTGACAGTGTGGCAAGGTGTGTTCTGCAAAATATCCATCAGTTTAATGGCCTACATGGTTGTAGTTGGTGTAAACATCCTGGGGAGTCTGTTGAAAAAGGAAGAGGCCATTGCAGAGTGTACCCAGACGGCGAGCATAACACAAGAACACACGAGCAAACTGAGAGATGTGGTCTACAAGCTTACGAGAAGCAAAAGGCAGTGGATGGTGTCAAAGGACCAACAATATTGTCAGATTTGCCCTACTTTGATATTGTCAGTGGGTTTGTGGTGGATAATCTGCACTGTGTTGACCTTGGAGTCACCACACAACTTGGACATTTGTGGTTCGATTCAAACAACCATAACCAACCTTGGTATCTTGGAAGACAAACCAAAGTGATTGATTCCAGATTGCGCGGAGTAATGCTACCACAAGAAGTAACAAGGGTTCCTCGGTCAGTTTCACAGAGAGCCTTCTGGAAGGGTTCTGAATGGCACTGGTGGTTGCTTTTATATTCACCAGTTGTTCTGCACGGGCTGCTGCCAAGCCAGTATTTTAGACATCTTCTCCTTTTGGTTGAAGGTGTCTTTGCTGACAAAATCAAGTATCAGTCGGTCAGATATAAACAAGGCTGACCTGTGCTTGTCTCAGTTCACAAATAAATTTCAAACACTATATGGCAAGACCCACATGACATACAATGTTCACCAACTCACCCATTTGCCACAAACAGTTATTGACTGGGGTCCATTGCCATATTATTCTTCATATATTTAGGCAGTTCCTTATCAAATTGCTAATTCCTTCCTCGTGTACAAGGCTATATCATCAATTTGCAGCAGTCAAACAGACGATCCTGCCATCAATTCCATCAATTTGTTCATGAATGAGCAAATAAAAGGCCATGCACCACTGCGAAAGGCAAAGAAGATGAATAAGAATATAACATTTTTAGGTGCTTCATATTCAAGACCGCTAACCATTGAAGAGAGGTATGTTATTGATCAGTGTTATGAGGGGCATGATATTTCAAGTAATGCAGAGTTTTTTACCAAAGCTGTGGTAAATGGGAATGTATTTCACTGTGCCAATTACAGAAGACGTTCACGAAGAAAAAATTACATTATTGGGACAAACGCAAATTTAACATTCGAACTTGTTGTGTTTGCTATAATCCACTTCCTACAAACTGATGATGTTTGTAGCATTGCCTTTGGATTAATTTTAGTGTGGCTTTGGACCCTTAATGGTTAACATAGATCTGACGAATATAACTACAAAATATGTTCAGTGTTGACATAATACACTGAAAACAGAGTGGTTGAAACAACCAATTTGATAGGTTAAATTAACCGAATATCCTTAGTTTGGTTGTTTCAACCAATAACTTTGGTTGTTTCAACCCATAAAAAATGGTCAATTGATGCATCTGAGACAAGCGGAAAAATTGGTTGTTTTAACCAATCTGTTTTTACAGTGTACTCTACCTCCACATGATTTTTGAAGCATGGGTATGCATTAAGAACTTCCTTGCATCTGTTTTGAGCACTTGTTGAGCCGAGCCACTCTTCAATTAGGGAACTCTTTGTCAAGGTACTTATTGATAACTTGATCATTTGGTTTGCTTTTTTGCACTCTTTTAATAGAGCATTATAGTGACGCAACATAATTTCTGTGTGACTTCCCTCAACATCTAAAAAGTTGCAAAATACAATACACATCAGTAACACAGAAAATGGTCAATACATGGGGGATCGTCAAACTGAAATCATCAGGAAATGTTTCGGAGTCCTGGACATGAATCAAACCTGTAATTGCCAGTGAGATGCTCTAACCATTGAGCTACCAAGACTCAGAGAGCGAAGGTTACAATGATGTACTGGTTCGAGTGATATATGTACTGCCTATGTGGCAGTCACTATACAGCACCAGTAATGTGAGGATATATTATATACATGTATATTATATATATATATATATATGCCTTTTGTGAGAATTGAACTTGTGACCCTGCAATTTTAGCAAATAATCCTTATTGATTTCTTTCACAATTTGTTGAGTATAAATGCCAATATTATTGTTAATATACTGATTTCCTTCACAAGTTAAGTATAAATGCCTATATTATTGATATTCTTAATGATCCTTTCTTAATTGGCCTCAAAATAATGGGCTCATCTCTATTACTTACGTGATTCAACATGCTCAGGCACGTCATTCCCATCAGAACTATTTGAAGGACTTCTTATACGTTTTACTTTTTGCTGAGATTCCTTTTCGATTGCAGGGGAATTTCTTTTCTTGCTTCTTTTGTCCATCTGCTTTTTTTGTCACTGGCTTTAAATTATAAAGCCGTTTTTATAATTGTTTAAATATCACCCTAGATGAAATTTAAAAAGGAAAGAAATAAAATAATTAACAATACACATACTTAATACAGATACTTGGCCAGGCAAAATTTTCCAAAATGTATAAAAAATAAATGACACAAGCTATGACCTTGAGAATATTATTATATATTAATCAAAGTTGTTGATACATGGTAATATAATTCACAAGAGCTCTTCGCAAGACAACAAAACTCAGAAAATCCTATTTTTATCTCATTTGTTCTTACATGTTGTGCCTTTGAGTTTAGATTATTGGATCAACACACTAGCTCCACTTTTCTGTATTTGGGTTTTGTCTGATGTTTTGGTTCAAACTATATGGCATGTTCTATATTTAATTTCTGAAAAATCTCAATCTTACAAATGTTCCAATTAACACTTTGAGATGTCACCAATCCTTGTTGACTTGCTAATCGCAGTGTGTGATCAAGCAAGAAATATGTTAATAATTGCACTCTGCATCATGATATTTAAAACTGAAGTAAGTGTACAGGCGGTCTTTAATACCGGACAGAAGACAGCAAATAACACGGACAACAATATCTGAGGATGGCAACACCAGACGCATGTCATATTAAATACTGTAGTTTCAGTTCCGAAACCACAACTGTTACAGTCGCCTATAATATCTCTGACAAATGCATTTATTTTTCTTTAGTAAATATATATGTATGCCCCATTTAATAACACACGAACTTCGAATATATATTATAACATATACTTAACTATTTAAGACTATCAATGGTGAGGCTAAATATGTGGTTTATTTTACGCATGCTATTGTTGCTTAGTGCGCTTACGAAATGCATTTGTGCATAGAGTAATATACAGTACAGACTCCTATAGCTTCCACTGGTTAAGAAAAGATGACACATCTTTATAACCTGCCAGCAAAATATGATACATCTTTCTGGCACAAGAGTTTCTACTAAAAGGATTCTCAATCACTCTAGAAATCTCAGTATTATATATAGCAGTTTTGCATAGCGCACATGCATATAATAATATAAGACTCCTATAGCATTCACTGATTAAAAAAGATCACATATCTTCATAACCTTTATACGGAACCTGATTGCCATTACTGTCGCGAAGTTCAGACAATGACTTGAAGATCGCATTTTATTCTTCCCTCCAATTACACTTTAAGTAGCCATCTATCAACGTTTTGTATGCACACCAGTTTTTACGATGCTCCAAACAATGCGAATAAATGCAAGTGTACGGCATACTGGAATTTCACTTTTACGGAAGGCAGCCATTTTCTTCAGCTTCTTGGCGCAATGTGAATTTTGTGCACTAACATTTGTTATTTATATTGTATAAAATTAGTGATAGCAACTTACATGGCAAATAGCTCGGTTAATCATTGCTACATGTAACTTTGTTACATTTGAGAGAGTTGAATTTCACTCAAGCTTGAGTGTTTTCATAGTAAGATCATTACAGTATGTCAACACTATTCACGTCTTTCCAAATCAAGGTAATTGTGCAAACAGAATGAAATTGAAATGAACAATTGTATTTCGGAAATACAATTGTTCATATTTCCTGTTATTTTGTTGTCTGCAACATAGTCATTTATAAAGCCAAATAGGTCAATGGAGAAAATACAAAACAAGCTAGTCAGCCATTCTTTCATGTTTTATTTGAAAACTGCTGGTTATAATAAATGATATACTGTATGCAAAATAGCTTTCTTTCTGATTCCAGGCATTGATTTTTCATTCCGGAAAAATCATGGAATTGTACAGTTTTCTGAACATTTATTTCTTTAGATATCGAGACCTTTACATTGATCTGACCTGGTAATAATACTGTACTTACATGGCCAGTTTCTTGATCATTTAAACAAGGATAGGTCAAAACCAATGACTTTGACATCTCACTCAGCTCAGCATTGTTGGGACGCCTGTTGAATGGTGCGCAATAAGCTGCTGTCTGTATGTTACTGACAGTTGCCCTTATCAGCCTATGCCTTAGTTCCTTTGGAATTCCAGACTTTGCAGCTAAGTCAATGTTCTTATCGTTGTGTACACACTATATTCTGGTGACTTCAGCAACACTTTTCATTGTCAAATGTGTAGGTGTAGCTAAAGTAATGAGATCCTCATTACTTGAGCTGTTACAAGATCCACTTGAGCTCATTGAATTTTCAGTTGTCTTCTAAAAGTAAATTAAATAAACTTATTATATGTGCCAAGCTACTTCCAGTGGAATTGTGTTCTCTGATTGGCTGAGACACGTCACGTGCCGCTCCGTTATTTCCTGTAATGAACCGGTCCGGGGATTACGGATTTTGTCAACCATTTTGTTTACAAAGGAACATGGCGAACAATGATAGGAAACTTTGAAAAGCAGCAAAAATTGAACGAATTTAGTAAATTAAGCACCAAATGATGTATGAGTTAGACAATGAACAATCTATAGAAAGTATAGAAAGATAGTCTTACTATCATGAAAGCAATAGAAGAACAAGAACAAGATTGAAAATGACAATTCTGTCACTCAAAACATAGGTAAAGTATATTGATTGTTGTTTTAAAAAGCCATGCCAATCCATATAATAAACCTCTTATTAACCTTGACCGCTTGGTCATTACGGGAACATATCAGACCTTTGTCTTTTATGTACGAACCTCGCACTACGGGTTTGGTCCGTACTGTCAAGACCTCGGTCTGATATTTTCCAATAATGACCCCACTCTCGGTTAATAAGAAGTTATTATTTTTAAGATGAGAAATAAATAAATCTTGATAGCATATAAGGTAAAATCACATATACTGTACAATGTAATTGCTACTAATTTTATGGAGGCAACACGCTAATGTGGTTATATATGATATCAGGCCTGTAGCAGGAGATGTGGCAATAATTTTCTCTAGCTCAAAAGCTATTTTTTTATTAAATATGTTTCGCTTGTAGTACTGCAGTGGTCAGTTTGAGGGCCACTGAACCAACTCATCACCATGAAATGTGCAGACCTAATGCCACATAGGTCAAAGCAAACAAAGTGAAATTAGCTCAAGCAGACCAATCTATTAAATAGAAATAAAAAGCCTACAGGGAATTTTTACATAATTGGGTGGCTACGGGAAATACACACAATTTCCCCATCTCTGGGAAATATGATTGTGCACAAAGTTAAACGGCAGCTAAAAAGGCTTATGTTTTTTTGCAAAACAAAACATGTTTGCGAAAGGAAACAACAATTTGCCTAGCACAATTTTTTAATAATAACCAACCCCAAAACAAAGATCCTAACCCTAACCCCCACCTAACAAGTTTTTTAACCATAACCCGCACCTAACTAGCTTTAAGACATGTTTCACAAATTGTTGTTTCGTTTCGCAAAATACCATAAGCCAGATGAAAACAACACGACTCCTCATGGCATGTTCCATCAATAATTATGCATGGCATAAACAGAGAAAACACAAGATATTTCATTATTATAAGTGAGAAAATGCTCATGTTTCTCATTTCTAGTTGGAGGAAGTTAATCTGGCAAGCAAGATTTATGACAAACAACATAATTAGCAACTTACACAGACTTCTGAATTATTTTCCACACTCTAGACCTTTGTAATATGAATTTAGCACCAGAACCAGGAAGAATTTCTTTAAGTGTCTCATAGCAGAGTTCTTTAACCTCATCATCATTAAATCCGGACTCTAAATAGGAAAAATATATAATTATGTTTGGCTTATGCTGTCAAAATTTAAATTCCATAACACTAACAGAAATGAGAATTTTTATATGCACAATTCTAAATTTCGCATAAGAATTATAATTACTAGGAAGAAAAAAAATTGGCCAATATACACATGCAGTTATCAGTTACAGTCTGATATAACTTCAAAATTGCCTATAATATCGAAACCATAAGGATTGAAAAGGATTGGCCTCGAGGCTGGGCATGGTTGGGGGTCAAAAGCCAATCTTTTTCAATCCTCATGGTTTCGATGTTATATGCCATTTTAGAGTTATTAAGAACGGTACTTATGTTTTTTCTGATATGTTTCGTGTTTCATTTCGTTAATAACAGCGCCGCAACTAGAGTATTTCTGTCACTTAAAAGCTGCACGACCTGGAAAAAATTTCTGTATCACGAGTATGAATCTCTGAACATATGACCAGTAATGAGTGAGACTCTCGTATGGCATAGTTTTATAACTTTGCAACTTATAAGATTATGGCGAAAAGATACTGATTCAGTATTACTGAATTGTTTATTTTATAATCATGTGCGACGGAGAACGCAAATTATTTAAATTATACATGGTGAACAGAGTCGCTATGAATTACCTTCAAACACTGTCGCAGCCTCTTATTTGTTCGAACAAAGAAGACATTTCAAAACAGCAGGCAAAACAGTAAAGGTTAACTTGGCGAAATAACGTTACGAGAAGAAACGGCAAGATCACAATGCGCTATTGACTAGACTCTTGTTCACAGGACACAGGCTTGTTGTTCAAACCCAAACATTCCCATAATACCATGCGATGATATCAGATCCAGGCCCCGAACGGTTTCAGGAAGATATAAAGATATTGCAAGAAAGTCATCATGGCCGGCCATGGATCGTGAGATTTATAAATGTTCAAGATGTGAGACATTTCAGTCATTCATTTTAAGAAACTTGCTGAATCATTACCATGTTGTGCACTGTAATGAGATAAACTTCCTTGTTATTTGAGGTGTCGGTGGATGTCCAGCAACATTTAATAAATATAATTCATTTTACAAACATGTTCTCAAACAACACCGTGGGATGTCTATGATCAGAAGAATCGTAACGAACCTCGACACAATAGAGTCCGTCAAGAACACCAGATGGATGAGGACGAAGCAAGTGATAACGTTGGAACTGATGAGTCTGATGTTAACGAAGACATCCAACACAATACTGAGAGTTCTGATTATGTATCTAGTGATGACGATTTGGCGCCAGGACAAGATCAGGTAATTATTAATACATTACTTGTTGTTTGTGCTGTATATTTTAGGGGGACTGAACCCTAATAATTACAGTGGTCTTGAAATCAGGTTATATAGGGTTTTGAAATCAGGATTTATAGATGTATAAATGATAAACTGATGATAAACTGGCTTATAAATCAGGGTTTCGGGCAAATTCAGACAACCGAGTATATTAAACCATTAATTTCATAAATAAACAAGAGTGTAGTTACTTGAAGTATTTGGCATCTCACACTCAATTTACTTCTGTTATTGACCAATGCATATAATTTCTTGTTATCGGGAACATCTCATTTATAATTGATATGAGACTTCAGGTACTTGGTACCTGTGGTACTTGGTACCAGTGGTACTTGGTACCTGCAGTCCAAATATTAACAAACTGGTATTGCCCAGCAATGTTTATTATGTGTTAATATAATATACACTGCTGTAGTGAATGTGGGAGAGCTTGGAGTAGACAGACGATACATGGACGATCCTCAAGCTCATATCCTCAGAAACATTATTCCTGTGCAATCAATTGATTTGAAGTAGGTCACAATCGCGTGTGTTAATCGATTGGTTCAGACATTGATGGAGACTTCCCTTAAAAACAAATAAACAATGTACTTAGAAATTGTAGAGGAATCTTTGAGCGACTCTCTGCGATAACCCATAAACATATAGTCTCGAGCATTATGGTCGATCTTGCCTGGACATGTATAACCAATTCCGAATCGTCCGTTAAATCGATTTTCGCTGGGTCGAGTCTTTGCGCAGTCTTAAACTCATTCTGGCATAAAACAACGGATTTTTCTGCTGATGAAAAACGATAAAATTTCTTTTATCGCAACCCTCTAAAGAAAATAATTTTTCTCTAAAATAATTGTACTTGAGGATCATGAGGTATATATATACCTAGCAAAAATATTTATAAAAGCTCTAATATCACTGCAGATGGCGATGCGCGCGATTGTCTTTTTATCTTCGAAAATATGCCATCATGGGTACGACATTTGGTCATATATCATTTCTGAAATTTCCCACAGTTGTACACATTCGAATCATTTTAGTTTACAATTAGTTAAAATTCTTATAGTTATGATCATTAATGCATCAATAGCATGAACACGCAGACAGGATGCACGTGCAACTCTAAAATCTAATCATGGGCAACTCTAAAACGTCTAAACAACACCTGACCAACCACAAAATACTAGAAACACGTGTACCACAATTTATATATTCTATCCATTCTACCCTTTTCGGCAGCATATCAACGCGTTTTATTTACCTATTTTCTATTATGCTTTTATCAGTATTGTGCGTGTCTTTAATGACATTTTTTACTTTAGCTTGCGGATGTGTCCATTATCAAGCTGACCGACATCCCGACGTTAATTGCCTGTGGGATTAAAGCTGGTCAAGGCGTGAAAGTTAAATCCACTGTTAATAATTTACCAACTGAAACTGAAATGTTGGAAATAGTGAACACGCAGCATCAGGTATATTCAAAATTTATAAAACTACATTTTTCGTTATACTTGCAGCAATTTTGAAAATTTTGCTTGTGCATGCACACGTACTACGCTGTTAATTATTTATAATTACTATAGATATACAGGTATTGGAATTAAGAAATGGAATTGAAATCACTGTCCACGTGCTGGAGTTTTGAGTTGGCACGACTTGAAACAGAACGTTGAGGTGGCACGCCTTGCGAAAGTGACAAACTTCATTACATCTCGTTAGGGCTTTTTAGTAAATATATGTTATACTAGAAATACGTATACGCAACAACTCCTCGCCCAATTGCTGTTTGAAACTTACAGTACAGTACTTCTTTTGGTTCTAAATTACTTGAATTAGATAATAGCCACTTCATTTGCCAAACTAAATAAATTTTCAGTGGACAATATCTCTCAGCTTTGTATTGTCTGAATTTAATTGTTTCATAGGACATCAAAATAAATACATGCAGTCCAAACGTTTTAATTTTTGAGTGCAGCAACAGAATAGTGGGGGTCTACTGCTGTTTCTACCATCAATCACTAAGAATTAAATTACTTTTATCACAATATTGATGACTTACGAAATAATCAATGCAGTATTTAGTAACAGTAAGTTGATAATTCTACCCACATTCGACTACTGTGTCGGATGTGGAGCTGGCAAGAATATGGATAACTAAATGTTGATGGTCATAATCAGAGGGCTCTAGGCATGTCAGGGAAACTGATCTTTCCTAAGTCGGGACTTGAAACTGATTGGTTAATAGAAATCCCAAGTTTTGTACCTCTTGTATTAGAAGCAAGTTACATTGTGTAATGCTAGTTAGGAAATTCCATGGCATTTTAACATCATATCTACCACTAAAGAGCTATTTTCCATGTTTCAATTAATCTGTTCATACATGTTATAGCACCATTATCTATTGCCAAATATATGTGAAGGATATACAACTTTTGAGTTAAAATTAGTTTTTGTAACATTGAACTGTACATTGATGAATATGTGTTGAAATTTGTAACAACTGTAATTTGTTAGAAAACAAGACCCCGCTATCCTGTATAAATATTATTGTATTATTATTATTGTATTATTATTATTATTATTATTATTATTATTAATACTAATAATAATAATGCATTCACAATAATACTACTAATAATAATGCTAATGCAGATTGCAGATACCATATTTGCCATGTAACAAAGCATATATATGGCATTGTGTACTTTTGTACTATAGATGGAGTACTGTAAACACAGATTATATATGGAATACATGCCAGTATACAAAACATGGACGTCAAGATCATATAGTCAGAAACATAATATTCCTGGTTGAAAAAATTATAACCTTATTTCCAGTGACGGCCTCTAACCATTGAGCCATCGAGATTCAGATGGAGAGACGTTACAATGACGCACTGGTTCTAATGATATATGTACTGCCTATGCACAACAGTTACTATATATTTCAGTAATGACTAATGATTGGGTGTTAATATATACACTGCTGTTATATCAATAGAACCAGTACATCAATGTAACGTTCACTCACCATCTGAGTCTTGGTAGCTCAATGGTCAGAGCATCTCACTGGAAATCAGAAAGTTATCCCTGTCCGGACACAGAATAATTTTTCTGAGGATATGAGCTTACTTGACAATCATCCATGTACTGTATCGTCTGTTTCCCCCCGAGCTCTCCCTTATTCACTACAGCAGTGTATATATTAAGTATTAACACTGACAAGTATACATAGTAATGCTTGTTTATTGCTACAAAATTGTAGGCCAGGCCCAGGTCATATAAACACAGCTATAGTATGCATGTTTTTTCACCCTAAACTACTGTATATATAGGCTAATTATCAAACATATAGTATTTATAACTTGAGGTACACAAAAATAATAAACATACTGTACATGCAATTCCAAAATTTGTACTACACTTACTATTCAGCAGTATTATAAAGAACAAATGGTATATATTTTAAACAGGCTAGGACTGGCTATTGTGCCATATCTTGTGCCAGAACAATGGCCAGCCATTGTGCTGGCACAAAATGCCATTGTTCTGGCACAAGATGACAGTGTAAAATCAGGCTTGGACTGGCCATTGTTGCATGGATTTAATTCCAACTGTCAAAATATTATACATATATGTTTTGAAAATTCAAAACATTACACACCTTCAAATTTTCCCAAATCTCTCTACTAAGTATTTCAAATGTGTCTATTAGATTTCGGAGCTTGGAGCAAATACAATTATTTAAATTACATTAAAATTAGCGAGTCAAGTCAAAAAGTTAAACGATAAAGTGAAGCACTGGACTGAACTGAAGCCGAAGGTAATGGCTATTCGTACGGTAGCCGTACGACGCTATAGTCTCTTAGAATTCAACGAAATGCGGGTAAATATCATCAAAATCCTAAACCTAACCCTAATCCTAACCAAATTGCTAACCCTAACCAAAACAAACTATGCAGAAAAGGCAAATTAATTGCTCAACACAGACCGGTGAGTCGGTGACAATCACAATGTACAAAATTATAATAGTCCTTTTACCTTTTACTTGTGTCTGTCTTTGATTATCTTGTCCTTCAACACTACAGTTTCAGCTTGAAATCAGCAGATAATGTCTATAGTAATGTTTGTTACAAACCGAAACATTGCCATTTCCTCACAAAATCATCGGATGCAGCAGGTTTTTATGGCAATATAAATTTTGCCGTCAATGGCGGCTTCTTCCGGAAAGCGGTTTGTCGCGCAATGTTTGTCAATTTAAATTTAAATTTAAATTACGCCAAATTTAACGCAGCAAAAAACCGTTTCAATACCGTTTCAATTTTTGCATTCGCAATCATGTGACGGTTGCAATTTAAATAATAATTCAAATGCAGAGGCTCAGGTCTACCAATCAGCTTCTGTCTATATATCTCGTTACCAGGGCCAAATTTTCCAATGCCGTGCATGATCGACGACGTTGATCCTGAATATATATATATATATATATATATATATATATATATACAAGGAAACTGAAAGTGACTCTACATTACGCCTGGAATCCGTGATGAGGGACTAAACGCCGGTCGATATTAGCACCCTCGCCCTCAGGCCTTCGGCCGGCGCTTCGCGCCGGGCGAGGGGATAATATTTCAAACTGATGGAATAATGTCTCATAGTACACAATAATATGCACGTGAGTTCATGTAAGCAATTAGTTTTTAACATTGATATTACATATACCATAGGAATGTTTACAAGCTAAATCAAATAGCGAAACAAGCCACGGAAGGCATGACAACTTCTTTCAGACTGGTAGATTTAAATCGAGGCCTCATTCAAAAGCAGAAAAAAGCTAGACGACTGCGGCGAAAACAACTTTTAACAACGGTTAACGAGGCAGAGCGCGTTGTTTTAGGAGAGGGTTGTTTTGGGGTATGCTTGTTAGCTAAGTTAAAAAGAAGTCACATTTTTGTTGCCGTTAAATTCGGTCAAAAGCGTGGGGGACGCTATAGCGAGTCACTAAACAAAGAAGCCGAAATTCTCTCTCGGTTGTGTCATCCAAATATACCTTATTTTTTTGGAATGATTGAGGGAAAATCCCCAGGACTGATTATCGAGTTCCATGGAAATATTGATACAATGAGCTCCCTAACTGTGTTCAAGGCTGCCAACAATACATCCATAGTAATTTCGGGTTGTGAGTGGTCAAAGATTATGTGCTGCATCTGCAGTCTTTTGCATATATTCATAATTCTGGGGTTTTGCATAATGACATTAAGGCAAATAATATCCTGTTAGCATTGAAATCTTCTGATTGGGTTCCCATGGTAATTGATTTTGGTAAAGCATCGTATGTAAAATCGGGTGAGAGATTCCTTCTCTTACAGAAGATGAGATAAAAAAATACAAGGACAGTTATCGCCATATTGCTGCACCAAAGTCTGCACAGAGCGATATTTACTCTTTTGGTTGGATGTTAAAATTTTCCAGAAAAGAAAATCAACATTGTTTTCGAAAAATGTCTTCACTTCCATCACTTAGACCACATTCCATGTTAATAGTTGAAAACATGCTAGCTAATATTTGAAATGCTGCGGAATATACAGAGGTTTTATAATAAACTGACTGGTATAATCATCATATATGTAAGTAAATACATGCGCATTGTAAATACATACGTATATATTGTAATTAAAACATGAGCAGCAGTCATGAGCAGCAGTCAAGGGTTTTAGACCTGATAAAACACTCATGCTGTGAGGGTTTTGAACGGCTTCAAAAATGACTGCATAACTAAATAACCATAATTTCCAACTATTTCAGTGATTCAAGCCATTTTCACAGAGAAAATTGAACGAAACGTTTATGTAAATTAGCATGATTTTTATTAGTTTTAAAATCTGCATCATGCCCATTGTCTTTTTGTCTTGAATTATTAATATGTAAATTAGCATGATTTTTATTAGTTTTAAAATCTGCATCATGCCCTTTGTCTTTTTGTCTTGAATTATTAATAAGTTTTTAATTATCTACTATATAGGGTTCCTGGTCGGAGTCGATAAAAAATCGATTTAAGCATGTGAGAAAATATGATTCAAAGAAAAGGAAACGTGCTATATCGCTTTCGTATGGTCCACCTGAAGGAAAAGAATCTGCATCTGTGGAGAAAAAATCGAAGGGCACCGAAGTCAATCACGAAAACTTTTGGAAGGTTGTTCCTGTTACTGCAGATGGTAAAGGTGAAATCGTGGAGGTCCAAGCTGACCATAAATTGGCCCTTGAAAAGGAAACTCGCCTGACAAGATGCCGGAAAATAAGAAAGTTGATGAAAACCACGTTCACTCTGAGGAGAAAATTTATTTTGAATTCTATCTGTCCTGTTAAGGATATAGTCAAAGATTACCCTCCTTTGTCGACTGGTGTTGGGGTAAATATATACAACAGTAATATTATAAATATATGTTTTTGTTATGATTATGAATTGATACTTGATAAAGGCGACGCCATTAATGTTAACCGTATGCCCTCGTTGAAAATATACTAAAAAACCGGTGCAATGATCTATATAGATCGATTTGATGATCTATATAGTGTACAAGAGTGGTCGACTATAGGAACTTGGAGTCTATAATTATTCAATATAGATAATCAATTAAGACCAATAATTGGATTACGGTATTTTAAATACTATATAACTTGATCAATTAATTAAATTAGAGCTTTTTACGTGCCTATATATGCAATGGGAAATTCAGTTCTAAAACAACTCTTTTGTATCATATCTTACTTCACACTTAAGATATTAAGATTTGTTTAATATGTAATAAATTATCATACTTAAAGTGCCAATCCAGCCAAATTTTGGATGCCCGTTTTATTACTTTATTGAAATATTCAGTCTTTTGCGATCATTTTGATGTATATATGACACTTATCTGAGCAACAGAAGTTGTTAAACTTGCCGTCTAAAGCTAGTAACTGCATAAGAAATTGTTAAGCCGCCATGTTTTTATCTGTGACGTCATAACGAGGACACGAGGAAGACTACAACAGTAAACAACACTACGAGTTGATATTGTAGGTGGCTTTTTAAACACGTTCCTGGTCGTTTTCGTCTACGATTTTTACCAGATATTGAATACTATCATGGCAGAAGATTTAAATATGTCTGTTAGTTCGAACAACTCTTCGAATAGCCGAAGCGAAAGCGAGAGTGACGGTGACTATGCAGTCGTAACATCACACGCCATCGCGTACGCTGATGAACCTCTTGCACGACCCGGTCAATCAGTTCAAGCTAGTTATACTGACGAGGATGGTCTTTCTCAACTTACCCTAGAAATGAGAAGTGATAGAAGGATCCTTATTAACGAGTGGTAAGTAGAGACTTTTAGTCAAATCGTCATTGACAAATATGTTATGGTTTATTCAACCTACGTTTTCTCTCAAACTAGTACATGGCAACTCTAATGGTTACACGTATTTTTAGGTGCATTTGCAAATGTTGTCGCGATGAAATGCTTGTCGGCATTCTAGAACGTAGATGTTGTCGAGAAATGATTCCTGGTATGAGAATTTTGACCCTCGATGGTGGCGAAAAACTACTCCATGAATGCATAACGCAGCATGAAGATTTTAGTGCTATGATAAATCCCACCGTTTTGGAACAAGTTGGACCGTTATTTAAAGATAGAAATGGGCGATCATATCGTAAACATGGAGGTCAAACTAGAAACGAGTAAGTTGATGTTTTCAATTCATATTTTCAGAACTATCCCTTCAAAGCCCAGGGAAGCATGAGGAGTTTTTGAGGACATAATTATAAATCATAATATAAACAAATTTCTTTTTATTGCTTCGAAACATCTTGAAAGATTCTCATGTTTTCATTAATATATTGTAAGCATTATAGTAGTACCAGTAATAAAAACGTTTAGTCACATACACTTATTTATTATTAACTTATATGTTATGAGTTTAGGGCAACTGGCTATAATAATAGTGCTGTCAAAATCTTCTAGGAGATCAAAATAATTGTTTTCATTCTCTAATAGGTATTTGAGAGCTGTTGCATACAGGTGGCTAATAAGGTGGATGTGTGGTCTACTTGGTTGGGATAATTCTAGACCTTTACCTGCATGTGTCTATAACAAGATTCGAAGACAGTTCCCAACACAAGAACAACGTGGATATATTCCAGCTCAAACAATAACAACAATTTTTATCCTCAGATATTTACAAACCTGTTATTATATACAATACACAAGAACAATGTGGATATATTTCAGCTGTTATATGCATGACAAAATAACTGCATTCTGATTGCTTGAGAGGAGTACAATTACTTCATTATTTGTACTGCAGTGAATTATTTCATTAATTGTACTCAGCCTTGATCGTACCCAGGCACTGCGATAACAAAATGGCGTAACGTTTTTTAAACACAGATGAATTTACTCTGGAGTCTGGACAAGGGTTAATGCAAGTACACAAAACAGTACAAAGATGTGCTTGAAAGTGGCTGTCGACCAAAATTATATGTGGACATAGTCTGGAGAATTATCTCCCACAATAGGCAAGAGCTCGATAAATTTTGTCATGTATTAGTATAATTATAGTAAACAAGTAATAATGTGATATTGCTCGTACAAGTAAGGTTTTACACTACTTGTGATATTTGAAAATTGTGCCAAATTGTACTCGCCTAACAACGGGTCGTGCAATTTTGTCAAAATTTTCAAATATCACTCTTAAGCGTAAAGCAAGATCATAGCAATAATTTTTATCCCAAAATATTTACAAACCTGTTATTGCTATATACAATACACAAGAACAATGTGGATATATTTCAGCTCAAACAATAATTTTTTATCCCCAAATATCTATTTAACAAACCTGCTATTATATACAATATACAATACACAAGAATAACATTATTATATTTCAGCACAAACAAGATCATAACAAGAATTTTTTATCCCCAAATATTTACAAACCTATATTACATATAATACTAACACAAGATTTTTGCAGTTTTAGCATAATTTTTAGTGGTACCTTTGGTTTACAAAAATTCTGCTAAACCAAAAAAATATTGTATTTGTATCATAAATATCACCATGTAAAACTTAATAGAACATAAATTATTTTTACATTTAGTTTGTTATAACTGACTTAGTTTGAAGTGATTGGTCTCAAATGAACGTGGAATTATTCAATTTTCACTCAGCTGCTGTTTAATCCGACTCGGGAATACCTGACAATGACTAAACAACCTGTTTAATCCGACTCGCTCGGCAATATTTTTTTGGGCAACACTTTCTTGCTGCGGCGAATGATCTATAGAATCAATTGAAACGCATTTTAAAACTTACTCGAACAGAACAGAATCAAACAAGCAAGGGAACACGTATTATTTATGTATTATAATATGGCCTTATGAATATTTATATTATGAAGTGTCAGTCTGCGCTTGCGATCTGAAACTCCAGGAGAAGTCGCAAGTTCAGCAACTCCTGCCACGTCGATTGTGGGAACAGCGTCATGATTTAATTTCCTCTTCATGCCAAGAGAAGTAGCGATTTCCAAATTTGTGGTGAACGAACTCTCTTCAAAATGCGCGGAACACAAAACAGATGAGCGCGAAGATGTAAAATTCGGCCTGTGTTTTCGAACAAAGCACTCCCACTGTTTCCTTCTTTTACAGTCCTTTTCCTCGTTTGGGAATATATGGGTAGATATACCTGATGTATGTTGACTATTTTGGCAACTTACAAGACCAGGGCCACCAGCAACACACGTTCTACCTCCGTGTTTACGCGTTTTATGTAAAGCACTCGATGTACTCGCCATGTTGTATCTCGCCAAGTCGAATGAGCGTGTCCTCGTTATGACGTCACAGCACAAGAAATGATGCGCGCAAAGTTCGTATCGCATTTCGAAAATTTTGAGATTTCAAACAGTCATAAAATTAGTTCTACTGGACCAATTTGCGTTCTGATTACAGGGAAATAACCGCAAAAGTTTGGCGAATTTATTAAACGAATAAAAGCAATACCTAAAATTTGGCTGCATAAGCACTTTAATGTGACATCACAATGCATAGCGATCGCTTATTGAAAAATTCTGCATATCTTTACCATGCATTATCACATGGAATCGTTTGGTGATTTGTAGATTTGATGTCATTGGATATACATCTACGTTCATCCACCTGCATTTCAAGTGATTTAATTACATAATCTCAAGGATAATAAGCGTTTTCAATATGTTATTATCTAGTGTGATGTCATAAGTATGATCATTTACATATTAAACAAATCTTAATATCTCAAGAGTGAAGTGAGATATGAAAAAGTTGTAAATGGTTAGTCTTTATAGTTTCGAGAATTCTTTCAAATAGAAGTTATTTTACAACTGAATGCTTCATTGCATAGGTAGTTTAATATTTACGTTGTTTCAATAATTTCTATCATATTATAGACATGTCAAGAGTTTGGAAGAATCATTGGCAGGTTGATGTTATAAAATATTGCAAGCAACTATTTCATGACAAGTATGCAACTGCCATTATTCAATATACAAGAAAGCTTCAAAGGAAATCGCCACTGATAAAAAATACCTTGAGGTCTCTGGATGCTTCCATAGCAATGGAACCAAACAAAACGAAATGTAAGTTTCCAACAATAATAAAAAAGATTGTATGTAATACTTTTTCGTGTGTACTCGGGCCATTTTCAGAGAAGTGCATTATATATATGTCCCATGTATATGGGACATACTGTAGACATCGTGCGAACTCTCTCGAACCCCCATATAATATGGACCTCCTTGCATCGATATATATATATATATATATTAGTTTTTTACATAAAATGTGCATATTTCCTTATATCTTTCTATATAGTGCATGAAACAACGTGTGCAGTAATCGTTCTTCCTACATTGCCTAAAAGTGAAGGTGCGAAGTCATCGGGATCTGCAGATATTGGCGATTCAATAATTGAAATTCCAAGTGTAAGTTTATACATAAATAATTAGATCTTGCATGCATTTATTTCATCTTTACCAGCCACGCATTTTTACTCCTTTACGATGT
The DNA here is from genome assembly GCA_035772405.1 of Chrysogorgia sp. JL179-B06. NCBI lineage: Eukaryota > Metazoa > Cnidaria > Anthozoa > Scleralcyonacea > Chrysogorgiidae > Chrysogorgia > Chrysogorgia sp. JL179-B06. The sequence continues at coordinate 671,341 of JAYKKM010000088.1, forward strand.
TCTGCAACCTGATAGCTAACCTGATTGCCAGACTCTGTTTTTCATCTGCAGTTTTTTTCCAGCGGACGACGAGAATAAATAAGGCTTGACCTGATACGATGCTAAACATCCCTGTCAATTTTAACAATTATATTATTTAATTTTGTAGGACGATGCCGACTCAAGTTGAATTTGGAGATTTCATCAACTTTTCCCATGTTGGAAATCAACACCGGGGAACAAGTGTGTAATATTGAGTCCGCATTCCTTTGCGTCATGGGAGAAAAGCTGTGCAACGTCACCAAGCATGCGTTAGACACAGCCCTGTTCGCATTACACTCTACCTATTATGTTTTCAACATAAGTTATCCGACAAAATGGAAGGACACATTTCTTTTTATAGATTCGGTTTTCTTAGGCAATATAAAGGCATCTCTAAAAAGGATTTGGCTGCAAAAATTTGTTTCTGCATTACATATGCAGGAGTAATAAATTATATATTTTGTATAATATTTGGATTAAGGTGACTCGATGGTCTAAATCATGAGAAATTGCATCTTTTTGGTTCATTGCTATAGCCCTAGCGGTGGTCTTGAATTATTGAAACGTTTCACACTTTTATATCTAGATAAACTGTGTTTATGATAGACGGCAGATTTTATGCAAATTAGTTTTCTGGATTTATTGGAAATACAATTTTTCCAATGAAATGAACCACGATGAAGCTCAGAGCTGCATTACAAACATTTTTATGCGAAAAAAATGCAATTTCTCATTATTTAGACTATCAAGCCACCTTAAAGCGTTTTTCCTCAAAATCTGGAATTTGAAGGCCACGAGATGCTATTTTTGTGATATCAAAAATATTTGGCCTATATATGCATGACATTTTCACTGATAATACAGGTATTATCTGTGTAATGACGTATTGATTTGTTGTTAGACTATTTGATTTGTTTTTGGACTAAGAGATGTAATTGGCCATTTTTCTCTCATTTTTATGAAAGCCAAACATATATGAAGCCATTGACATATCTGTAAAATAATTCGTCATTGCACAGCTCTAGTATTGCATGTACGACATATAAAATTTCAGACCTTTAATTAACACTTACCTGTTTGGAGAAATCACAATTGGCGCGTCGTACAGTTAAAACGTGCCTTTAAAAATGTTGTTCGGAAAAATGGTGTGACTGCTTTTAACAATTAAATATATGGATCCATATCTTTTTCTTTGTAAATGCTATTGAAACATGTTAAATACTTATGTAAAAATATTACTATATAAAATTTGTAGTATGATAAATCGTGCTTTCAAAATGACTCCATTTTGACTATCCAACATATACATAATATACTAAACTTTATTCAAAAATGAAGGTGAATGTGTATTTAAATTAGCCTTTATTACCTATTTCAGAAGACAAATTATTTTGAATTTTGTTATTGAATATATCATTATCTTTTTGAGCACTCATATACGGGTATTTTATATATATAAACCTGGGACATTATGCGGGCAAACATTTCCCTATTTTGGGTGTATATTTTACCCTCGTTCATAGGAGTAATTTTTACCCAGCTCTAAATTCTATCCCACAAAACTGGGATATTCTGTGGACTAACATTTACTCCTATTTTCGGGCTAATCCCCCCCCCCCTTTTTGCAGGAGTAATTTTTACCCCCCTCCAAATTTTACCCTCAAAACCGGGGCATTCTGTGGACAAATATTTACCCCTATTTTTGGGGTAATTTTTACCCCTTTTTTCAGGGGTAATTTTTACCCCCTTCCAAATTTTACCCCTATTTTGGGGGCATTCTGTGGACAAATTTTTACCCCTATTTTCAGGGTAATTTTTACTCCCTAAAAATTACAGTGTACCGTAAGAGTTAAAACTACTCCACTTGGGAGAGTAAAAAGTTTGGAGTAAAATCTACTCTCAAAATGGAGTCAAAACTACTCCACTTCGGTGCGCGTTCCACAATTTACTCCACCATGAGTCAATTTAACTCGCTTATAGGACTGAAAATTATGGAGTAATTTTTACTCCTTACTTTTACTCCAGGAGTCGTTTTAACTCCCAAAAACGAGTAAAATGTATTATCTGGATATGGAGTAAATTATTATAATTAATGCGTCTCAGAATTCAAGATGGCGGCTACTCTACTAAGAATGTTGTCATGATAAAGGAGCTAATGGTTCTTACATACCCTTTCAGGAGGGAGAAAATTCTCATTGAACCAACCGCCGTTGTGGGCATCACGAAGGAGTATCCTGCTCTAAACCTGGTTTCAGAAGTAAGTTACTTCAATGTAGATTCTTATTTTATCGGATTCATGCACTAGATCATTGCAGCAGCTCCCAGCAGTTTGTGAGAATTATATTTTACTTTGGCCAACACTGTATTGTTTTGCTTGTCTAGGAGTCAATTTGACTCCTCGAAATTAACAGTGTAGCATTGTGCTCTCTTGAGCTTGCTCGATACTAGTCCCTGCTGACACACTGAGTCCTCCAGCACCTTGCCACTATAAAATAAATATACAGTTTGTAATGTATATGTATTTGGAATGTGGTTACTTGTGGATATACAGTGCATGTAGATGTGAATTGAGCATACCTGTACATTACCTATCAAGCATTTACTAAATAAAGCTCTTAATAGAGCTCTTAATAAATACATAACATACCGAGAAGGTTATGGATTCAATTCCTGTCAGGGGTTCAGAAATTTTGTGAGGTGAAGGCTTGATACATATGCTCATTTCACAAATATGTATGTGCAGTACATGTAGATAAATCTAATATGGTAATGAGAGATTAGTAACAACTGTAATCCTCCTTCATACTTATTCATGAGGGTTGTCTAAGTAATTCTTCCTCATGTTTATGGATGAGTCCTCGAATCACCGCAGCGTTTCAAATATAGTAATATTTTTTAGCATTTTCAAGCTGTTTTTATAGAGCATATAGTACACCTGTTTTAAAGTTTGTAAGGTTTGCTGTGCACGCTGTGTTAAGTTATACACAAAGTTTGAAATGTATCGAATTGCTCTTCGTTCTCTTTAAAAATACTATTTACTACATAGTAACCTCCATCACTTGAGTATGAGTATGAGTATGAGTATGATTTATTTTGAGTCGATCACGCAGGATAAGGTTGCCCTATTTATCCGAGCCATAGGCTCATGTTTTAAGCGCTCGACTATTCAGTTTATCACTCTTAGGTGAACGGAAAACCCAACTGATAGGGATTCCGAGGGCCTACGATTTAAGGTCGTTTTCCGAGAAGACCCGAAAGTCTTACCATTTGCCGGTGTTGTTGCAAAGGCAGCACCTTCTCCTCAATTATTTTAAGACCCTGAGTGGTGGTCCGACCCAGGGTTTGAACCCGGGTCTCCCAGCTCATAGACATGTGTGGTAACCAATAGACCACAACCTTTCCAAAATGCGCGTTGGTTTGTTGATCTTTTACTGATTCACATGACAACTACAGTACAGTATGCTCATGAGTATGTTGCAAGTACATGTATTTTAGTTTCACTGAGATGCAAGTACTTGCGAGTAATGTACAAAATGAGTTCAAAATAACAGTTTTACTATATTTCATCTTTACCTTGCCTTGGTGTTGAAATTCATTGACCTTCCCAGCCAAGAATGATGTAAATACATTTCGTTGCAAGTTAGCAAATTGTGCATCCATGATCTTACTTTGTAGTTTCAAAAGCTTCGTTTTTGGGACTTCATTGGTATTCCGTTGACATTCTTCTTGTTTTACACATAGTACATCTTAAACTTCAACTTTAACGGGATTTTGGTCATATTCATCTGTGTGTACTGTAGAAAGATATTTTAATGGAGCATTATGACTACACACATGTAATTAATTTCCCCAATTTACAGTGGCAACTAATAATCCGAGTGCCAAAGCTTTCTAGGGGGGACTGGGGGTTATGAAAATTTTGAAAGTATAGATTCCCGCAAATGGCATTTTCTGCATTCTGAGCAGCGATTTTTCAGCTCAGAAGTTTATAAAATTTCATATTTTGGACTGTTTCGCTTTATTTCAGAGCTCATCAGCATGCCTAGGAACAACTGACAACATATTGATGCAATGGTCAGTGAGTCCGACATGGACAGTTAGGACGTTTGAAATCAAAGTATATGCAAGATTGATGAGGGGACGAGGAAAAATCAGGTGTCTGCATGCAGGCTAGCCTGCCCTCCAATCAATAGAAAGCCTAAAATCAAGAGAAAGGTTATCCTGTACCCAGATCCTTCCAATCTTGATAATCCTCGGTTTTACATTCACGGTGGTCATACGGGCCCTCCAATCCGGCAATTAAATCGTACGCAAAAATGGCGCTTCTTATTACGTCGCAGGGGGTCTCGGTGCTAGTCTTTTTTTATGCAAATATATGCCGTTTTTACGTGGCAATCCCAGAATCCTTCGCCAGTTTGTAAACATAATATTTGTACAGAACGAAAGAGCAACGTTTGGGCTTTCGATCGATGGTAAATAAGTTATATTTTGAACGTTTGTGACTGACTAAATTCGCGTCGTTGCGAGAGGACATCCTTAAATAATTGCATACTGTGAATAGTGCTCATTTCTAGACGAAGTTTGGCTTCAAATAACTTTTTATGTGCACATAGCATATACATGAACTTGTGTGATTCAGGAAGCAAGACATGTAAGTAAGAATCCTATGTTTTTTGTTTTTGATTTTCGATCAGCATTTAGTTCTTATTTGCATTTTAACTCAGCTCGTCTTCTCGGTTAATAGGCTATACGATGTTTATTGCTTGTGATGTGCGATTAATCGTACATGATCTGATGATGTGGTTGTGGAATTAGTTTGAATATTCTGATCGTGTTTATTAACTCAAGGTAAGATGTGGCATAATTTTAGATAACAACGGTGTGTTTTGGGTGTTTGATTTGTTGTGAAATTATGATTTTATGAATAATATATAAGAAATAACACCAATGGCTGCATTGCAATTGATTTGGAGATATTACAATAAAGTTGAATTATATGTAGTTTGCTGTAATGAACCCATTCTTTTTGAGATTGGGTCAGTCATTAAGGCCATTTATAGTTAAATGTTTTCTTTAAATTCGACTAGATGCCTTTGAGGAAGAAAAAAGATTATGCTCGGTTCAATGTTGGCAAGTTGATGAAAGAAATGAAAGAACAACGTGAGCAGGCTTCTATTGCACATACAGCAGTTGTGGCAGCAAAGCAGGCTGCAGAAGCTCAACGATTGAAAGTGAGAAGACTTTCGGATATGGTAAAGATTTAAATTATCATGACTTTAGTCCTGGTCAGTCTAACTGATCACTGGAAATCGATCGTTGATCAGAAATTTAATTGATATACATTAACTGTCATTGATTGTCACCTGCCAATTAATGGTAATTGTTAGTCACAAAAAGCAAATGTGTTTTGCATTGCTAATCGATGACAGTTAATTACATTACCTTTTCAGCTGAGCAAATCACTTGAATATATTAAAGTAAGTAGATCAGCCGAAGTTGCAGAGCGAACACAAATGCTCCTCTTTCCTTTGCTACTACCGGTTGGTACTGTACAGTAGGAGTGGGTGCAACTGATCAAGAATTTTATCAAGAATGCGATTCTGGTAACCATTCGGAGTCGACCCCTTAGACATTATAGTCACAAGTTGTTAAAGCAAAAAATATTTAATTGATTGATAATCGATAACCAATTAATGAAAGTCAAAAATGTAGTCCATTGATTGTTCATCGATTTCCACTATCAATCGATCAATTGCTATTGATTAATTATCATGGACTATTAATTTTATTGATAAATTATGACAGACCTAATTTAAACAAAAAAAACATGTCATGCCTAGGCATATAAGCTTATATTATTATAATAAAATATATTATAATATATAATACCTGAAAACAAAACAACATTTGTGTTATCAATATTAATATAATCAGTATAATACTGATTATATTAATATTGATAACACAAATGTTGTTTTGTTTTCAGGTAGCACAAGATGAAAATAGGGTGGCTCTGCTCGAATCAACTTTGCAGCATCCAGCAGCAGTTCAAAACCGCCAGCTAAAACCAACATCTGATCATGATGGTAAAACACAGATTTCTGAAAGAACAGCCACGAAAAGGCGCTCAGAAACATTGGCGATATGTGGGAAAATCCACGGGTCCACCACTGAAAATAGTTACCCAGCTTTGGTTGGATTAGTTGATACAATGTCAACCAAGTTTTCTTGCAAAGACCTAACCACTGTCATTGCAAGTAAAGAAAAACTCACCAAACAGGTGTTCTCGAAGATTTTTAACAATAATGTTGCTGGTTTTGAAAATTCGATGGATAACATCAAGCGTAGTGTTGCAACATACTTTACAAAAGGAGCAATGGGGAAAGCCAAGTATAGGGCTGTTTACCAGACACTTTCAACTAAAAAGGCGACTAAGAAAGGTAGAAAGCGTAAAAGACTGAAAATAATGGAATGTAATGTTCCTAGGTTGTTGCCTTACAATAAATTGATGCCATTTGTAAATTCAATTGACCTTGGGAAGGTAGAAAGTGTTGAGGATTTTTTTGTAAGGACTTGGATGATGATGAAAAATGTGATGGTTGTTTTAGGTACTTAGAAGAACTTCTACTGTTGCTTGCCTCATTTTATTTAACTTTGGAAAATGAAGGTGAAGCTCTTCTCTGGTTTAATCACCCAAATACTTTTCAAGTAGCTCTGGGTGGCGATGGTGCCCCTTTTGGGAAAGACGACACTGCCTTTTCATGTCTTGTCAGTTTCCTTAATCGAGGGAAACATATATTGAGTAGCAATGAGAACTTCCTTATCTTTGGGGGAAATTGTTCTGAAAGTGGAATTGTTGTACAGCGATATGTGAGGCATCTATTGCAGGAAATGGTAGTGGTTGAAAACAAGGTTTATCATGTGATGGAAAGAGAAGTTAAATTTAGATTTTCTGAATTTCCAAATGATTTGAAAATGCTGGCATTTTTAGCTGGTGAATTGTCAGTTAGTGCTAAGTTTTTTTCCACTTTTGGAAATGTTTAGTATTGACAACTGTGATGGATGCCAGTGGGACATTTGGATCAAGTCCAAATGATAAGTGGAAACCTTGGGTTTATTCGCATCGGGTTAAGATTTCCAAACAAGTCCAGCAGTTGAAGGATAAGGTGAATAAACAGAATGTGTCTGATAAGACTAAACGGAAGAAAATTACTGAATTCATCTCTTCCAAAATTAGTCGTCAGGAATTCGATCCTTTAATTGGGAAATTTATCGACAGAGTTCACATTGAACCACTGCATCCCAAAAATAACGCTTGTCAGCAGCTCTTTGCTATGATTCTCATGGAAAGCATTGGGAAATCTGGCATGTCTACATCTGTTACAAACATTGAGTTTGTTCCGCATAATACTGCTTTTCGAAAACGTTTTACCAATCTTAAGGATAAGGCTAAGCTTACTCGTCTGGCGAATAAGGTGAAAAGATGGTTTAACGAAAGTAGGGAAACATCACCCTTTCGTTATCGGTTTACGGGAAAGGATTCTCGATGCTTCTTGCAAAACTACATGTTTCTGATTGATGCAATTAAACGACCACATGATTCAGACAAAGAAATGTTTCGTCTTCATTTGTTTGCTTACCTTTGCTTGCAATTGAGACAGTGTGTTTCCATATTTTCACGAGTTGTTCATGTTAGTGAGCAAGATCTTGCCAAACTGAAACAACATTGTTCAAACTTTTTCCGTGCTCAGTGTTTGTTTAACACTGTAACTCCAACGTAAGGACGTAAGGACGTTAGGTAGTAAACATTTTATAATAAATGTTTCTTTCTGCTTTTCTGATGTTTTTAAATACAGACCATTAATCATTGTACTGAGTCTAAGTGATGGCAATACTTTAGGCTAGAAATTCAACATTAATAATGTGCAAAAATAAGCATGAGTGGTAAAGACCAATACGGCATGAATTCAATAGGGCCGATTATGTGGGTTTACGTCACTCTTTTGATATTATCACAAGCCTCTCTTTCATGTTAAAACAACATGTAACACAAAACATATATAGCACATGTAACATGTCCACACTTATAAGCAAGATGGTGGTAAGCTTATATCGTCACATTTTATTTTCTCTCTGCAGTGCTCGTAGAGTGTAATCTTTAATTGAAATATTTTGATTGATCAAATAAAGTGATAGTTAAAACATAAGTGTGACGTACACCGGACTAGCCCTAACCTAATATAACAAGTACCATAACCAAATACAATGAACAAAAAACAAGCTATTTTTATCTCTTTACAGAATGTTTTCATAGTACTAGTTTATTATAATGTGAGATTTTAAACCAATAAAATAATTTATATGTTATGAGAATTTAAACCAATAAAATTATTTACAAAAATTTAATCTGTCTCTATCTCATTTGGCATGCTAGTAATGCACATGGCGACCCAGGAGCAGTTCAGCAAAAGCATAAGTCACAGTGAGGGAAAATTGATTTGCACAGGCACCGCACCGTCTTGCAAATCTGCGAAAGCCTGGAAGTTACAGTAGAACTCTAGGTTTCACAAATATTTTTACAACAGCAAGTCAACAAAGAAGGTACAAATAAATGAAATAATTTCCATTTTGCAATTGGAGTAGCAAACAATCCTGACGAGGACAGTATATTTACCACCAAATAATGACCACTTACTGTACACAGGGAAAAAACAGCCTCGGCTAATATAAGCCTTGTGTCAAACAAGTCACGAGTAGTCGTATAAATGGACAATTTGTTTGTGACTAAAATAAGCAGTGACTTATTGTTGCCCAGCCTTTGACCCTAGGCTTATCTTTGCCATGACTACAAATTGTTGGTTTATACGCCACTGTTCGTGACTTATTTAAGCTGCAGATTATTTTAGCTAAAAGACTTATTTAGCCTGGTATACATGTAAATGGCCATAATATGTGTGGAAATAATGGCCATAATATATTCTTTTATTTTTATTATGCATGTATGGTGTACCTCTGGTGTTTTGCGTCACCTGTATAGTTAAGGTTTTAGGGTGTTTGGGTTATGGTTATACTGTATATACCCTAACACTAAAACCCTAACTATGTTGCTGATGCGAAACACCAAGATAACAAAAAACTTTGATTGGTGCATTGGTTGGTATTAAATCTGGGCATTATTAGTTACATTTTAACACATTATATAGAGAATATTGTACATGCGTAATGTATCAGTCAAATCCAACCATGACCACCCCCCCCCCCCCGGGACACCGCCGGGCATTTGATACGTTGACCAATCCCGGGGGTGGGGAATTTGAACCCAAACCTTTGCTCGGGGGCCGGGCATTAGATAATACAGTAAGCTGAGCCTCGTTCCCTTTGGGCAGCACCAAAAGGCAGTGGGGGGTAGGTGCAATTGATTTGCCACTCCCCCACAGCATTGCATGTTGTTCGAGTGTGATTCGATCATGAAGGAGTTTAAGCCTTAAGTCTACAACCTACAGCAGACAAATTTAGCAGAATGACATACCTAGGAGGTAAAGGGTTAACACCAGTGCCTTGTAAATAGTAATTATATAATGATTTGATGTTTGAAAACGCTGAAAATTGCTGTTATTGCTTTCATGTTTCCGCGGGATTTGCCACAGATTGTTTGCCCCACAGCGGGGCATTTGCACCTGTATTTCATCCCCACTGTGGGGAATTAGCATCATTTTTGAAAAAAATGTCAAATGCCCGGGGGTTGGCCGGGGGGGGGGGATGGGCACGCTTGGATTTGACTGATACATAAGTCATTGATAATAAATCCTATTTAAATCGTCAATTGTGAAGAGGAAAACCTACCCTGTTCCACACGCCATACTGAAACGATATTGTAAGTTCAGACGATTTAACACTATAAACAAAAGCAAAATCCTTCTCTTCGTTCACGATAACCTCGGCCTTCCCGTTGATTCGTCCTTTCAGTGTCTTCTTTAATGATGCCTTGACAGTCGTTTCGGTCAAACCAGACAGCATTGAAATTAAAGTCACAACTGCTCCTCTCTTGGTGAAAGATATCACCTGTCCTTTTGCATTGGAGGCACAAATTACGTTGTCTTTTATCTCCGTTTTCCTTGTGTGCAATATGGCGTCTCGCAGTATTTTTACCACTTCGAACGGCATGCTGCGAACAATCTCGCCATGATAAGGGTGCCGAATGCTAGGTCTGCTCCTGAGACGGGCGCGAATTTTTTGCAGCCAGAGTTGGCTTTCTTTGATCAAGAAAGCCCCACACGTTACACTGGCATTCATCATAACCGTCAGGGGATCTGTTGGCGATTTGAATGCCAAGTAGGTCGATAGGAGTAAATCTCTCGCATTGCGTTTGAACATATCAATATTCGGCCCAAGATCGAGGACATCAAACGCATTGAGACAAACGTACAGCTGATTTTCCAAATCATTGCCTTGACAGTTCGCGGTGCGACGAATCACTTCCAAGTCCATCTCAATTTCCATATTCTCCTCAACAGATGAAGTCGCCATTTTGATTATTTGAGTTATGATTATTTAATTTCAAAGAAGTCGCGCTGACCAACCATATTACAGACCCTTGCCACATTTAGCGGCCCGTATGACCACCGTGATTTGTGTCGACTTAAAAAAAATAGATCTGGTAAAGGAGGTAGATGTCCCAATTTACCAGCAGCTAATGAGGTGTGGTTTGGATTAGTTCAAGATGTTGACTATGCAGTTAGAGAGGAAACACTGCATTGGTCTCTGACAAATCAAGAAGACCAAGTGCATTTTTCTTCAGTTGTTAAGATATGTAGGTTAGACAGAGTTTTCGGAGAGTATAATATTGAATAAGATTGTACAAGTACTATTGTTGGTTTACTTTTTTTCATATTTGTATGTTCATCATGATCTTGAACTAAAATTAATTTTGCGAAAAGCCACACATTTGATTTAGTTAGCAGTACTGTCATTTCAAAGTAGGTAATATCACAGTGATGAGGTACAATATTAGTTTGACTTTATTAGCAGTTATTTTTATTGACTGTATTAGAGAATCATAATAAGAAGTTTAATACAATGCCAGATTTTCATTATTTGGGATTTAATTTCATACTTCATGTTACTGTTGTTTTCTTTATGTAACACTACACATCCATAGCTTTATCTACTAATTTTACTTATTATTATTATGAATTTGACGTATTGTAATTACAACTGTTCAAAGGCAGCAAGACATGATACAAAGCTTTTACATGCATAGTGCCTACTGAAGAGTATCTAAGATTTAGAAGTAAAAATTTCCAAGGAATTCGCCATTTCATTATTTTTGTAAATGTCGCAAAATGTTTCACTATCTGAAACATTGTTACAAACTAATCAGAGATATGCAGGCCCTTATTGGTAAAAAATATTTGGAAAAAGACCTGTGTCTGTTAGTCATTGAGGATTTAAATAGCCCGAATGACAGAACAAATGAAGCAACACCTCTCCGACTGACACCTCCCTCGTAAATGTACAATCATGGTAGTGATGATAATATAAATATTCAACAGCATCCATCATAACATCTTTTAAATAGCTACAAATCAACTGCAATCACATAAAAACAGCAGGCAAGCGTTTTCGCATCGCGTGATGTAATTTACTATCACGTGATGAACTCGCGATAAAAAATCCGGGATAAAGCGTCTGGTAGAGGCTTGGTGGCGCCGCGCTTTACATATAGTGTTTACATACTATGTAAATCTTTTAATGCCTTTACGTAATTTTTTTGCAAACTATTTACAAAATAAGCCTCCAACTATTTCCAGACAATTTACATACCTACTTCGGGTTCCCAAAAACACGATTTACAAGTTATTTACATACAATATTTACATAGTGTTGACATGTATGACATACAGAATGGTATGAGTGATACCAGCCAGGCTAGTACAGTTCCACTAAACCCATAACGATGCTGAAGTCTCTCCAAATAGAACGGTGTGGTCAATGGTGTCGAACGCAGATGATAAGTCCAACAGTACCAACACTACTTCCTGATTTTCATCAAGTGCATTAAGGATGTCATTGAAAACACGCAGAACTGCTGTGTCTGTGCTATGAAAGAGTCTATAAGCAGATTGCATTTTTGCAAGGAGGTTATTCTCAATAAGATAGTCTGTTGTCTGTCTGGCAGCAATCCGCTCTAATACTTTTGACAAGAAAGCCACGTTAGTAATAGGTCTATCTCTATAGAAACCATATTGAAAATACCAACTTAAACGTTAACCTAACCTTTTCAAGTTTCATCATAAAACTGGCACATGCGTGTCTCATGACACTGTCCCTTTAATTTGATATACATCACTATTAAGAAGTTAAATGTTGTACTTTACTATTTCATTTCATTACTGATTTCACATGGTTTTTGTTGTTATATTTTAACAGAGGAGAAGGCCTTTGTTGCATTTTTCCTTTTGCCATATTTGTTGGACAGAAAAACCAAGTCTGTTCTAAATCCAGAAGCAAGTTTGTACCAGGTACAGTTTTGTAATAGTGGTGTTGCCCTTTTGATCCTAGTGACGTATCTATTATTACATACATATATATATATATATACATAGATAAATTTAGCGATAGAGACTGTCGTTAAGACATAAACTAGCGCATACAAAATCATACAGATAGAGTGCTCAATGCATAAGCAGAGCGGTATAACACAAGATGAAAACACAAGTTACTTCATCGAATTTTTAATCGATGAAGTAACTTGTGTTTTCATCTTGTGTTATATATATATATATATATATATATATATATATATTATATATATATATATATATATATATATATATATATATATATATATATATATATATATATATATATATATATATATATATATATATATATATATATATATATATATATATATATATATATTATATATATATATATATATATATATATATATATATATATATATATATATATATATATATATATATATATATATATATATATATATATATATATATATATATATATATATATATATATATATATATATATATAGCAAAGTGAAAAGGTGGTAAACTGCCAAGAATTTAGTGACGAGATACTGACGTTTCGAGCGGAGCCCTTCATCAGAGTATGTCAGTATCTCGTCACTAAATTCTCGGCAGTTTACCACCCCTTCACCCTGCTATATACTCAAAACACTGTCTACGCAGCACTCTACTTTTTATATATATATATATATATATATATATATATATATATATATATATATATATATATATATATATATATATATATATATATATATCCGAGAGTAGTAAAAAAGTAGAGTGCTGCGTAGACAGCGTTTCGAATATATAGCAAAGCGAAAAGGTGGTAAACTGCCAAGAATCCAGCGACGAGATACTGACGTTTCGAGCGGAGCCCTTCATCAGAGTAAGACGAGATGAAATGAAATAAATAGGGCTTATATATATGCCAAAAGGGTGTCACAAGTAGAAAGTAGCCAATCAAATGCACGGGAGATAAACAAACTAATAATTAATGAGATGGGAAACGTAAGATCATTTGCTATTTTTAACAGTCGATCAGCAAGCAGACTGAGGGGGCGGGAGAAATGACAGGTCCAATATTCAAGGGGATTAGGCGATAATATTAGCATAAGAAACAAAAAATTTGAAAAGGAATGAAAATGCATACGCGAATAATAAAAAATTAATAATAATAAAGGTTCCAAGCAAACTAAAATAACCAAAAACTTGTAGGAAATTAAATAAAAGAAAAACGTTCGTTTAAGACCAAGAGGATGTGTGGTGCCAAGTTTAAAAATGAGACGCTTCTCTTGACGCTTGCGGTTATCGTTGCCACCGGAGATGGGAAGGATGGCACAGACTTTCATGTCTGAAACCAAATGGTTGGAGCTGTTGAAATGGCGGGCTACAGGTTTGTCACCATCATTGATCCTCACGGAACGAAGATGTTCAGCAAACCTGTCTGAAAGACGTCGCCCAGTTTCACCGATGTAGATTTTAGGGCATTTATCGCATGAAATGCAATAAATTATGTTGGTGGACGTGCATGAAAAAGCATGACGGATTGTGTGGTCGAATTTGGGGGCAGTAATAACTGTAGTGGGATTGAGAAAAGCGCATGTGTTACAGCGGGAACGGCCGCAAGAAAATGTTCCCGCTGGTGCCGAGGTATTTTGTTTAAGGGCACTATGTACTAAGGAGTCACGAATGTTTTTATTACGGCGAAAAGATACCAAAGGGTTGTCGGTGAAAATGGCTGACGTCTCAGGATCATTTTGTAAAATGTGAAAATTCCGATTAATAATATTTTTAACTTTAAAATTGAAAGGATGAAATGTTAGAACTAAAGGAATTTTATTGTTTGAAACTCGTTCCAAAGATGGTTCAAGGGCGTCTAAACGGGGGACGAGAAAAGCTTTCTGAACGGCGAGGTCTAAAAGGTTGGTAGGGTAACCACGTTGGACAAAAAAAGATCTCATTTCCATTGATTTGACTTGAAAATCTTGGTCGTCGCTACATAAGCGGCGAAGACGCAAGAATTGAGAGTAAGGGATGGATTGCTTAGTGTGGTTGGGATGAGAGGATGAAAATAGAAGATAACTATGGGAGTCAGTAGGCTTGTACGAGACCGACGTTTTCAGCGAATCACCATTAATCGAAATTAAAATATCAAGGAACGACACAGAGGTCTCGCTGATTTCCCACGTGAACTTCAGAGCAGGATGAAAATCATCAACAAAGTTGATGAACTGCTCTAAAAGGACACGTGAACACGACGCTGTTCCTAAACAGTCATCGATAAATCTTCCGAAAAAATCAGGCAAGGGACCCGTGTATTGTTCAAAGATCTGTTTTTCAACATAACCAACAAATAAATTAGCATAGCTTGGACCCATTTTGGTGCCCATCGCAACACCACTTATTTGTTTGATAATGTTCACCATCAAACGAAAAATTGTTAAGGGTAAGCACTAGTTCTGCTAAGCGGAGTAACGTGGTTGTGGAGGGTTCTAAATTAGTGCGCTGATCAAAGAAAAACTTCAGAGCTTCAAGGCCATCACAATGGGGAATGACGGTGTATAAGGACTTGACGTCCATCGTGAAAATAAATTTATCGGAACTACTGAAACGTAACTGGTCGAAAATTTGCAAGGCATGTTTAGTATCTTTGATATAAGAAGGCAACTTCTTAACCAAAGGATACATAACGTTGTCTAGAAAACTGGAAACGAGCTCGGTGGGGCAACTACAAGCGGAAACAATCGGCCTGCCAGGATTGTTAGGTTTATGGATTTTAGGTAGGAAATATATGACAGGCGTTCTGGGGGTTGTTAATATAAGGTTAGATGCAGAGGCAGGCAATTCACCGGCTTGGATGAAATTCTTGATGGTAGTTTTGACGGATTTTTGGTGAGATTGAGTGGGATCGGAATTCAACTTAGTATAAAAGATGGTGTCGCTGAGTTGACGAAGAGCCTCTTGTCGATACAAGTCCGCTCTCCAGACAACTTCAGCGCCACCTTTGTCCGCAGGTTTTATGACAACGTCATTTCGGCATCGTAATGAATTCAAAGCTAGAAGCTCTTCTTTGTTAAGGTTATGAACTTGTTTTCTGCGCGGAGGTTGCAATTTATCAATGTCATGGCGGCATTGTCTTACGAAAAGATCAAGGGAAGAAAAATCACCTTCGGATGGAGACCAAGACGACTTCTTGGGGTTGAGTTCTTCGAAAATATCCTTATTGCTATTGAAAGTGGGCTTATCATGAAAAAAGGCTTTGAGGCGCATGCGGCGGAAGAAAGATTCGGTATCCTCTTTAACTGAAAATAGATCGATGGGCCCGGAGTTGGGAACAAACTTGAGACCTTTCGCAAGAAAAGATCTCTCGGGGTCAGATAATGGCAAATCAGAGGGAATAGTGAAAACTAGACGAGTGACTTCGTTAGAGGAACTAGTGCTTTGGGAGGGATTCGGGGAAGGACCCAGTAATTTGGCCAATTTGGACGCCTTAACGTCTTTAAGAAAAACATAGAGTCTGGAATTTAGCATGCGAATTTGTTGAACGATAGCGGTAAACAAAATAGGTGGGCAGACCTGGGAGAGAGAGGACTTACATCCCGAGATGTAGTCATCAGTATGTTGTAAATTACTGGACATAGATTTAATAGTGATACGCATCAAACGACGGGAATGACTCGAACAAGCCGCTGATATGTGATGGGAATAACGACGATCGATAGCGGGGAGATTAAAAGACAATAAATCAAAAGAGGATCTAAAACCGTAGGGAATGACCCCCCGATATAAACAACGACTAATAAAAGTAATGTGACTGGAAAAACGGGTTTTAGATAAAATAAGGTCAAACAAACGTAGAGCATGATTACTGATCGACGGTAAAAAAGGAAGCAAATAACTTACCATTTCGTGACGGAGACTTTTGACGAAACTT
The DNA here is from genome assembly GCA_035772405.1 of Chrysogorgia sp. JL179-B06. Lineage (NCBI taxonomy): Eukaryota > Metazoa > Cnidaria > Anthozoa > Scleralcyonacea > Chrysogorgiidae > Chrysogorgia > Chrysogorgia sp. JL179-B06. The sequence continues at coordinate 687,847 of JAYKKM010000088.1, forward strand.
CTTGAGGTTAGGCATGTCGCAGCGGTATATAGAATATCCGAGAGTAGTAAAAAAGTAGAGTGCTGCGTAGACAGTGTTTTGAATATATAGCAAAGTGAAAAGGTGGTAAACTGCCAAGAATTTAGTGACGAGATACTGACGTTTCGAGCGGAGCCCTTCATCAGAGTATGTCAGTATCTCGTCACTAAATTCTCGGCAGTTTACCACCCCTTCACCCTGCTATATACTCAAAAACACTGTCTACGCAGCACTCTACTTTTTATATATATATATATATATATATATATATATTATATATATATATATATATATATAATATATATATATATATATCCGAGAGTAGTAAAAAAAGTAGAGTGCTGCGTAGACAGCGTTTCGAATATATAGCAAAGCGAAAAGGTGGTAAACTGCCAAGAATCCAGCGACGAGATACTGACGTTCGAGCGGAGCCCTTTCATCAGAGTAAGACGAGATGAAATGAAATAAATAGGGCTTATATATATGCCAAAAGGGTGTCACAAGTAGAAAGTAGCCAATCAAATGCACGGGAGATAAACAAACTAATAATTAATGAGATGGGAAACGTAAGATCATTTGCTATTTTTTAACAGTCGATCAGCAAGCAGACTGAGGGGGCGGGAGAAATGACAGGTCCAATATTCAAGGGGATTAGGCGATAATATTAGCATAAGAAACAAAAAATTTGAAAAGGAATGAAAATGCATACGCGAATAATAAAAAATTAATAATAATAAAGGTTCCAAGCAAACTAAAATAACCAAAAACTTGTAGGAAATTAAATAAAAGAAAAACGTTCGTTAAGACCAAGAGGATGTGTGGTGCCAAGTTTAAAAATGAGACGCTTCTCTTGACGCTTGCGGTTATCGTTGCCACCGGAGATGGGAAGGATGGCACAGACTTTCATGTCTGAAACCAAATGGTTGGAGCTGTTGAAATGGCGGGCTACAGGTTTGTCACCATCATTGATCCTCACGGAACGAAGATGTTCAGCAAACCTGTCTGAAAGACGTCGCCCAGTTTCACCGATGTAGATTTTAGGGCATTTATCGCATGAAATGCAATAAATTATGTTGGTGGACGTGCATATATATATATATATATATATATATATATATATATATATATATATATATATATATATATATATATATATATATATATATATATATATATATATATATATATATATATATAGATATAGTGAAAGTGGTCTTACCTCAAAATGATAAAAGCCGCAACTGTCAGTTTCACGCAAGGCGATCTTAGCCTTCGCTCTACCTTTATGGTATTGAGCACTTTCAACGTTCCGTGAACAACACCACATTCGTTTTAGTATATAATATATATATATATACAGTATATATACATATATACATATACATACATATATATACATATACATACATATAGAAAGGATTTATAGTAAAGGAAAATTTCGTGTGTTAGAATACATACATTTTAAGACCTACCGGGTCTTAAAACACTCGAAATTTTCTTTAACACTCAAAATTTTCCTTCACTATAAATCCTTTCAACATGTAGTTTGATCGAGTGAAATGCCAAATATTACCTATAATATACCCAGAATCTTATCCCGGCATTACCACCACCATATATACAGGACTCGTGACTAGGCTCTCGGCAACGGCTTCCGTAGCTCAGTGGTCACAGCACTGCACTAGCATCGCAGGGTCGCGGGTTCAATTCCAGCCAGAAGGCCTTGAAGTTGCATTTTACATACATATATATATACATATACATACATATACATATACATATGCATATACACATATATATATATAAACATGTGTGTGTGCCACAATTACGCCCAGGTATTGGCTTACCCAGAATCTGCTGTTCCTATTTTGGACAGTTGGACTGATGCCCAACCCGTGTCACAGACTTGCACATGTAAAACATGAGTATTACTATATTTCTAAGGTTCTTATTCTTATGTTTCATTACTATGTTTCTTTTAGGTTGGAGATGATGCCAAGACAGTCGCTAACTTGACGAAATCTAATGTGCCACCCTTTTTAATTTTTTCATGATATGGAACCGGAAATAGCCGATATATACATTGCTGGTAAGAAACGAGTGTTAATGAAGATTACCGGGGGAATAATTGAGACAGTAGGGTCACTGATGTTCCTATACTACGTGTGTAACATCAAATATCCAAAGGTATGCTTCAACACACTGACATTCTTGCAGAGACAAGTGCTACAGATTTATGATACGCAGAAAGTGTCAACGAAAGTGTTAATGCTTTTATCAGAACTGAACAATATTTAAAAATGAAATAATGTAATTTGGACTTTGTGGTTTTAACAATCATATTTGTAAAATGATTTTATAATTAATGTATATCAGTGTTACTGTATAGATAGAATAACTGTTATCAGAGGTGGAAAAAATATTTTTCTATCTTTGCTTAACTATTTTTTCCACGGCTGTATAAAAAAGATTATGCATGCAACTGGACAATATAGTTGAAATAATTATGTATTTTTAGGGTAAGATTTGTGTGGTTTTAGTTATTCAAATTTACAAAACATTTTTAACATATTCATTTTTACATTAAATTATTTTATACTGTATTCCCCAAATGTTTACTGTCAATTCCATTCCCATACTACAAGTTATAGTGAATTTATTGTACAATGCAACATTACAATTTTACACTGGCAATGTAAATTTACATCATGTTAGTGTTTCCACAGTGGGAAGCCAATTTACAGTAACACAGTGTAATTTTACATTTTCAGGGTACTTTTACACTGCCAGTGTAAATTTACACCCAGTTGGTGTCCGCACAGCTGCAAACCAATTTACACCTATATAGTGTAATTTTACACTTTTAGGGTACATTTACACTGCAAAGCCAATAAGTATAGTGTTTTCCACAGTGGGAAGCCAATTTACAGTAACACAGTGTAATTTTACACTTTCAGGGTACTTTTACACTGCCAGTGTAAATTTACACCATGTTGGTGTCCCCACAGCTGCAAGCCAATTTACGCTAACACAGTGTAATTTTACACTAGCCGTGTAAATTAACACTGATCATTGTGTATTTACACCTATCAATCACATTTACCTGCCGAAAAGGCATAAAAGAAAGCGCCACTCCCTGAACGAATAAGTCGCAGATAGACCAGAGAGAACAGAATATCCAGAAGATACAGAGTCAAGCTGAGCAGAACCCAACTAAGAAGAGAACCTTGAGTCAGAAGAACTTCTTGAAGCTTATCCTTGAACCTTATCCTTGAACCTTATCCTTGAACATCCTTTGAACACTATTCTTTCTAACCAATTGTAATTGAACTTTTGTCGTTGAATTGTATTTTGATTTGTCCAGTAACATTCGTAGTTCGTGATAAAGATCCTGCTCCTCCACAAACCTACTCGTCTACAAACCGTGTCAGCTCTAGCATTATTCAAGCTAATTACCCTCTATAACAATTGGTGGAGGATACCATCACCCAGATTATAACAATTGGTGGAGAATCCTTGCTGCGGATTACTATGCATAAAACCGACCGATTTGAGCAACAACAACCATCTCGTACTCGTAAGTCGCAGATAAACTCGTAAGTCGCAGTGCTTTGGGAGGGATTCGGGGAAGGACCCAGTAATTTGGCCAATTTGGACGCCTTAACGTCTTTAAGAAAAACATAGAGTCTGGAATTTAGCATGCGAATTTGTTGAACGATAGCGGTAAACAAAATAGGTGGGCAGACCTGGGAGAGAGAGGACTTACATCCCGAGATGTAGTCATCAGTATGTTGTAAATTACTGGACATAGATTTAATAGTGATACGCATCAAACGACGGGAATGACTCGAACAAGCCGCTGATATGTGATGGGAATAACGACGATCGATAGCGGGGAGATTAAAAGACAATAAATCAAAAGAGGATCTAAAACCGTAGGGAATGACCCCCCGATATAAACAACGACTAATAAAAGTAATGTGACTGGAAAAACGGGTTTTAGATAAAATAAGGTCAAACAAACGTAGAGCATGATTACTGATCGACGGTAAAAAAGGAAGCAAATAACTTACCATTTCGTGACGGAGACTTTGACGAAACTTCTTGAGGTTAGGCATGTCGCAGCGGTATATAGAATATCCGAGAGTAGTAAAAAGGTTAGAGTGCTGCGTAGACAGTGTTTTGAATATATAGCAAAGTGAAAAGGTGGTAAACTGCCAAGAATTTAGTGACGAGATACTGACGTTTCGAGCGGAGCCCTTCATCAGAGTATGTCAGTATCTCGTCACTAAATTCTCGGCAGTTTACCACCCCTTCACCCTGCTATATACTCAAAAACACTGTCTACGCAGCACTCTACTTTTTATATATATATATATATATATATATATATATATATATATATATATATATATATATATATATATATATATATATATATATATATATATATATATATCCGAGAGTAGTAAAAAAGTAGAGTGGCTGCGTAGACAGCGTTTCGAATATATAGCAAAGCGAAAAGGTGGTAAACTGCCAAGAATCCAGCGACGAGATACTGACGTTTCGAGCGGAGCCCTTCATCAGAGTAAGACGAGATGAAATGAAATAAATAGGGCTTATATATATGCCAAAAGGGTGTCACAAGTAGAAAGTAGCCAATCAAATGCACGGGAGATAAACAAACTAATAAATTAATGAGATGGGAAACGTAAGATCATTTGCTATTTTTAACAGTCGATCAGCAAGCAGACTGAGGGGGCGGGAGAAATGACAGGTCCAATATTCAAGGGGATTAGGCGATAATATTAGCATAAGAAACAAAAAATTTGAAAAGGAATGAAAATGCATACGCGAATAATAAAAAATTAATAATAATAAAGGTTCCAAGCAAACTAAAATAACCAAAAACTTGTAGGAAATTAAATAAAAGAAAAAACGTTCGTTAAGACCAAGAGGATGTGTGGTGCCAAGTTTAAAAATGAGACGCTTCTCTTGACGCTTGCGGTTATCGTTGCCACCGGAGATGGGAAGGATGGCACAGACTTTCATGTCTGAAACCAAATGGTTGGAGCTGTTGAAATGGCGGGCTACAGGTTTGTCACCATCATTGATCCTCACGGAACGAAGATGTTCAGCAAACCTGTCTGAAAGACGTCGCCCAGTTTCACCGATGTAGATTTTAGGGCATTTATCGCATGAAATGCAATAAATTATGTTGGTGGACGTGCATATATATATATATATATATATATATATATATAATATATATATATAATATATATATATATATATATATATATATATAGATATAGTGAAAGTGGTCTTACCTCAAAATGATAAAAGCCGCAACTGTCAGTTTCACGCAAGGCGATCTTAGCCTTCGCTCTACCTTTATGGTATTGAGCACTTTCAACGTTCCGTGAACAACACCACATTCGTTTTAGTATATAATATATATATATATATACAGTATATATACATATATACATATACATACATATATATACATATACATACATATAGAAAGGATTTATAGTAAAGGAAAATTTCGTGTGTTAGAATACATACATTTTAAGACCTACCGGGTCTTAAACACTCGAAATTTTCTTTAACACTCAAAATTTTCCTTCACTATAAATCCTTTCAACATGTAGTTTGATCGAGTGAAATGCCAAATATTACCTATAATATACCCAGAATCTTATCCCGGCATTACCACCACCATATATACAGGACTCGTGACTAGGCTCTCGGCAACGGCTTCCGTAGCTCAGTGGTCACAGCACTGCACTAGCATCGCAGGGTCGCGGGTTCAATTCCAGCCAGAAGGCCTTGAAGTTGCATTTTACATACATATATATACATATACATACATATACATATACATATGCATATACACATATATATATATAAACATGTGTGTGTGCCACAATTACGGCCCAGGTATTGGCTTACCCAGAATCTGCTGTTCCTATTTTGGACAGTTGGACTGATGCCCAACCCGTGTCACAGACTTGCACATGTAAAACATGAGTATTACTATATTTCTAAGGTTCTTATTCTTATGTTTCATTACTATGTTTCTTTTAGGTTGGAGATGATGCCAAGACAGTCGCTAACTTGACGAAATCTAATGTGCCACCCTTTTTAATTTTTCATGATATGGAACCGGAAATAGCCGATATATACATTGCTGGTAAGAAACGAGTGTTAATGAAGATTACCGGGGGAATAATTGAGACAGTAGGGTCACTGATGTTCCTATACTACGTGTGTAACATCAAATATCCAAAGGTATGCTTCAACACACTGACATTCTTGCAGAGACAAGTGCTACAGATTTATGATACGCAGAAAGTGTCAACGAAAGTGTTAATGCTTTTATCAGAACTGAACAATATTTAAAATGAAATAATGTAATTTGGACTTTGTGGTTTTACAATCATATTTGTAAAATGATTTTATAATTAATGTATATCAGTGTTACTGTATAGATAGAATAACTGTTATCAGAGGTGGAAAAAATATTTTTCTATCTTTGCTTAACTATTTTTTCCACGGCTGTATAAAAAAGATTATGCATGCAACTGGACAATATAGTTGAAATAATTATGTATTTTTAGGGTAAGATTTGTGTGGTTTTAGTTATTCAAATTTACAAAACATTTTTAACATATTCATTTTTACATTAAATTATTTTATACTGTATTCCCCAAATGTTTACTGTCAATTCCATTCCCATACTACAAGTTATAGTGAATTTATTGTACAATGCAACATTACAATTTTACACTGGCAATGTAAATTTACATCATGTTAGTGTTTCCACAGTGGGAAGCCAATTTACAGTAACACAGTGTAATTTTACATTTTCAGGGTACTTTTACACTGCCAGTGTAAATTTACACCCAGTTGGTGTCCGCACAGCTGCAAACCAATTTACACCTATATAGTGTAATTTTACACTTTTAGGGTACATTTACACTGCAAAGCCAATAAGTATAGTGTTTCCACAGTGGGAAGCCAATTTACAGTAACACAGTGTAATTTTACACTTTCAGGGTACTTTTACACTGCCAGTGTAAATTTACACCATGTTGGTGTCCCCACAGCTGCAAGCCAATTTACGCTAACACAGTGTAATTTTACACTAGCCGTGTAAATTAACACTGATCATTGTGTATTTACACCTATCAATCACATTTACCTGCCGAAAAGGCATAAAAGAAAGCGCCACTCCCTGAACGAATAAGTCGCAGATAGACCAGAGAGAACAGAATATCCAGAAGATACAGAGTCAAGCTGAGCAGAACCCAACTAAGAAGAGAACCTTGAGTCAGAAGAACTTCTTGAAGCTTATCCTTTGAACCTTATCCTTGAACCTTATCCTTGAACATCCTTTGAACACTATTCTTTCTAACCAATTGTAATTGAACTTTTGTCGTTGAATTGTATTTTGATTTGTCCAGTAACATTCGTAGTTCGTGATAAAGATCCTGCTCCTCCACAAACCTACTCGTCTACAAACCGTGTCAGCTCTAGCATTATTCAAGCTAATTACCCTCTATAACAATTGGTGGAGGATACCATCACCCAGATTATAACAATTGGTGGAGAATCCTTGCTGCGGATTACTATGCATAAAACCGACCGATTTGAGCAACAACAACCATCTCGTACTCGTAAGTCGCAGATAAACTCGTAAGTCGCAGTGCTTTGGGAGGGATTCGGGGAAGGACCCAGTAATTTGGCCAATTTGGACGCCTTAACGTCTTTAAGAAAAACATAGAGTCTGGAATTTAGCATGCGAATTTGTTGAACGATAGCGGTAAACAAAATAGGTGGGCAGACCTGGGAGAGAGAGGACTTACATCCCGAGATGTAGTCATCAGTATGTTGTAAATTACTGGACATAGATTTAATAGTGATACGCATCAAACGACGGGAATGACTCGAACAAGCCGCTGATATGTGATGGGAATAACGACGATCGATAGCGGGGAGATTAAAAGACAATAAATCAAAAGAGGATCTAAAACCGTAGGGAATGACCCCCCGATATAAACAACGACTAATAAAAGTAATGTGACTGGAAAAAAACGGGTTTTAGATAAAATAAGGTCAAACAAACGTAGAGCATGATTACTGATCGACGGTAAAAAAGGAAGCAAATAACTTACCATTTCGTGACGGAGACTTTGACGAAACTTCTTGAGGTTAGGCATGTCGCAGCGGTATATAGAATATCCGAGAGTAGTAAAAAAGTAGAGTGCTGCGTAGACAGTGTTTTGAATATATAGCAAAGTGAAAAGGTGGTAAACTGCCAAGAATTTAGTGACGAGATACTGACGTTTCGAGCGGAGCCCTTCATCAGAGTATGTCAGTATCTCGTCACTAAATTCTCGGCAGTTTACCACCCCTTCACCCTGCTATATACTCAAAACACTGTCTACGCAGCACTCTACTTTTTATATATATATATATATATATATATATATATATATATATATATATATATATATATATATATATATATATATCCGAGAGTAGTAAAAAAGTAGAGTGCTGCGTAGACAGCGTTTCGAATATATAGCAAAGCGAAAAGGTGGTAAACTGCCAAGAATCCAGCGACGAGATACTGACGTTTCGAGCGGAGCCCTTCATCAGAGTAAGACGAGATGAAATGAAATAAATAGGGCTTATATATATGCCAAAAGGGTGTCACAAGTAGAAAGTAGCCAATCAAATGCACGGGAGATAAACAAACTAATAATTAATGAGATGGGAAACGTAAGATCATTTGCTATTTTTAACAGTCGATCAGCAAGCAGACTGAGGGGGCGGGAGAAATGACAGGTCCAATATTCAAGGGGATTAGGCGATAATATTAGCATAAGAAACAAAAAATTTGAAAAGGAATGAAAATGCATACGCGAATAATAAAAAATTAATAATAATAAAGGTTCCAAGCAAACTAAAAATAACCAAAAACTTGTAGGAAATTAAATAAAAGAAAAACGTTCGTTAAGACCAAGAGGATGTGTGGTGCCAAGTTTAAAAATGAGACGCTTCTCTTGACGCTTGCGGTTATCGTTGCCGACCGGAGATGGGAAGGATGGCACAGACTTTCATGTCTGAAACCAAATGGTTGGAGCTGTTGAAATGGCGGGCTACAGGTTTGTCACCATCATTGATCCTCACGGAACGAAGATGTTCAGCAAACCTGTCTGAAAGACGTCGCCCAGTTTCACCGATGTAGATTTTAGGGCATTTATCGCATGAAATGCAATAAATTATGTTGGTGGACGTGCATATATATATATATATATATATATATATATATATATATATATATATATATATATATATATATATATATATAGATATAGTGAAAGTGGTCTTACCTCAAAATGATAAAAGCCGCAACTGTCAGTTTCACGCAAGGCGATCTTAGCCTTCGCTCTACCTTTATGGTATTGAGCACTTTCAACGTTCCGTGAACAACACCACATTCGTTTTAGTATATAATATATATATATATACAGTAATATATACATATATACATATACATACATATATATACATATACATACATATAGAAAGGATTTATAGTAAAGGAAAATTTCGTGTGTTAGAATACATACATTTTAAGACCTACCGGGTCTTAAACACTCGAAATTTTCTTTAACACTCAAAATTTTCCTTCACTATAAATCCTTTCAACATGTAGTTTGATCGAGTGAAATGCCAAATATTACCTATAATATACCCAGAATCTTATCCCGGCATTACCACCAACCATATATACAGGACTCGTGACTAGGCTCTCGGCAACGGCTTCCGTAGCTCAGTGGTCACAGCACTGCACTAGCATCGCAGGGTCGCGGGTTCAATTCCAGCCAGAAGGCCTTGAAGTTGCATTTTACATACATATATATATACATATACATACATATACATATACATATGCATATACACATATATATATATAAACATGTGTGTGTGCCACAATTACGCCCAGGTATTGGCTTACCCAGAATCTGCTGTTCCTATTTTGGACAGTTGGACTGATGCCCAACCCGTGTCACAGACTTGCACATGTAAAACATGAGTATTACTATATTTCTAAGGTTCTTATTCTTATGTTTCATTACTATGTTTCTTTTAGGTTGGAGATGATGCCAAGACAGTCGCTAACTTGACGAAATCTAATGTGCCACCCTTTTTAATTTTTCATGATATGGAACCGGAAATAGCCGATATATACATTGCTGGTAAGAAACGAGTGTTAATGAAGATTACCGGGGGAATAATTGAGACAGTAGGGTCACTGATGTTCCTATACTACGTGTGTAACATCAAATATCCAAAGGTATGCTTCAACACACTGACATTCTTGCAGAGACAAGTGCTACAGATTTATGATACGCAGAAAGTGTCAACGAAAGTGTTAATGCTTTTATCAGAACTGAACAATATTTAAAATGAAATAATGTAATTTGGACTTTGTGGTTTTACAATCATATTTGTAAAATGATTTTATAATTAATGTATATCAGTGTTACTGTATAGATAGAATAACTGTTATCAGAGGTGGAAAAAATATTTTTCTATCTTTGCTTAACTATTTTTTCCACGGCTGTATAAAAAAGATTATGCATGCAACTGGACAATATAGTTGAAATAATTATGTATTTTTAGGGTAAGATTTGTGTGGTTTTAGTTATTCAAATTTACAAAACATTTTTAACATATTCATTTTTACATTAAATTATTTTATACTGTATTCCCCAAATGTTTTACTGTCAATTCCATTCCCATACTACAAGTTATAGTGAATTTATTGTACAATGCAACATTACAATTTTACACTGGCAATGTAAATTTACATCATGTTAGTGTTTCCACAGTGGGAAGCCAATTTACAGTAACACAGTGTAATTTTACATTTTCAGGGTACTTTTACACTGCCAGTGTAAATTTACACCCAGTTGGTGTCCGCACAGCTGCAAACCAATTTACACCTATATAGTGTAATTTTACACTTTTAGGGTACATTTACACTGCAAAGCCAATAAGTATAGTGTTTCCACAGTGGGAAGCCAATTTACAGTAACACAGTGTAATTTTACACTTTCAGGGTACTTTTACACTGCCAGTGTAAATTTACACCATGTTGGTGTCCCCACAGCTGCAAGCCAATTTACGCTAACACAGTGTAATTTTACACTAGCCGTGTAAATTAACACTGATCATTGTGTATTTACACCTATCAATCACATTTACCTGCCGAAAAGGCATAAAAGAAAGCGCCACTCCCTGAACGAAATAAGTCGCAGATAGACCAGAGAGAACAGAATATCCAGAAGATACAGAGTCAAGCTGAGCAGAACCCAACTAAGAAGAGAACCTTGAGTCAGAAGAACTTCTTGAAGCTTATCCTTGAACCTTATCCTTGAACCTTATCCTTGAACATCCTTTGAACACTATTCTTTCTAACCAATTGTAATTGAACTTTTGTCGTTGAATTGTATTTTGATTTGTCCAGTAACATTCGTAGTTCGTGATAAAGATCCTGCTCCTCCACAAACCTACTCGTCTACAAACCGTGTCAGCTCTAGCATTATTCAAGCTAATTACCCTCTATAACAATTGGTGGAGGATACCATCACCCAGATTATAACAATTGGTGGAGAATCCTTGCTGCGGATTACTATGCATAAAACCGACCGATTTGAGCAACAACAACCATCTCGTACTCGTCATTGGGTACTCTGCTTCGAGTGTCCACAGTGCTACGCACTATTAGTGCACCCGGAACACGGCCACCAGTGTCCCAACCCGATCGCGACGACCACGATTGTCCTGTGACATGTTTTGTGGATGATTTGATAGAGACATATTCGCAGGCTCTTACCTACGGAAAGGAGGTATTTATTGTCGGCGATCTTAACTGCGACATGCTGAAAATCACCCAAGAGGCGAATGCCCTAAAGGATTTTTGCTCCAGTTTAAATTTAACGCAACTTATAACCTCGCCAACAAGAGTTACACCACAGTCATCAACCCTGATAGACGTCATCATGACAGCTAACACTGCCTTAGTGGTCAAGAGTGGAGTGGTGGAAAATCACATCAGTGATCACGATCTGATATTTACTGTGCTGAGACTGAAATTACCAAAACCACAACCCACTTACGTCATCGCCAGAAGCATTATGACCCTGTCAGGTTCGTAGAAGACTTAGTCCCATGGTTGAATAATGTGTCAATCGACGACGTGAATGAAAAATTAGACCATTTCAATTGTACCTTCCGTTTTTCCCGTGAGGAAGTAAAGAAAAAGTTACGATTCATAAAAAAAACGTTTCAATTTTGAGTCTCTGAAACGGCATTTCCTGCGTTTTGAGGGTACTTTTCCCAAATATCTCGTTACAAACTTCCCCGACGAAATGCGAGGGGCTGTAGCCCCCTCCCCAGCCCCCCCCCCCTCGGGCACCACCCCTGTATCACATTAACAATATAATACACAACTATAAATTTACAGTATTAATTTGTTCTTAACACCGTTATTTATAGGCATTCTACGATTTCTACCTGAATATAAAAAATTCCAAGAAGTTGTCATCCTCATCCTTGAATGCCTTTAGTCGAGGTTTTGCATTTGCGTGCTCTAATCCAAATATTGCCAAATCGAATGCAAAACATGTTGGTAGTTATTCAATGCCGCAAGGTGTCTTAGACCCTTTCTGTGTGAAGTCGCTTCCAATGGAGAGCCTGTTGCAACAATGGAAAAAAGAAATTGGTAAACGTGGTGATGGTAATTGGAAGTGCATGGAGACATCAAATGGAAAGGTTGATATTAGCTGCATAAATCAGCTATTACGGATCCATGCAGCAAGGCGCATCCAAGTGGCTGTGGGAGAAGAGATCATATGGTTTTCGTAGCCATATAGTCAACCAGAAACGGTCGTTGAACAACCGCCAGTATCCCAGATTTCACAATTCAAGGAGTGGCTGTATTGCAACAGGTATGATGCCATAATATGTCAACCACATGATATCAGTAAATGAATTGGCAAACGTTTGGTAAATCGTTGGGTGTCCTCTGACCATATATGCTGGCTGATGAAAGCACTAAATAATTCCCAGAGTGACACGTACTTTCTATATCTAAATAATGAGTTGCACAACAAAAATCCCCATTCCAGGATGGCAATAAAATCCCATCGAAATCTTGTTTTGCAATAAATATTGGCAAGGATCAAAGAGGAAACACTTGCAGCTGGTGGTGAGTTAACTTTATTACACGAATGCATTTTAGACTGGTGGTAGTGGTATTTTCAGTAGATGGTGTTTGTGAGGCTGGTACATTAATAAGAAGCTAGTGGTGAATTGTGTCAAAGTATTCAATTTTCTCAATTGGGAATCGAAAGTACTGCAAATGCTAATCTTACCAATACTCTTAAAAATTAAATACATCATCAGACGGAACAACAACGATAACGATCAAGACAACACGTGCAAGAAGAACAATAAAAGTAACGTTTATTTTATCCAAGCCTTGTCAATTCACACAGGGAGAAATCCACATCATCATCACCATTATCTTTTATCAGGTGCTCACTCGATGCTGTCGATTCTTATTAGAGCTTGACAGCCTTGAATTTTCGGATGATAAAGGCCAGAAATATTCTTGGAAAGCTTCAAAAGCTATATTGCTTACCGGAAGTGCACCTTCACCAACATCGCAAGCCACATCACAACAATTACCATATTTAACAACTACCACACCCATATGCCATACATCAATGTTAACAGCCACCAGACTCCTAATGGCTCAGACGTTATCCCAGCAACACCTCAATCGATTATGAAACTGAACATCACATGTGCGTAAAGCCAACTCCGGTATAACTGTCATTCAGGGATGTCCTCATCAACAAATTGCAGCTTGTAACGAATTCATTTTAGACTTTTTTACCATGCATGAATGTGTGTATGTGTGCATGTATATATCGTTATGTATATATGCAATGTATATGCCTGTCTATAATATATATGTATATGCACAACGCGTGAATTACTTCTTAGACAAAGGAAATTTCACCTGTGTGGGAAAATCCACTTAATTGACTACACTACTGTATACACTAACAGTGTCCAAATTATACTGCTTATTTACAAGTGTAAGGAATGGGGATTAATGCTGAGAGAAACATTTGGTCTGCTACTCGGCACTGGTGAATATGGGCATATAGTTTTCGAACAATGCGTGATTTCAGCAACCAAGGGAGTAAACGTTCCAATAAAGTTGACCGATGACTCTACCAGCACGCAACTAATCATGACATTAATGAAGACAATCTCTCACAGGTTAGAAATACTACATATATGTATATACCACAGTAGTACAATGTACAGGATTACAGAAGCAATTTTTGGCTGTTTTAGGAAGAGGAGAATATGAAATTAAAGACAAATTTAAATATCTAGAAATGGATGAGAACTACTTCAGAATGAATGACAAACAGAAAGCAATAGTTATGAAATTATTTAACTGTGCTCTAAATTATGAGAACGTCTGCATTGCCAATGAAGATCCAATAGCAGAGAACAAAGCCTCGCCATCTGTTCCCATTGAATGCTGCAAAATAGAAACAGTACCTTTTTATTTTGAAAGTAATGTACGTGATGCTGCCAACCTTGTACAAAGCAAAGGTTAGTGTGGTAATATCGCCTAGTTAGGGAGATGGTTCCATTGCAGCAAATTAAATTTGGCTAGCTGCTTCAAAACGGGCGCCTGGAAAACCTCGTTCGGTTGCACTTGGAAAAACCGGCCGACTGAAATCTTTGCCATCGATACAACACAATCTAATACTCTTTCAAACCAAGTCTAACTGATCATATGTATGATAAAATTGGGATAAAATTTACAAATGATAATTATCATTTAAAAAAAAGACCAACCCATTTCGTCACACTAAGCACCGCGCGTATCATCATGATCCCATTTTTAGTTTCAAAAATATAAAAAACCTAAAAAACATCTCTCTCGCTCTCTCCAAAATACTTTTTTTAAATCACTTTACTTTTTTTTTTAAATACCGTCTCTCCATTTAAATTTGTTTTTATTTTTAATAATTCATGTTTACATTTTTTTTAATCATTTTCATAAATTTCATTTTTCCCCAAAATATTCTCATCATCATCCAGAGAGAGAGCGAGAGAGAGATGCGCGCCGCCCCTCTAAATCGTTTACCACAAAATCGTTTACTACATCAAATGCATTTGGGACTGGCATTAGTTTTCTAAATCAATCTCTTGCGCGAAAACATTTGAATTGATGATGATGACGAGGTCTTCACCTTCTTTGGAAACGGATTAATATTTTCCTAATAAAAAGCCTACACCTTTTTTTTACCACCCCCAGAATCTCAACGTATCTACTTCGCTCCGATTGGTTCATTCAAATGTTTTCTGCGCGCTGATTGGTTTAGAGCTAGTGCCAGTCCCAAACACATGAGAGAAAAAAATTTGACTACTCAACCACAATCAGTTTTAGATGATATTCACATTTTATTTTGAAGGTGTGATAAAATCTGGTGACACTTTCAAATCTAACCATTTTGTTCCTCTTATTTTTAAAGCAACTGGGGAAAAAAGAAAGCAATCACAACTTCCACACAAACCTTCAAAGAAAACGTCCTCTGTTATACA
The DNA here is from genome assembly GCA_035772405.1 of Chrysogorgia sp. JL179-B06. Taxonomy (NCBI): domain Eukaryota; kingdom Metazoa; phylum Cnidaria; class Anthozoa; order Scleralcyonacea; family Chrysogorgiidae; genus Chrysogorgia; species Chrysogorgia sp. JL179-B06. The sequence goes on from JAYKKM010000088.1 coordinate 703,588, forward strand.
TGTAATTATAAAATGACCGACTCTAAAATTTCATGTTTTTTACTCCTAAAGAACAGAATCAAACAATTGATTCTAGACAGACGTCTATTTAACCAAAGTGTAACACCATTTAAATAATCAAAATCCCACTAATCCATGTTTAATTTTAAGTGAACCTGATTTTGCAGTTGATGATTCTACTTCTTCAAAAAAATGGAACCACCAGATATGACCGAGCCACTTTCTCATGCATGTCAAACAAGTCTTTCTAGCATGCTGTTAACACTTACTACGTTAGGCGTTCCTATTGCCGATCACAAAACGGAGGGCCCAAGCCAAATTATCGAATTCTTAGGCATTGTTCTTGATTCACACGAAATGGAAGCTCGTCTTCCCGACGATAAACTTAGTCGTCTACACACGGATTTATAATTTTGGCACACTAACAAGTTCATTTCGACGCCTAGCACCTCATGCAGATCTTCATCCACAACTTCTGCCAGAGGAACTCTCTCGTCTTTAGGCGCTGATTTACGTCATTATCAAATTGCCTCGTTAGCCCAAGGTACAACTAAAACTTATAGCAGCGGCGAAAAACAGTTTATGAATTTTTACTACCAATTTCATTTATACAAGCATGTCCCTCTTCTGCCTACTACCGAAACCGTTCTTATTTATTTTGCTGTTTTTCTGGCAAAGACTTTAACTCCTGACACCATAAAAGTGTATCTTGCCGCAGTTCGCCATATGCATTTGGCTAATGGCTACGACCTTCCTATCACCAAATTTCAACGTCTGAACTATATTTTACGAGGCATAAAGCGAGTTAAAGGTGTTTCTACAAGGACGCGTTTACCTATAACATTAGAACACCTCAAACGTTTTCACCGTTTATTGCATTCATGCAAAGTACCAACGCACGATGAAACAATGTTTTGGGCCGCTATTTCTTTAGCATTTTTTGGTTTTCTGAGGATTGGTGAAATGACTTGCTCCGGTCCTTTCCATTCCTCCATCCACCTTAGCCGATCAGATGTAAGCTTTCACAGTGACCAACACAATAAAGCTGTTTTTTTGCAACTTAAAATTAAAGCTTCAAAGACCGATCCGTTTCGATCGTCAGTTACAATAACCATTGGCAGTATTTATTGTCCAGTGCGGGCTCTTCAAACCTACCTTTCTCAAACGTCATCAAACCATGCGGGACCATTGTTTTGCTACTCAAACGGTGTTCCTTTATCACGTAGTCAATTTACTAAGGAACTGCGCACCCTATTGGTTCAAGGTGGCTACAACACTGCACATTATGCTGGCCACAGCTTTAGAATTGGAGCGGCTACAACAGCCGCTTCACAGAGTTTGCCTCAGTGGCTCATTCAAACACTAGGAAGATGGTCATCTGACTGTTATCTCAGATACATTCGTTCACCAGTGAATGTTCTTGCAGACGTTTCAAAACGATTGATAGGGGAATAAGACTTAGTTTCGGTCTATGGGGATCACACACATTGTATATGTGTGATTGTGGAGGCAATTGCTCTAGTATGAGGTCGCAATTTTACCATAGACCTCACGTTTTCTTTACGGAATTTGGCATTCTGGCCTAGGAGCCAATTTTACTTTAAAAATCGCTCTGATTTCTGCATTGAGCCAGATCAAGGGTCCAACTCGGAGTATATGTCCTGCAACGCAGACTAGGATCCAACTCCGTTGAGTATATGTTCTAGTCGTCTTTCAGGATCCAGCTCAAATCCGCGCGGTGAAAGTATATGTCTTGAGCAGATTAGGACCCAGCTAAAAATCAGCATTTGTCTTAATCGCCTTTCCTCAAGATCCAGCTTTCAATTACGAGTATCTGCCCTTGGAACCGCTCAGGACCCAGCTCATCGCAGACAAACAAAAATATATAGAGCAGTTGCCCCAGTTCCATAACCCCACAAAAACATTGCCTTGTTTACTGTGTATTAATCTCAGCATTATTAGTAGTTGACGACATTAAATGACAATTTTTGGCACTAAAAATTAGAGTTAATGGATGACACTGGCCGCACTAGTCCTAAGCTTATGAGCTACTCGTCATCAAAAACCACTTATTTGTCTACACGACAATATAGCCCTAAACGGGACTACTGTCTAAATAAAGAAAGACTATCATAGACTTTCATTATTTGCTTGCCAAACCCGTAGGCCCAGTATCGTTGATTATTGTTCAGATACTCTGTGACTGTGTGATTCATTCACAAATAACAATGGTGCCATAGTAAAACATATTGGCATAAACCTTAGTAAAATTCATACTTCAATATCATTCCGACTTGGATCGCAAGCAGTAAAGACTGAAAACCCCACCCACCTCCACAAAACATATACACTAGCCTTTTTCGCCAATTTTGGGCTACTTTTAATGATATTGTGTTGATGCAAAATATGTTTTACTATGGCACCATTGTTATTTGTGAATGAATCACACAGTCACAGAGTATCTGAACAATAATCAACGATACTGGGCGTAGTAGCCTACGGGTTTGGCAGTCCCGTTTAGGGCTATATTGTCGTGTAGACAAAAAAGTGGTTTTTGATGACGAGTAGCTCATAAGCTTAGGACTAGTGCGGCCAGTATCGTCCATTAACTCTAATTTCTAGTAATAAAAATTGTCATTTAGAAAATTCAGAGGTAGATGCAGTTTCTCTGGCTCCCAGGACTGTATATAAGCAGACTACCCAAGACAATCATCCTGCAACTGATGCCTCTACATCACTATTCCATTTATAGACCATGTTAACTCAGCTCTACAACCAAGGTCCTGGCCCAGACAGTTTAGGTACAACTCTGAAAGCCATCAACTTTGAAGCTTTTGAGAATATTAAGGTAGCACTTCTAATAACCTTGTGTGAAAGTGAACATCTTTTTCGGCCTTGCGGAGATTGAAAGATTACAAGCGGAGTACAATGGTTGAGGATCGCTTAAATAGTTTGGAATCTTTGGTTTGGTAACAGTAACATGTATAAAAGTTCAATCTTGATAGATCGCAATTGAATTAAATATATTTTATTATTTCTTTAATAATGATTAGTTTATTTCAGATATTTGTGTTACTTCAGCACTGTTCCTGAAATTGTCGCAAAAGCACATATTGGCAATTTAAAATTTCGCTGGGGGACACGCCCCGAGACCCCCTTACCGGAAAGACAGTATAACAACCTTTTTCATACTCTGATCCACTGCGCTCCTCTTTTGGAATCCTGGCTATAATTGTAGTGTCAATAACAATTATACTGTATTATAACTGCTGTACAAGTCTATTTGCAAGCCATTACTCATATATTTCACGTAAAACAAAATTATGAATGGGGTCCCGTACACATGTCAGTCCTACGGCCCAGGGTATGCTCTCGCCGGCCTTGCTCAGTCTCTATATTTCATACCTGAATGCAAGCATGTGTAAATTATACAGTTAATATTGCTAAAAAATTATATTTTTCTAAAAACAAAGAATAGTAGTGTTTTTGTATTGATATATTTGATATTGTTCTATGTAAGATCATCATACATGTATAAGGTATTACAGTACTATGAAGATTTCTACAATCATGACTGTATGGAAGTTTCATACAGTATGTACATTTTTCCATACACTAAATTTTAATACATAATTTGAAAATTTCATATGTGAATAGTGAAAAGTTTCCAATTCCATATGTGTAAATTTCATATGTGGAACTATATTTCACACTGTTAATTTTAGGGTGTTAAAATAGCACCTCGACTGGTGTTAGATTGACACTTAGTGGTGGTGATAAACAAAAGTGTTATTTTAATACCCATTTCGGGTGCTAATTTAACACGACATAAATATTTTCCAAAGTGTCATTTTAACACTCGAATTGTTTAACACCACTTTGGAGGTGTTAAAATAGCACCTACTTAAGGAGAGCAGGTGTTAAAATAACACCGGTATCTGATGCTAAATTATTGGTGTTAAAATAACACCATAAGTGGTGTTAAGAATTTGTATTCAATAGTGCTAAATTAACACAGTTTCTGGAGTGAGAACACGGGTGTTAAAATAACACCTTTTTGGTAGTTTTAAATTAGCACTGTTTTTCGAGTTAAAATATGGGTGTTAAAATAGCACCTGTTTTGGTAGTGTTAAATTAACACTTTTTTGGTTTAAAAACATGGGTGTTAAAACATAGGTGTCGGTTGGGACGAAAGACCTGTTCTTTTATCCAGTCACAACAATGTTGTCTTATAGCATGTTCTGTACTTCAATGATCATTGTTTGCAAATCAATTGAGACAAATTCATTGGTACATATTTGCTATTATTTGATGATGACTATAACACCCTTCCATTCTCGTTGTACAGAGCTTCATTAGGTTCCCTCTTACAAAATTGGAACATATTTAAAACATATTTAAATATGTTTAAAATATGTTTCAATACTCGTACTTAAATTGGAAACATGTTTAAAACATGTTGCTCTATTTTTGTCAAAAGTTGGATATGTTTTAAACATGTTCCGCAGATATGTTTTAAACATGTCACTAAGACTTGGTCTTGCATTTATTGAGTTCTATATAGCTAGCTGTCTTACTGTTTTAATTAAATCAATGTTTCACATAAATTGGTAGATATATCGTTAAGATTTTGAAATCCAAATACATAGTCCCTCCAATTACGTACAGTAGATGCAACAACCTCGCGCATTAGACAAAAAATAAGCTGATGAGTTTATAATATATGGTATTAATAGAACTGCATTCATTAATATATTTATACATTTTGTTCTGAAATAGCGTAGAGTCTGGCTGCTATTAATAGCTCAAAATGCGGACAAACAAACCAAATTTGACTCACAAATGTTTGTAAATGAGCTATTTCTTTTGTTATGGCCGCAAGAATTATGGGTAAAAGCGAACAAACTTCGGTACTGACGTCATCTCGACGGAGCGCTATTGAATGCATCATTGTCTTTATATATGGTTATCTAATTTAATTATATCGAATAACCACGCATATACAAATTGTTGCTGGAGCACATTGTGTTTATTGCTGCTTAAACGCTCGAGCTAAATGCACTTACATGGTGGAGTTTATCTACTCCACTGTACGTCTAAGATTTAACATTTTTAAAGATCTTAGGGTGAAGATGAAAAACCCAACCTGCGTAAAACAGGATGGAGTATGTTTAAAAGTTCTTAATAAGATCGCCCCTCACTATCACACTTGCTATCAACTTATGGTAAACTACCATCAAATACAATTTTATCAACATGATAATAAGAATATACACTCCTGGGAAAATCTTCACTTCAATGTATAAATATTCACGTTCGTTCTCCTAAATAGACAAGTTTTTAGACACCTCGAATTTCCTGCTTGAAGATGGTTGAATATACTTATTCTTGGACTGGACACATTCCCATCCTCCATGCCTCTGCATCGACACATCGGATAAATATTGGCAACCCGGATCGGACGCACCACCGCTTCTTAAGCTGTGAGTCCCCAACTTCCGCAAATCTTCGAAAAATACCCCTAAGTTGCTTTTGATGATATCTTTGGCCGTAGTATAGGAAATCCCCGCGTGATTGGTGGAAGCTTTGCACACCATTATTATTTTTAAGTCGAACGAACAACTGGGTAACATGAATCAGGATCGCTTGGCAATATTTGGAGCAATCTTTCAGTGATAGAAACAGGGCATGTCGGTCTATTCGTTTTAGCGATGTAGATGGTATTACCAGCACGAAATTGGTCGTTTTTCCGTTTTGGTAAGAATATAGACATGCCTTCAGGAATTAGTTGTATATGTTTAACTTGCATGGATAGAATTTCGCCGATACGCAAGAAACCGCTGTATCCCACGAGAACGATAAAAAGAAGACGCAAATCAGCAGGCGATGCATTATTATGCCCGTGTTTTTCAATTAACTTTTGTAACATGTGTGGTTGAACAGGATCTTTTGGTTCCCTTGGCTTAGCGAGAATTCTACTGCAGCCTTGGTAAGTGGATTGAACCAATGGATGGTCGGTTGGAGAAGGCAAGCCTGCCAAAGTATGTCCCCAGCGTATGCTGTAGACAGCAGTATCCAAAGGTGATGTTGTCTTGGCTGAATCCAATAAATCACGCAGGTACAACGCAACGAACATGGGCGGAGCCGGAAGATACGCTACACCAATCTTGGACTTGGACCAGATCTTCCATCTATTCCAACCGTAGGCATACTTAAGTGTCGTACTGCGGGCCTTTGCATGCAACACAACTCGGGGAAGCGAGGAAGCCAACTGTATAAGAGAATGATCCCGTATTTCGGAGAAATCTTCCCACACTCCGATTTTAAATTCGTCTAAATAGAAATAAACGAACCGTGTATAAATAATAACGCAACATACACGTTCCACTATTGATCTTTGTCAAAAGTAGCGCTAAAGCAGCGCTTATTATTGACCAATAAACCAACAAACAACTATTCAAACAGAATAATCCACCCCAAATCTGGAGGGCCTTTGTCAAAAAGACACGGTACTAAAGACCAAATTATTATTATATGATGCTTGTAAACTCTACAATTTGTCAAAATGACACGGTGCTAAAGACCGTCATAATTATCATGCTTAAAACTCTAGCCGTAGAGCTAACAAATCAAAACTAGGTGTTCCCGTAAATACGGACGGTTTCTTTTGATATGCTATCGATTGCCCTTCGCCAGGAATGCACATCTGTGCTACTTTTGGTAAAACGAAACTCTCCTTAACAAATGGAGCAAATTTACCAGGTTCTGTCTTAAGCACGGGCCAAAAAATAGCAGATGGCCAACTGGGAACAATAAGCGTACCTTTGGCCTTACACACAGACATGTGCCTAATTATAGGAATAATTAATGATACTGGCGGACATAACCAGTTCATTTCATTTGACCAATTTTGGGTAAATGCATCAACCGCCTCTGCTTCTGGACACCAAAATCGTGAATTAAATCGTTGCAATTGTGTGTTATAACTAGCGGCGAACCTGTCGATAGTGAAAGGACCCCATGCTCGATGAAGCATATCAAACAAGTACGGGCTTAATTGCCAATCATCTAAATCGATTGTTTTACTCAACACATCGGCAATTCTATTGTCTGCTCGAGGAATCCATTGTGTTTCGATCATAATATCGTTGATGAAACAAATTTTGAAAATATCAACTGCAATAGTTTGGAGTTCTGGAATTCTACTCCCAACTTGCACAATGCGACATGCGCTCTGACTATCGGAAAATATTTTCACCTTTTTATGTTGTAAACGTTCCACGGAAGTTTGCAAAACTAATAGGATGGCCAACAATTCCCTGAAAGTGGAACTTTTACCACTTTGTTCAACGACCAATGCCCGTGTATATTGATACCTCGCAAGGAGGCAAAATAGCCGCCGTAACCGACGCCACTGGCGTCGGTGTGAATTGTTAAAGGTTCTGATGACACTTTAGGACGGATGTTATAACCGTTAAGATAGTTCAAATTTATTAACCAAAATCGCAATTCCTCGATCAAAAGAGGTGGGATGCAATCCAAATTCCCGGACCATGAAGTCCCTCTGATTAATTATGAAAAATAGCTGTCTCGAAAAAAGTCTCACTGGGGGCCCGAACGGCTAAATACAAGGAATTAATAAAACCCGCAATTTTTGCCAGGTCTCTAAATGAAACCTGATTTGAAGATAAAATGTAACTCGATGTTTTTCTTAAACTTTCTCGATTTTTCGAGGCGGAATTTCGAAATGAAAATTGACAGTGTTAATAATCATACCAAGCCATTCTCCGATCTGCATAGGATCCCAATGGCATTTTTCCGTCATTCACTGTAAGTCCGGAACACGAGAGATCTTTCTTTTGAATAATACTGGCCGCATAAGCATCAACCCTACATTTGATGACCAGAAATGCCGTCGTCTAAATAGACGAAGGAGGCGTGGGACATTTGACGCCATCTTTTTGACTAATGGCCGGAGTAATTTTGTAAAGCAATAACAAGCTGAACTAAGCCCAAATGGCAAAAACGCAGAAAATAAAATATCTCAACTTTCCGTTAATAATCCACGAAAATCCGAGGAATTTTTCTGTGCGAGACATAAATGTCAACATGATGATATCCGGATTTTAGGTCCCATGTGAAAAACCAAAATTTTTCGTCAAATAATTGAGCTAATGATCTAAGATCCTCATATCGAAATGACTGCTTGAGCAAATGCCCATTAATGTTTTCTGAGGTCGAGAACTAACCGCAATTTCTTTCCTATTGCAACAGACAAAGGATTTACGCAATATGGCGGTTCAGATTGCTCCTCAATATATCTTCCTGTAGAGCAATTTGTTAATCGCTCCTGAAACAAAGTCAGGGTGATCTCTGGCTGATTTATTGTTAGCTAAGAAACAGGTCTCTGGGATAGACTGAAAATGGAATCTTATAGGCCGTCTTGCACTATACTTTGCACAAACGGCGAGGCGTTTAAGCGTATTATGCCAGTAAGTTGAACATTTTGAAAGCCCCCCACGCACAACTATCCAACACAAAAACTCTCATGCATATCACCACTGCTTTGAACTAAGAAGGAATGATCCCACCTGATCTTCCTCCACACACTGAGGGTCAACTGATAGTCAACTCCTCGGTGCCAATCGTGGCCGGCCGTTCATGTAGCAGTTTCCTCTGCAAGTGTCCGTATTGTAAACACTGTAATATAGAAAACAAATATCACAATCAATAATATACCGGAGAATATAGTAAGTTTGACTAAGTAACGTGTAAGCAGCGAGGAATAGTTAGGGCGAGTAATTCACCTTTTTATACTATTGCATAACAATGTCATTAACTTAATGTATTCATATCAGAACAATATTCTGCATATCAAACAATTAGATATAAATTATCTGCTTAACTGCGTAACGCAGATAATTAAAACATCTAATTTAATTATATCGAATAACCACGCATATACAAATTGTTGCTGGAGCACATTGTGTTTATTGCTGCTTAAACGCTCGAAGTAAGAACAAAGCAGTCGTACTTGTATCCCGTCTGTATATAACAGGAAATGATATCGTTAACCGAAAACAAAACTCAATGCGATATACAAAAGCAAATTAATTGTATACTTAACTTATAACAAGGCCCAATTTGATTCCCGCTGGGACTATTGCGGTCGGGCAACAGTGGTCGACGTATGAAATTCTGCAACGGTACTGTGCGAGTTGTAGAACCACGAAACAAATGAGACTTTGGTGCTTTTGATGCCTTTGCTTTCTTTGCTTTCTTTTCCGCGGCTCGCTCAGCGCGATCGATCCGTTTCTCATCATCTGAGTTGTCGGCCAACTCGTTAGTGACATATGCTGCTACGGTTTGCCAACCGTGTTCACTGTTGTATCCGCTAATTTGATTAGCTTCATTCGAATCTCAATGGCTAATTTACCTTCTTGCAAGAAACTCATAGCCCTGTCGATGTCTTGGTGGCTCGAGAGCAGTTGTAACGCTTTCCATGGTATCCAGAACATGAAGCTGGTGATTGTATTGCTTGCTTCGTTTCCCTTCGATTTAAATTGGGGTTTCTCTGGGCGAGGCTTTTTATGGGCAAGGGCGTCGAGCGTTGCTGAATTATCGGCAGACAACTCTCTCTTCATGAGGGCAAAGCGGTCGTCGACGACGTTGGTAAGTTGCTGGCACATTTGTGCTAACGATTTCTCCATGAATTCTTTCATATCATTCTGGAGGTCTGGTTGAGACATGTTGACTAAGTAACGTGTAAGCAGCGAGGAATAGTTAGGGCGAGTATTCACCTTTTATACTATTGCATAACAATGTCATTACTTAATGTATTCATATCAGAACAATATTCTGCATATCAAACAATTAGATATAAATTATCTGCTTAACTGCGTAACGCAGATAATTAAAACGTCTACACACCAAATCTGTCTAACATTACACCAATCTGGTCTAAAATAATAGCTCTGAACATGGTATCAAAATGCCAACCGGTACCCAGGGTCTCATCTCCGCTCGCCGACATAGCACGTGATCAGAGTGACACGTGATGTTACCGCGCAATATTTCGTATTCGTCGCTTCGCGATTTTACATGTTCTGCGTCCGAAGAGAAGCTCGTATCTTTATAAATTTATTTGACGTATGAAACCTATCTAGAAGCGAGATGAAATACGTATTGATACTAGACGACTATCCTTACTGAAGATTTTGTTCGCGATTATGCTCGTTATTCCGAAGAAGGCATGGAGTTGAATAGTTGATCACTGTTGTTTTGAGCCTAAAGGTGGCTGGAAGCGTATCTGGGGCGCGTAGTTGCTGCGACTGGTGAGTTGTACATAATTTGTTCATGATTTTGGCGATAATCTATTTCTCTCTTAACTCTTTCCTTACGGCTGAAAAACATCAAAAATTGAACGACCACGTTGTTCTATTGATATCTCTTGAAATAACCATAACTGTTGCGAAAGCTGTACATTTTCTGGAAGCCCAATAAACCGGCTTTTACTTGTTCTTTTAAATTTCCCGAACAAAACACATTATGTTAATATAAATTAGCATTAATTATCATAAATCAGGTTGAAAAATTTACATTTTTCCAGAAAAGACCATCTTGCACGCCCGCGTAGCATCTTGAAAACTCAAAATCCCACCAATCGCAGAGCTGTTTATGAAATCAAATCAAACTTGGCGTGTGAGTGGATTTCATGTTCCTGGCGCTTGTCGAATTTCAATTTTTAATCTTGCGTTACCGTGTGCCGTGTTTTTCGATTGACGACTTTGCGGGTCTTCAGTGACCCATTTTAACTGCGCCCGTAGGGAAAGAGTTAATGTTTAATAATACTTAAATTTGTATTTCATAATTGCGAATCGGCATAAATTTTGGACGCCATTGATATATTCGTCGAGTGAGTAATGAGTCGCTGTTGATGTTGGTATAAACCGGGATGAAACATTTATTGATCAGCTTTCGTCAATTTCTCATAAGACCTTTGTAAGTTTGCTGAAAAAGGTCTTATGAGCCAGTTAAGCCCCTGAAGCCCGAAGGAAAATGCACCAATATTACTGTAGAACTGTTTATTATAATAACTCTTGCTCTTCATGAAAGTAATTAAACTGATTTAATTCTAAGAGAAACTGGTTGGCACTTTGTTATGACAATGTTGAAGTTATAGTGAAGGAAAACTTTGAGTGTGAAGATCCAACTGAGATGGGTTGTGAAAAATATAACTTCAAGGCCTAACAGTAGCTGGAAATCAAATTAAACCACAGCTCTTGGGATTATGGAGGCCCATGACAGGAGCTTGGCAACAAGTTCAGTATTATATTTATATGATGGTGGTATTATGCCATTATGAAGTGAATGGATATTTTACTGAGAATATTTGGCATTTACACTACATTAATTGGATGACACATTAAAGTTATAGTGAAGGAAAGTTGTAAGTGTGATAAACCAACTGGAACCAGTTGCAAAAAATGCAACTACAAGACTATAGCCTGTGTCACACCCCTGACTCGTCTTGGTACGAGTAAGTATGAGTACTTACTAACTAGCCTTCCTTAAGTACTTTAGTCTAATATAGTTATGCATTTATGTTTAAAACCATCAGGAGCCACCTTAGTTGAGTGCCAAATATTCTCAGTAATAAACCCATTCACTTCATTGGCATTTCCACCATGGTCGTGCAGGTATATACTGAACTTGTAGCCAAGCTCCCATAGCTCAGTCGGTAAGTGTGCTGGTGTACTGTATATTGCCAGGGTCGCAGGGTTCAATTCCCAGTATTATCTACATTGTATGAAATAGTTGGGGAAATATTTGTATATCCCCTGTACCGTAATTTAGTGAGTGAGATTTTACATTATATCTGTCAAGTTTTTGCATGGCATATTGAAGTGATATGAAGTTTCTTGTGACCGACGCAATGGTGCTATTTGCACATAGAATCTATTACTGTAATTCATGATGACTTCCAATAAATGTCAGCCTTATTTGGAAATATATTCTGGCCCAGTCATCATCACAGGAAAAGCAAGGAAGGCCATCCTGCTCTGGACCATGTGAAGGTCAAAACTATTAATAGGTCAGAAATTGGATATAATTAAAAAATTGAAATTGGTTATAAATTACATTACTTTTAAAATTGTGTTGCTAACCATGTTTCTGGTGGGCACTAATATTTATTATAAGCCATGATATAGTGTACAGTATGAAAAAAACTTACGAAAGAGATTCTCAATTAATTCTCAGTGCCGATAGCTTACTTTAGGACTTTCCTTGGAAAAAATATGTGTTACCGTATGTGTTTAAATTTTACCAATAAGAGACCTATTATGCCTCTCTCAAAAAGTCCCCTCAAGTCTTTAATAATACCAGGTTTTTGTTGAAATCTAAATTTAGAGTGTACTGTAACACCAAAGTCATTGGATAATTATCATTCCAATGGCATCAAGACTTACCTAGTGGTCTAAACACCAATGCTGATTCTAATTTGCTATGCTACTATAGGTCTTTTTGTGATAGCACCAGTTTTGAAAATCAAAACAATGCAGAAACTTTGCAGTTTGTCTTTATTTTCATATTTTAAGTTTGACTGACTAGTTTGTTGATAATAAAACAAGTAACTTGTGATGAGCGTTAGATTACTTTGCTTGCATAGAACACTTGTGCCTTATCTGCCTAATGTATCACTATTGTTCTGGACTATAGGTCAATGTTATAGGTCAAGCGAGGGGGTGATTCTGCATTCTCATCTCTAAACTTCTCTTTCATTATTTCCTTTCAAATGAAAAAGTAATTAACAAAAGCAAGTATTTACATAACTACATAAGAGTAGAAATGACCCAAAAGAAGGGTCAAAATGACTCCTTCGAAGGTGTCGTCTGACCCTACATAAGAGTAGAAATGAACCAAAAGAAGGGTGAAAATGACTCCTTCGAAGATGTCGTCTGACCCTACATAAGAGTAGAAATGACCCAAAAGAAGAGTCAAAATGATTGTTAATGATTGTCAATATTGTTTTTAGTTAAGTAAAGCCTAGTTTCCATTTGGTTTTTTGTGTGTTGTATGCCAGTCTGTCTTTACTGATTGCAGAGACATGTTAAAACTCTATTCCATCAGCCACTTGTGATATCACACTGTTAATTTCAAGGAGTTATTTTAACTCCAGCAAGGGAGTTAAAATAACTCCCATTGGTGGAGTAAAAATTTCGGAGTTAATTTTACTCCTATTTTGGAGTTAATTTAACTCCAACTGATGGCATAATTTTCATTCTACTCCACGTGGAGTTATTTTAACTCCACTAAGAGAGTCAAAATTACTCTTATTTTGGAGTTAAATTAGTGGAGTTATAACTACTCCTATTATTCTACTCCACTTCTATCACAGGAGTGATTTTAACTCCAGGTGGAGTAAAAATTGAATTCCAGATATGGTGTTAAAATTTAATTCCAGTGTAAAGATTCTATTTCAGAATCATCCTCAGGGTAACAAATTAATCGACATGATTAACCTTTTGGTAAACAGATAGTCAGATCTTAACACTGACAGCTATATGTACCGATAACGCGTGTCGAAGACACCTGCACATGAATTTCAAGAACCCGGCAGTACCCGATATATTTTTACAAAACTTCTAGGCATATTAAAATTGATTTGCAGTCAGTTGGCTTTTGTTAAACTAGCATTTTAATTTTATATTTTCGTAAAATTTGTGTTTAATACAACGGATCTCTCTCCTCCGCAGAGGCTTATTTTTCTAATAAAATATATAAGCCTCTGCGAGCCCTGCGACCCCCACGATGCTTATGAGCCCCGAAAAGGATCATGGATATATATCACAAGCACCACGCGGCCATTTCGAAATGTTTGAATGTCGAACTGGAGTTTGTTGGTGTTTGTT
>JAYKKM010000089.1:0-27500 GCA_035772405.1 Chrysogorgia sp. JL179-B06
GATAAGTCCTTCGAAGACAAAAACCACCACCTTGATCCAGTATTCCTAGATTTTTTGGCTCCACTATTCAAGAGACTGAGTGACTCCCAACTCCTGAAGAGGTGTGTGCCAGGCTACTCTCAAAATGCCAATGAGTCTTTGAATGCCCTGGTGTGGAATAGGGCACCTAAACACAGACAGCAGGGATTCCGTTCCATTCAAACAGCCGCAGCATCAGCAACAACACATTTTTTTCAACAGTGGAGCAACGGGCCGCCTTGCTACAATGATGAAACTCAAAATTCCTGGAAATCAAGCCACCAACATTGCAAGCAAGAAAAAGGATGAAAAAAGAGTTAAACAGTCACTGGCAAGAAGCACCAAAATGTTTCAGGAAGCCCGAGCGAAAGTTCGAAATGCAAAGCTCAGAGAAGAAGAAAAGCAAAAGCAGAAAGAGGGTGTCACGTATCAGAGCGGAGCATTCAATGAAGAAATTTTGAGTGCACCTCTTCGCAAAAAGAGAAAAAACCTAGAGTACATGAAAGAAAGAGCGAATGAACCAATATAAGTCTAAATAGAGGCTTTAAACTGCTCTCCTAGTGCTTTTTCAGGGTGCTTCAACTTTAACTGCCGTTTTCTCAATAACTGATTTTAGAACATGGTACGGACGTAAAACATTCTAACTTTGTGAGTATGCAACAGATTGAATTCAAATTTGGCACAGTTATTGCTAGTACTGTTATCTAGGTGCCTATGACTCAGATCTAAGTCATTTTTTTACATTGAAAGTTACATCCATTTGAAATTTGATGCTTTTCTATATTGGTTTCCATGGCAACGGTTGGCTGAAATAAAAAACTGAATCATAGGCACCTGTAGTATCTTGTTATATTTGTTTGTGCTAAGTATTAGCTCGATAGCCCTAATTGCATTCCAGTAGCAATGTTTCAAGTTATTTTAGGTACTTTTGAGTACTTGTAATTTGATCCTGCAGAAATGGCTTATGCCGAGTTGTATCACAAAAATTTTGTTTGCAAATAATTCTATAGATCATGCGGATTCAGAAAATATATGGTTCTATATGGTTTGTAGTGAAACAATTGCCATAATTTAGCAATATTGTTACCTTTACTTAGAACGGGAAATAGGGGAAAGCTCCCCCTTGTAGAGTGATTAGCGGGGCGCAGTATAGATAAAATATAGTGTGGTACAGTGCAGTAGAGTTATTAGGGTATAGTAGAGTGTAGTTGAATGCATTAGAGTGTAGTAGATTGCATTAGAGTTGTTATGATGTAGTAGAGTTATTTAGGCTGTAGTAGAGCTGGCGGTTAGCGTGTAGTAGAGCGCATTGGCGTGATTAGGGTGTAGTATGGTGCAAAAGAGTGCATTATTAGTGTACAGTGGTGTACATAATTAGGGTGTAGTAGGCTGCAGTAGAACGCACTACAGTGCATTAGTGTGCATTAGAATGCATCAGGATATGGTTGAGTGAATTAGGGTGCAGTAAAATGCAATAGCGTGATTTCCTGCCCAGGGTCAAAGCAACCCAAGCTTATGCACTAAACTATAAATACATTTACAAAATAACTCCTCGCCGGCATGTCACTTCTAGTGAGCTCAATATATCACTTGCAGAGGACTGTGTTTCTGTCATAAAGTGAAGCCAAATATGGCGAACATTGAGGCCGATTTTGTTCGTCGATCCAGTCCCCTACGCGGTCTTATATGTCAGTTCCAGTCCTTTTAACGTCATTATACTTCATATTTTGTTTGGTCGTTTACGAAATCATTTACGAGAAGGAAAAACTTTCAGTAACCGAGTACTTGGACCATCGGATCCATCGGACAAACTGATATTTCTTCAGCTCACTCGCGCACCCTTCATGGATATCGCGGTTTAACATTAACTATTCCGATAGCGAAGTGCGTGACGTGTTTTTGACCCGTTTCATACGCGAGAACAGCCTTTCCAATTTGGAAGTCGAAGAACTCAGTTGTTCCTGTTTTTTAATCACGGTGATTCACTGTTTGGCAGAGTAACTTAACTCAACTACTTAACTACTCAACTACTTAACTAGTACTTCTCGGTTCATCTGAACACTTCTGGCACTTTCCGACACGATAATTCTCTTCGCTATAGCCAAGATCGCTTTCCTTGGCAGGTACAGAACACACATTGGAAATGACGACTGCACAAACTAAACATGAATATTTAGTATTCGGACGACTACAGACTCAACAATTGTTCTCCATATAGCGACTGAAAAGTGAGAAGACTGCGAGGCACGACGTACTGCCGACAACATGCAGAAAATATCCGCTCGCGGCGTTTTGATGTGCAACGCTTATTTCCCGAACTAAACGTTCTAGACGTCAGACATCAGAATGGATGGAAATATTACAAAAGCAATATTTTCCACAACAAGAAACCCGAACTAGCATTTTTTGTGAGGAACAAAAATTTACCGGTCATGGTGGAACGGTAAGCGACGAAATTTGCGCTCAAACTTGGTAATTTTACCGGTCAATGACTGGTGACCCGGCACTTATTTCAAGCCTTGCCCCCCCCCCCCACTTTTCTCTGGAATATCTAAATCGAGGTTTTTCCGTACGGTGTATTCTTTGGAAATTAATTTTCCCCTTTCTTCGCCACTTCTAGCCCCCCCCCCCCCCCCCCCCCCCCCATACACACACACACACTACAAAACACGCTCCGCCGTCCCTGTTTAGTACCTCTAAAACATTTCTATAGATCTCCGTACTGACTCAGAAACCATCAACTAACACTCTACTTAGATTAGCCAAATTCGTCCAGACGTCCTTACTTTAAATTGTTTTGAATTTAACACCAGTTTACGCTCAGACAGGAGGAGTTTTCATGGCACAAAAATGGGGCTTTCATACATGCAAATATTTTCGTCGGATACATTGAACGTTTAATTTTTCAACAGTATGAAGGTCCGGTGCCTTGTTTAATTAAACTAAGATATGTCAATGATATGGTGGCCCACACCATTTCGCGCTCCAATCTAGAAAAATTTCTAACGGACTTTAGAAAAAATTTCTAACGAAATTCAATTTCTTTACATTGACATGAACCTACAAAACATCACAATAAGTACGACCATATATTACAAACCTACAGACTCACACAATTACCTTTTATACAACTCATGTCATTCTATACTGTACACATGACGCCTATACAAACTCCATTCCTTACTCCCAAATGCTACGCTTACGCCGAATTTGCAGCGATGAGAACGATTTTATTATCAAAACTAAAGAGATGTGTTGTTTTTATCTTGTATAAGGCTACCCTACCGAGACAGTTAAAAAAGCCTATGAGAAACTTATCGTTATTCCACGTACACAAGCACTTTTTCCAAATAAGTAAAATAACTAAAGATACCAATCATCCTAATATTGCATCCGCAAAACACATCTATATACAATATCATTACTAAAAAATTCAACATGCTACAAAAATATTCCTCTTATACTGACAACATTTTAGACAAGACCCAAATTTAAAGAACCTGCAGCTATTTCACAGATCTATTTGTTCTAACCATAACAAAACTTGCGTTGATCCCTGTACTTTTCCTTGCAATAGTTCTTGTTGCAAGACATGTCAATATGTTACGGGACCTTTAATTAAATTACGCAACACATCTTATTCATTTCCGATTGTCACTGTTGTATACAGTTGTCCCGTAGTTAACTATTGTTATACAGTTGTTCTCGTTGTTCACTGTTGTTATACAGTTGTTCTCGTTGTCACTGTTGTTATATACAGTTGTTCTCGTTGTTCACTGTTGTTATACAGTTGTTCTCGTTCTTACTGTTGTTATACAGTTGTTCTCGTTGTCACTGTTGTTATACAGTTGTTCTCGTTGTTCACTGTTGTTATACAGTTGTTCTCGTTGTCACTGTTGTTATGCAGTTGTTCTCGTTGTTCACTGTTGTTATACAGCTGTTCTCGTTGTCACTGTTGTTATACAGTTGTTCTTGTTGTCACTGTTGTTATACAGTTGTTCTCGTTGTCACTGTTGTTATACAGTTGTTCTCGTTGTCACTGTTGTTATACAGTTGTTCTCGTTGTCACTGTTGTTATACAGTTGTTCTCGTTGTCACTGTTGTTATACAGTTGTTCTCGTTGTTCACTGTTGTTATACAGTTGTTCTCGTTGTTCACTGTTGTTATACAGCTGTTCTCGTTGTCACTGTTGTTATACAGTTGTTCTTGTTGTCACTGTTGTTATACAGTTGTTCTCGTTGTCACTGTTGTTATACAGTTGTTCTCGTTGTCACTGTTGTTATACAGTTGTTCTCGTTGTTCACTGTTGTTATACAGTTGTTCTCGTTGTCACCGTTGTTACACAGTTGTTCTCGTTGTCGCTGTTGTTATACAGTTGTTCTCGTTGTTCACTGTTGTTATACAGCTGTTCTCGTTGTTCACTGTTGTTATACAGTTGTTCTCGTTGTCACTGTTGTTATACAGTTGTTCTCGTTCTTACTGTTGTTATACAGTTGTTCTCGTTGTCACTGTTGTTATACAGTTGTTCTCGTTGTTCACTGTTGTTATACAGTTGTTCTCGTTGTTCACTGTTGTTATACAGCTGTTCTCGTTGTTCACTGTTGTTATACAGTTGTTCTCGTTGTCACTGTTGTTATACAGTTGTTTTCGTTGTCACTGTTGTTATACAGTTGTTCTCGTTGTCACTGTTGTTATACAGTTGTTCTCGTTGTCACTGTTGTTATACAGTTGTTCTCGTTGTTCACTGTTGTTATACAGCTGTTCTCGTTGTCACTGTTGTTATACAGTTGTTCTTGTTGTCATTGTTGTTATACAGTTGTTCTCGTTGTCACTGTTGTTATACAGTTGTTCTCGTTGTCACTGTTGTTATACTGTTGTTCTCGTTGTTCACTGTTGTTATACAGTTGTTCTCGTTGTCACCGTTGTTACACAGTTGTTCTCGTTGTCACTGTTGTTATACAGTTGTTCTCGTTGTTCACTGTTGTTATACAGCTGTTCTCGTTGTTCACTGTTGTTATACTGTTGTTCTCGTTGTCACTGTTGTTATACAGTTGTTCTTGTTGTCACTGTTGTTATACTGTTGTTCTCGTTGTCACTGTTGTGATACAGTTGTTCTCGTTGTCACTGTTGTTATACAGTTGTTCTCGTTGTTACTGTTTTTATACAGTTGTTCTTGTTGTTACTGTTGTTATACAGTTGTTCTCGTTGTCACTGTTGTTATACAGTTGTTCTTGTTGTTACTGTTGTTATACAGTTATTCTCGTTGTTCACTGTTGTTATACCGTTGTTCTCGTTGTTCACTGTTGTTATACAGTTGTTCTCGTTGTCACTGTTGTTATACAGTTGTTCTCGTTGTTACTGTTGTTTACAGATGTTCTCGTTGCCACTGTTGTTCCATGTATCGTTCGTTGCATGTTTTACAGTTGTTCTAGACTCGTTTCAATTGATCTCTTAAATTTTCAAGGAACTTACCCGCTTAACGATACCAAGATGGTTGAATTCTGGCATATCCTTTCCATGTTCGCCAGGCGGATCTGAAAGAGATTCGTTGTTCAACTCACACAGGCCTTGACCGTCACCTGTAGCTTTGTAATTCAATGAGGCGCAGGACGCTTCTGTTGAACAAAAACTACTGCACTCGAACTCGCTTCTTGTTTGATGCGTTCGAATTACGTGATTAGCCAAGTACTTCCCCCTTTGTCGGTGAAACAAAGCCTCGTTTAGACAAAGTACCCGTCCAAGAATGACAATCGATGTCAAAACAATTGCCCATACAGTGCTAAAAGCAGACATTTCGTGCGTGACGATTCGCGACAGTGAAACAACTAATCGTGTAACAACATTTAATTTATGAACATGCAATATTTATCAGATATACTATTTATCAGACATCCATTTTAATTATGCTTTCAAAGAAATATTTAAAATACTGAATTAATCTGTGTAATCATAGCGTAGCAGCTCAATTGTTGTTTGGGCTCAAAGGATTTTTGCCCGAAAAATTATGGACAAATGAACAAAATCAACTCTGTATTGTTATGATTTTGCCGAGATCGCCTGAAAAAGTGCCCGAATTGCCCGAAACATTTCAGCATGAAACGGATCACTCTGCCTATGTGGGTAATTGCCTTGGCTTTGTATAATTATTTCATTAAGTATTAGTTGAATAATTGGTGCTAGCATATGCCTAACATTTGGCAGCTGTGTTTGAGAACGAAGGCGTAAGTAATTCATCTTATGGGATATAATATAGATCCGTAGTTAGGATACAGGGATGTAGCCAGCAAAAAATGAGTGGCGGATAAAATATCGATTGATCGATCTATTAATATTTATAGAAGGTAGCCGCCCAATTCAGTTAAACGCTGATATAAATGGAACCATGTTAAATTTGTTGATTTGATTACAATCTGCCGGTGCATGATCCTCTCGTTTTTAGTGCAAAGTTTTTTAAACTTTGCAGTATTGTAATGAGTGGCGAAAATTCGCACAATTATATATATATATATATATATATATATACACACACACATATATAGTCAGTGACCGTGTTAACATCCGGGGGGTGGCGACATTATTTCGCAATGTGTCCCCCCGGTTTTTATGTTAACACGCTACTGCGCACGCGCGAGCTGACATTTTGATAAAATCGAAATAACAAACATGGCCGAGCCGAAGGAGCGAGCGATAATATATTCTCGAAACTGGGATTTTGTGGACTTACAGTATTAAATATGGTATAGGAGAAAGGATTCATAGTGTGTTCGGGGAAGGCAGCCTGGATATAAAATAATGGTCTGACATTCAGGATATTTCTGCCATGTTTTGTCATGAGTCAACCTGCAGCGTATTTGTCTTTGTAATAAAATCAAACGTTTGCGGTTATACACCATGTTTATTTAACGACTTTCGTTCCGTAAACTCAGGACGTTTAATATTTGTACACGTCAACAAATTACAACGAAATCGAGCGCGCGTATAACCGCAAACGTTTGATTTTATATTATTGATAGCAAACATATAGAATACCTATCCACTTTTGAAACCGCATTTAAAGGCAGAAATAGAAACCAAGTTGCTCTAAAATCTCTTTAAATATAATATCGAAGGTTTATATTGTGTGTACTTGTTGATAGTTATCAAATTAAATGGGGTTTTAAAATATTACGAAGAAATTTCTGTAATTTGACCGTTTTACTAACTGTCAACAGATACAAATAGCGAAAGTGGACGGGTATTCTACAATTTTTAATAGTGATGTGTCACTAATCCCATCCCTCGATCTTTTAAAAAAATCAAATTCATTCAATCTCAGAAAAAGTCAATCAGTCGACTCAATATCCCGTCAATGTTTTCCCAACCCACGGTTAACATTAATAGGTGCATCACAAAATATCTCTAGTAAAGGAATGTCTGTTGACAGTTAGTAAAATGGTCAAATTACGGAAAGTTCATAATATACAATTGCTTCGTTCTATTTAATTTGATAACTATCAACAAGTACACACAATATAAACCTTCAACATTATATTTAAAGAGATTTTAGAGCAACCTGGTTTGTATTTCTGCCTTTAAATGCGTTTTAAAGTGGACGGGTATTCTGACTATAATTGTTCCAAAAAATAATTTTAATACAAACTACTTAATGACGAAGAGACGTGCAGAGGTTTTTATGGTAAAATATCTAACCAAGTTCGTGGCCAAGGTTTGGTAATTTACTGTAAAGACCGAACAATTATATGGCACTTTTTATTACAAAATCAATTTTGCATTTCTTGGTCTTCGGACTTCGCTTCATTTAACGTCGTCAAAACACCGGAGTAGCATTATTTTCTGTTGTTTCATTCTTGTCTTGATACTAAAAGTTACTTTTATAATGTTTATTTTTCATCATCATCATCATTTATTTAATTTATTTTCATTATTTTGAGGCAATAACTCTCATATAAGGATTTTGTGTTTGTTCCCAACAATTTGCATGTATAGGGAATTAGCAGTGACATTTTATCCGTGGACATATATACATGTAGTTGCCATAATGTTCTGTCCAACTTATCACGTTGGGTGATGGAAAAGTCGTGAGGACACCTGAGATTTTCTAACATATACTTGATCTACATCATCTATTTGACAATGGGGCTACTTTCCCTCCCTCCCCCTCCCTTTACAATGTTGTCTAGTGAAACAAGTTATCATTTCGACGAAATTCGCTGTAGATATGGTGTACAGCATTGAACAGGGGCCCGGGGGAATCACAAAAAGGGGGAAATGTGTCATAAATCTCGCGATTGTCCCAACACTTTTGAAAATGATTGTAGTTTGTAAAATGGTGCCACAGAAATACAGACTTACACTAGAAAATTATCCCGGTTGTTTTTATTTCCATTTAATTTTAACATACAATCTGATAAATTATAATATACCATTTTACTCCTTAAGCAAGCTTACGGTATGACGAATATATGAGAACCACTGTCGTCAGTTAATAAAATAAGTTATTAATGCCATGGCTTATCCTACAGGATATTCTCCTAAATTCCCTAGAATTACAAATAGTTGTAAATTTTAGATCCCAATCCTAATCATGACCCCTAATTTTAACCTTAATTCTAATGCTAACCCACCTCTTTAATTTTATCCCAACCCCCCGCTCTAAGTTACTATTCCAAGTCGTACGTTGATATATCTAAATGCACATTGAAATGCAACTGCAACAAAATGTTTGGATTATTTTTAAATGTGCGTTCCGTGCTAACTATAGGTAATACAAAGTCTGGATTATTCCTATGTAGAGGATGAGTTGTGAAACAAAGAATAATTCCGAGATGACCTAGACATTACTCCACTAATATATAACAAATTGCTGCTGTGGTCTTAAACCCGTTATCGTTTCCCCCACATATGGCCATGTTACCACACGTTACACTAGCGGATTTTCCACAAATATATCCGGTAACCCCAAACCCAAGGTACGAATCAGGGTCGACGCAATTATTTTGATTATTACTGACGATTCCAAGTCGTACGTTGAGATTTGTGGAACTTAAATGAATATTAAATCCCTCTCGGTTGCAATTCTTTTGCAAGGATGAGTCATCGATTAGCGCCTTCCATGTACTGCGTCCTGCGGTTGTCCCTCGAAATGTACCGTCTGCTATCACACCGTACAGCGACCTTGCTTCATAATCTAGCTTTACCCATTTCGTGACGCCTTCGACTTTCATTCCCAGACATATTTTCTTGAACGGAGTATTCCAGTAGGATGCTAGCTTACTTTCTTGATCTGTTAATCCTTCCAAACCTTCGCGATATCCATACGTGTTCATGTCGCTCCAGTAAGGAGAATCGTATTTGAAAGTACTCTGAAAAGAAAATTTCACACTATCTTATTTATATAATATTATGCTTTTATTAAATATTCATGATAAAAGGTAATCCTTAACTGCCATTCATTTAGATCAATTATATTAAGCGTGTTCGCACATATTCCATTGCAGAACAAGCGTTGCTTAAGGACAGGTCATTTAACGCCCAATATACTTTAACAAACTTCATATGCCCTTTAAAGGGTATCACAATATAAATCTCTTTTAAAGGGCATCACAATATAAATCTCTTTTAAAGGGCATCACAATATAAATCTCTTTTAAAGGGTATCACAATATAAAGCTCTTTTAAAGGGCATCACAATATAAATCTCTTTTAAATGGCATCACAATATAAATCTCTTTTAAATGGCATCACAATATAAATCTCTTTTAAAGGGCATCACAATATAAATCTCTTTTAAAGGGCATCACAATATAAATCTCTTTTAAAGGGTATCACAATATAAATCTCTTTTAAAGGGTATCACAATATAAATCTCTTTTAAAGGGTATCACAATATAAATCTCTTTTAAAGGGCATCACAAAATAAATCTCTTTTAAAGGGTATCACAATATATTAAATCTCTTTTAAAGGGCATCACAATATAAATCTCTTTTAAGGGGTATCACAATATAAATCTCTTTTAAAGGGTATCACAATATAAAGCTCTTTTAAAGGGCATCACAATATAAATCTCTGTTAAAGGGCATCACATTATAAATCTCTTTTAAAGGGTATCACAATATAAATCTCTTTTAAAGGGTATCACAATATAAATCTCTTTTAAAGGGCATCACAATACAAAGCTCTATTAAAGGGCATCACTAAATCTTTGCAATTCCAAATACGTTCGAACACCCTTAAATATTGATGTTATACTTAGGCCCGAACTTTTCATGAGCCGAACGTAATTCCAATTTGGGCAAACCTAAATGACATAATCCCGCCTGTTGATTCAGACGCCGAACTTAATTCGCCGAACTTAATTCGAACTCAAGGTTCATGTCAGCGGTAGACTGCGAAAATGTTACACTGATATTATTGTAAACATGGAGGACTCGAATAATACACACAAGAGGACTCTTCTACGACAAATGATGATCGAAAGAAGAATAAGGAGGAGAAAGATGCAAACTGCTTTACATTACCTTGTATAAGTAGAAGAACACAGCTGGTTAGAGTGTGTCTAATCACTTTCATGCTCTTGTTATTGTCGAATAGAAATAAAACACCGGCTGTATATAATCGCTCGTACCGGCGCCTGGGAAGAAACCTTGGATGGTTTAACTTCGTCTGTACTACTTATTCCGACGAACGGTTAACGTAAAACTTTTAATTTTATTCTTGAACGAATTCGAAGCATAGTCAATCGAGATATGGTCTGGAAACTCGGCAAACTTCAAAGCGACTATAACGAGCTACGTTTTGATGTTGAACCGCACCTTACACCGGCACATCCTTTGTTTTAGGTTTATTAATATTTAAACAACACGGTTGAGCGATTAAACCCAAACTATTCTATTGGATGATTGCTTCATTATACTAAAATACAATATGTTCAGTGACCGTGCACCGTGCACAAAATTGCATAAAGACGAACAAAAAGATAGAACAAAGAATTTAGCTGAGTTTCCAGACCATATCTCGATTGACTATGTTCAAAGAGATACCATAAACGAAGAGCCGATATCACCAGAGTTTAGGTTGGCTATTTGTCTTTATCGCCTCGCGAGGGGTGATTATTATTACACGATAGGGGAGATGACAGGTTTGGGTATTTCTACAGTCTGCACAATCGTTAACGAAGTAACAAAAGCAATAGTGGAACACTTGTGCGAAGACTGTGTGACAAAGCACATGCCTAAAACAGAAGACGACTTTAAGAAAAATATGCTCGATATGGAGGAACTGTGGCAATTTCCATGTTATTGGTCGGCCATAGATGGTTGCCACATACCTATAAAGTGCCCGCCTGGGGGTCTTTAATCGAGCAAGGACTACCATAATTTTAAAAACTTCTATTCGATTATTATGATGGCAATGGTTGATTCCAATTATAGATTTATGTGGGCACTTGTGGTTTTCCTGGAAACTCGCACGATGTGATTATTTTCCAGTCAACACAACTTTGGAAAAACATAAAAGAAAATTACCACAATCCTCAAATCGGGAAGGTCGTTGGTGGAGTATTTGTACCACCCCTAAGTACTCTGTGATTCGGCATTTCCGTTTCAATCATGGCTCATGAAACCCTATGGTAATGCTGTTCTAACTTCTACCGAACGGAATTTCAATTATAGGCTCAGCAGGGCAGGAATGGCGACAGAAGGGTGCTATGGACAGTTAAAGGGAAGGTGGCGGGTTCTCTACAAAAAATGTGAAAGCAGCAAAGATGAAATTAAAACAGCCACTCTTGCATGCATGGTACTCCACAACATTTGCATTGATAATGGTGATACCATATCAAAAAAGTTAGATTTAACAGTTGATCCAACTACTAACCAGAGGCGCGACAGGGCTAAGATTAGAGAACTACTCCAAATGACTTCCTGTGGACAAATTAGGGACTCGTGCAAACAGGCAAATCTTATACGAGATAAATTGTAAATAAAAAATCTTATACTGATAAATTGTTTTTGGAAAAACAAACTGGTCAAGTCTGCTAAGCCATGCTATAGTTCAATAACTTTGAACATCACAACTGAAAGAATATACTGCCAACATTATTGAAAATTATTTGTTATGACTTATGACCACATGCATATAAGTGGACCCTGCTTGTGTTGATATTATTTACCACAGTAACTTTAACAATGCTTCATACTTGAATCTTGCTTCAATAATGCTTCATACATCAATCATTCATATTTGTCATATCATGTGACTGTATCATATCCCAGTATATTTGCTAAAGATCACTGTAAATATTTAATTACATACAAAAGTAACTTTCATCTAGGGGAAGACTATAATAATTTTTTGTTTCACCATGAAAACATATTCTGATAATCCAATTTGAACTTTTAGGCAACAATATAGAAATCTGAGAGTATATATATAAATTTTATTACAGTGTAGGAATTCTTCACATACAGTAGCTACTTAAAATGTAATAGTCTTGCCCTTAAGATCTGCTGGTGGTGGTGGTGAAGTAATTAAATAGTTGTTTTGTAGTCATGTCTATTTGTAGTAGCTACACTGTAGCTATATAGATACACTGATTTCTTGGAATGTATATTATTGAGTTTAGTTTTCTAATATGGACTGTAAATAATTCATATTCACTTTGTAGTTAGAACTGAATAAGTAACACTTGAACAAGAACATAATTTTAAAATCTACAATAATAATATGTTGTATGACTATGTAGAACAGGTGTTAAAAAATCAACTCTGTTTTTGGTTCACCATATGCATCTATTATACACTGTACTTGCATGGCTACACAATAACATCTGGCAGAATGTCCTGTTTTTTTGTTGCACATGTATCTTGGAGCAGCTAGTCACATCACAATGCTCACATGGTGTGCTAAACTGGACTGTCACTGGGGTCACAGAGTCTATCATGCAAATATGATCTTAATTGATTCAGATGCCGAACTTTTCATCAGCCGAACCTAATACATTAGGTTCGGCTCATGAAAAGTTCGGCGTCTGAACTGAGCCTTAGAGTTAGAATCATCCGGCTATATATGTACAATATTATTAAGAACCATCAACCAACAACCAAGGACTATTTTTGACCGATCTATTCGACATTTAAAATTATAACTTATTGCCATCTTATCTTGTTTGTCTTTGCCTATCATCATTTACTCTATCTGGAAGCAAATGATAAAGACGTCAAATTTAATAAACGCCTTTCCGATAAGGTTTCTATTTTAAATGTTCTAATGCTTCTTCATAATTTAGATTTTGGATTAATTAACCCAAAGGCTCGTTTGTCAATTTCCATACTCTGCTATTTTGTTTGGCCTCCATTCCACAAAATGCCTCATAATCTCACCACTAAACATAAAATGCCTTTGTCTCACCACTAAGCAGTACAGAGCAATTACATCTCTAATTGGAGCACCTTCTTTCAAAAAATACAGTCTTTTCCTGGCTTTTTTAATAATTGAACAAGTATTGGAATGTTGTAGATATTGATATATTCTTATTTATCATATATACAACACAATACACGTGTATATTATCAATGAAACAAAATATATTCTGCCTTAATAGTAGTTTGTAAATCGCATAATGCAGCTCTATCGTGCTGTGCTATGCTGTGCAGTGCTGGGTTGTACGAGCCGTATTATACTGTACTGTAACATTCACTGATCTCTACATAAACACTGGATCGAGCAACTATTGTTCAGAAAATCAAGCTGGAAATAAGCCATCTTGTTGGCACCACGTTATATGGTTTTACTATAGACGACAGATAACATCTCTCTATGATCTTTTGAGGTGCTAAAATGAATTAGTTGTCCAAGGTTTTCTATAAACCCCTACTTCTGGCTTCATTTTCTGTCCAATAGTTGCTCTATCCAGTCTTTATTTTGCGATCAGTGGTAATATCTCGTACCTTACTCCCATTCATTTTCAAAACCAGTGTCCAAGCTCCACCTCCACAGTTGACAATATTGCTCATGTGACAAAAAACTGGATATTTTTTTGCTGTGGAATCACTTAATTCTTTGAGATAGTAAACACCACTAGAAAGGGACCTAAAAAACGAAACAAACTTCTCAGAATTTAGAAACTATACATTACAAAATAGGAATCAGGTTGCGTTGACCCTTGATCTCGAATATTACAAATAGACCCTCTCACGGTTGAAGTTGAATGATGTGTAATCAGGGCAAAATTCAAAGGAAAACTTAACCGTAACCGACATGCAAAGTTCAATTATTTCGTTTGAATTTTGTCTTGATTATCCATGACTCATCTTCTATTATGACATATACGCGTACCCATCTTCCTTTAGTGCTTCCTTGCAAGATCTTACATCGACACACTTCTTTGTATCTACACAATCGTAAAATAAATAACTGTGCATAAGAAATTAAACATGCATATTGCTCATGATATTGAAATGGCTTGTCCGGATGTCGCCAAATTAGTCGAGTAGAGAAACCTCCAAGAAAAGACTTACAATCTGATTGAAACCAAACGGATTGAATTCATTGGCGAATCGTGCATAATGTGTTCATAATATCAAACGAGCTCTGTCTGTTCTTGTTGTAATCTTCTAAATTATATTTATGTTATATATATATATATATATATATATATATATATATATATATATATATATATATATATATATATATATATATATATATATATATATATATATATATATATATATATAAAATAGAGATCTTGTGTTTGTGTTTCGAGAGTGCTCGATACCATCGGTAGAGCAAATATATAGAATAACTGGACACTAATAAAATGTTTCTAAGTCCAAGGTTACAATGATGTACTGGTTCGATTTATATAATAAATAAATATATATATATATATATATATATATATATATATATATATATATATATATATATACATGAAAGTATACAATGTGCCCTACCGGCTATCACCATATGGCTTTATGGTAACTGTGGACTTGGGACCCACTATGTACGGCTACACATTGTAGGATTGCATTGTGGAGTCACCAGAGTGCTCAAACTGCGAGCAGTGAGCAATGCATAACGCAAACAGTAAACGTCTCATTGAGAGAGACTCTCCGCCCAATCCATGAGAGTGCTCAAACCACATGAGCGGTGAGCGTAATATATACATGAAAGTATACAATGTGCCCTACCGGCTATCACCATATGGCTTTATGGTAACTGTGGACTTGGGACCCACTATGTACGGCTACACATTGTAGGATTGCATTGTGGAGTCACCAGAGTGCTCAAACTGCGAGCAGTGAGCAATGCATAACGCAAACAGTAAACGTCTCATTGAGAGAGACTCTCCGCCCAATCCATGAGAGTGCTCAAACCACATGAGCGGTGAGCGTAATATATACATGAAAGTATACAATGTGCCCTACCGGCTATCACCATATGGCTTTATGGTAACTGTGGACTTGGGACCCACTATGTACGGCTACACATTGTAGGATTGCATTGTGGAGTCACAAGAGTGCTCAAACTGCGAGCAGTGAGCAATGCATAACGCAAACAGTAAACGTCTCATTGAGAGAGACTCTCCGCCCAATCCATGAGAGTGCTCAAACCACATGAGCGGTGAGCGTAATATATATATATATATATATATATATATATATATATATATATATATATATATATATATATATATATATATATATATATATATATATATATATATATATATATATGAAAGTGTTTTTAGTTTGATAACGAAAGAAGAAGTAAATAACCACTCATTTCAGTTTGCTTATCGCACTAACGTTTTCACTTTATTAAGTTCTTCAGGTGCATATGACATATGAGTGGTTTTCCTAGTATTTATATACATTATTGAGTATCAATATCATGCATTACGTCATTACATAACTAAGAAAGTAATTTTACTCTAACTATAATTATGGAATGCGTTTGTATTATTATGTTAATGCTATTGTTCTCTATTGTTTTGTCGGCATGTTTTGCCGCCGTATGACATCATCGTTGGTTAAGATCCTATAGTGATTTGAATTTAAGTCTGGTTGTAGAAAATTTATAATATCCTGTTCTTTAGATTCTCTAAATAGTCGGTTCGTGTTCTGACATTGATAGATCGGCATTATTCTGAATTATCCATTGTTACATCGTGTTAGATGTTCGCGTTTGAATGTGAATAATTTTCTTTCAACGTAACCAACACTCGAAATGACAGAGCTAATTTATATCACTATAACTAACTATTTTAACTATGATTTACCGGGTAGTAATTTACCGGGTAGTAATCATGTCGTTTTGATATTGTTATTGATATACTGTATAGTGGTGGTGGATAAAATTCAGGGTATGGTACAGGTAATATTTGGCATTACACTCGATCAAACTACATGGTCTCAGGATTTATGTTGAAGGAAAATTTCGAGTGTATTTCCATAAATCCTTAGACCATGTAGTTTGATCGAGTGATGCCAAATATTACCTTAATATACCCAGAATATCATCCCTGCAGCATTACCACCACTATATATACATAACTCGTGACTAGGCTCTTGGCAACGGCTTCCGTAGCTCAGTGGTCAGAGCACTGCACTAGCATCGCAGGGTCGCGGGTTCAATTCCAGCCGGAAGGCCTTGAAGTAATATATATATATATATATAATATATATATATAATATATATATATATATATATATATATATATATATATATATATATATATATATATATATATATATATATATATATATATATATATATATATATATATATATATATATATATATATATATATATATATATATATATATATATATATATATATATATAGAACGGTAAGGTCCTTGGGTCTTGATCCAATTAGGAAGGAATGGCTTGTGGTCAGCACATTTGGCAAACCGTTAACGTAGTCGCGGTTGCGAAATGTGGTTGTGGTTAATTTGTTTCCCCCGGGGGGAGGAAAGGCTATGCAAGTGGAGGCCTATGTTGTGCCTGATATTTATCGAATTCAAAACGAACATGTTGAAGTGGTAAACACGATTTCCCTCATTTGCAGGACATATGGTTCTCAGATGTTTGTAGAAGGGGAGAAGACTCAGAGATTGACTTACTGATCGGAGCAGATTATTTGTGGAGTTTTCAGACAGGTTGTGCATGGTAAAGGGAAAGGTAGATGAGCCAGTTACTTTCGGGGCCATTAAATATTTTCTGAGGAGGCGACCGTCAGATCGTCCATGTATCGTCTAAATTATATTTTTATCATTTATAGACCCTACGCACGCGGTATTCGACATAATATTGAGTGTGAAATTTACTTTTGAATGAGAATTTTTAAATGCATATAAATCCATTCTAGTCTCGTGAGCAGTTACAATATTACCGTTTTTTATTACTAAGGTAATACAAAATTACGTATTTTGGCTTAAACTGCCACGCTGTTATAACTGTTAATTCAGGAGGATTGAGATCACGTGACTCTTAATGCAAGTCGTCTATCTGGTGTTAATACAATACTTATTACTCATAATTTAATTTTGCTAGACTTACTTTGAGAAAATACTTGCTGCCTTTCTTCACAGTTCTTGAATAGAAAATGAGGCGATAGACGAAATAATATACTTAATTTCAATTTAAAGATTATAAATAATTTAAATATGGAGTAAATTGTGAATAATACGCCCATCCTCTTTTCTGATAAACAGCTGCAGCACATTTGAAAATGTGAATATTGAAGCTAGCCTTAACGGTTTTAACCCCCAGCTTCAAAGCTGTATTGTTTATTCATGATCTTACCCGCTTTACAACACCTAGGTAGTTGAATTCAGGCATATCCAATCCCTCTTGTGCAAGACCTTGGAGTCCGGACGAGGCATTGTTGAGCTCACACAGCCCTTGGTTGTCTCCTGCGTGCTTGTAATTCACCGACGTGCATGACTCCTCTCTTCCGCAAAACATACTGCATTCGAACTCACTATCGGCGTGCTTTGTTTCAATGACGTGATTCGGCAAATACTTTCCCTTTGATTATAATAAGAAAATAATAATAACGACGCATTTCAGGCAATTGCGCTCAAAAATTCAGACAGAATTGAACATATACCCCCTAATTTTGTAAACTCATTCACATTGCTTTCATTTCTCTAAACGTTAACACAGACATTGTGCAACCGTTGTATTATAGGCAGCACTCCGTTACAATAGTAACTCTAGTAGTAATATTTATTCAGTACACCACAATACCACATTACAGAAGTGTTTTTCATTGAGATACTGTAACACTATACAAAATACACACTACACAATGCCACACTATGCCACACTACCCTATACCACACTACACTGCACCACAACACACTGATGATCAAAATAATAATAGTTTAAATCAAAGATTATATTGACGATGTAAATGAGTACGTGAACATATGACTATGCATTACGTGTCTCTTATTTTTTCTACTGTGTCACTGAATATTATGGCAATTTATGCAAACTGACGTTTTGGGTTTTGGTGAATTTGCCATCTGCATCCCCCTCTATATAGTTTGAGGCGGACGTGTATATTATTACCCGTCAGACAGTATAGTGGAGGTTCACAGAATTTTTTAACAATTTTTCTGTTTATTCTAAACGTTCTTTTTTAATTATTGTAAACGTTTTTCAATTCTTATTTCAACAATTATTGGGGGGCTACTTATATATACAATGCAATATATAGGACATGTTGATTTACAATACCTTTTGCCTTTGGAATAGTGTTTCGTCAAAACATTCCATACCAATAACAATTACTGTACACCAAAAAAATGTTTTACACCAAAAGCGCTGAAGAGCAAACATGGCTCCTCCGTCTCATCAACCTTAGATACTGTTGGCTTTTTATGCCTATTTAAAGAACAAGTCTTAAATAATAAATGATCGTATGCCATTAGATGGCATGCGTTTATACTCAACCACAGTATACTACAACGACAGGTCCAATGAATATATCTATATATATAATCTTGCATCGGTTTTGGTAGACTATGCTGAAATTGTTTGTATATATATATATATATATATGTACCAGTTGCGAAAAATGCAACTTAGAAGCCTTCCGGCTGGAATCGAACCATGGCATTGAGGTTGATTAGTGATTAAATGCCCCTCAAGCCTCGGAAGGTTTAGTAAAAGTCCCTCGGGCCTCGCGACTTTTACTAAACCTCTCTCGGCTTTTGGCTACATTTAATCACTAATTAACCTCAATGCCATGCTATTACTTTGTAATATATATATATATATATATATATATATATATATATATATATATATATATATACAATATCTACAGACACGTGTTTCGCTGTTCCACAGCTCATCAGTGTAGCTTGGTACGATCTAGATATGGGCACGAGATCTAATTATATATATATATATATATATAGCCGCGGCCAGTTAATGCTGGTTGACTCTGTTAATATATATTTTGCGGGTCTTTAACTCATTTGGTTATTTCTATAGTAACACTAAAATGTTCTGTTCTTTTCTTTAGTACAGTAGCAGGTAGCTGTGAATATGAATAGCGAGTTAATACCTTCATCATT
The DNA here is from genome assembly GCA_035772405.1 of Chrysogorgia sp. JL179-B06. Lineage (NCBI taxonomy): Eukaryota > Metazoa > Cnidaria > Anthozoa > Scleralcyonacea > Chrysogorgiidae > Chrysogorgia > Chrysogorgia sp. JL179-B06. The sequence goes on from JAYKKM010000089.1 coordinate 19,615, forward strand.
ACAAAACAATATCGACAATGGCTACCGCTTGAAGGCCGTAATTTCGAAAATGGAGTTACATTTTACATTGAGTTACATGGAGCGAAAATATTAAAATGAACATTCTGCTTATCGAGTAAATCACCCAGTCTCGTTTACCGACCTCTTAATTTATGGATGCAATAACGATTTTCAAATTATTCAGTTACCTGTTTTGTTAGATCACTCAAACAGGGCCATTGTGAAGGGTACTGTTTGTGACATTAAAATTTACCTAAACCCATCATTTGGGTGTTTAAAAGACAAATTATGTGAATATTTCGTTCGGCAAAGACAAATTCTGCGAATATAGATCTCATTTAACAAATACTGAAATTCGGCGAATATCTCATTCGGCAAAAACAACTTAGGCTAATTTTAGTATAATTTTATTCATAGTACAAATATAAGTCCAATTGCAGAGACATTGCACCTAAAGAGTTAATAGTGCATGTGTCGAAATGCATAGTGCTTCTTTCTAGTATTTATTTGCTAAATTAACAGCATCTTACAGTTCTGGTTTATAATATTTTTTCCAAGCAATATCTCATTCGGCAAAAAACAAATTCGCCAAATATCTCGTTCGGCAAAAAAAAATTCGCCTAATATCTCATTCGGCAAACCACCTGCTGCCGAGGAGCTTATAGTAGAGAGCTTAAGTAAGCGACGTTCGACTTGTTTTATTTCATTTTGCGGCGTTCTTATTTCGCGGACGGAAAGCGGAAATCGAGAATGGCGTATTCTTCAATAAAATTACAAAAAATAGTGATAATTCATGAAGATAATGAAAAATAAAGATGAAAATTTGCTTTGGATAATTTGCTTTGGAAAATGAAAATCGCGAATGGCGTATTTTTCAATAAAAATACGAAATGGAGCCAATGGAGGGCTAAAAATCTAAAGCGGTGACTGTGTTAGAAAGCAATTTTGAATTTTATCGCTGAATATCAAGCCACAAACCATTGAATGTAGAAATGAATAATAATACATCTTTCTAGTTCATACAAGCTTCAAAATTTCTGAAAACCTAGTTCTAGAACGGCACTAAGCTCTCTATTTTGCTACGTCACCGCGAGTGACGAGCCTTGGTGCGACCAGCGCAGTACACGTGTTCATTGTGGATTTGTGCACATGTTTTGAAGAACCACACCCAAAGAGAAAGCCCTCTTGGCTCTTACTTCGTGTACCGGAACATTACATCATTGAAATATTTAGTGTCTATAACGTAGTCTGTGTCCATTGTTTGTCCGGTACACGAAGGAGATGCCGCCCTCTTGTTATCTAATTTCTTGCTCACATGCATCCCCCTTCTCAACTGCCTTCTTGACGGCCCTGCAGTCAAATCTACGATCCATATTACCACCACGCTTGTGGTCTCGGTCTCCTAGACCCAATCCTTGAAGCTCAAGCATGAATTATGATTCAAGCATGAATTATGATTCATGTAGTAAAATTTCTCTCTTGTTCCCACCCGACTGTAATTTGCATTGCTAATGCTGAGTTAAACCAAACAGGGGAGGATCATGCAGCCGAAAATCTGACGGTTGCAAATATGTGAAGTGGATTTCCAAGGGGGTACGGGGGCCGCCACCCGGAAAATGTTAAAGTCCAGAACCTCTAAAACGCGATTTCTCGCATTCGGAGCAAATGATTACAGATAATTTTGCGGCAAGCACAGCTCAAATTTTACGCAAAACTAAGAACCAAATATCACTGTCAAGAATATCAAACTATTATTAAAATAGGACTATATAGATTGACCAACTTACCTATCCTTGTTGAACGTACCTGCTCTCCCAGCTTAATAAATTAATTTTTCTTTACAAGACAGTAATACTAATTTACTAGCCAAAGGACTTTGGGCATTTAGCAAAAGATAAAATCAAACTTCCACATTCATATACTGTACAGTCTCTTTTTATAATAAATTAAATTCCAATTAAACTCAGCTTCTATAAATAATATTGGCAATTTGGCATTTGTATTTCCAAATATAAACCAACTAATGTACAGCACAATTAATTGTTGTAATTATATGAACAATAAATAGATACTGTACAATGTGCATGTTTTACAAGATCACATGTATTATACATGGTTGAAGTGGGTTGGTGAGTTATATTATGCAAGAATAGCCATGTATTAAAGTCACCAACTGATCACTTAAAATATGTTATCAGTATAAAAAGACAACTATCATGGTCAAAGTTGTTTGCCTGGCTACCCTGCCTCTCGGTGGGCGTGACAGTATTATTTATTATTGGCAACCCCAATTCTACATACAAATTGTATTACTTATATATAATAGAATTCAGGGATATTAGGCATAGCAAAACAACAAGCCAGGGAGTTTGGCTCAGCTGACAATATATTGAAGTAAATGGTTTTAACCTAGGTGTGTTCATTAGATGTGTGAAGTTGATCGTCCAGGTTGTTGTAGTCTTGAGAAAGTCTATTGTTGGTGACTGACAATTTTCAACTGCCTCAGCGGCGGTCTCATGACATTATATTAAGATGCCACTGAAACAGAATTAGAAATATGCCAACCATCACGATTGTATATGTTTATATATAGAGTGTTTGTGTACATGTATATGAACATATACATGATATGTGACTGTGTATAATGTATACAGATTATTTACTCATCTACATTCTACTAACTTACTGTATCAGATGCAGTGAGATAGTAGATGAGTGGATATTCTGTATACATATACAGGTATTTTGGTATGCATATATAGATATTGTGATATATCACAATATCACTATCAGTATATATATATATATGCATATACCAAAATACCTGTATGCAAATTATTAACTTCTTTAAATATTATTAACTCTTTCAGTATGGTTTCAGGAAACTGTAGCTGGCTCACTTCACAAAAGCTCTCTCCTCCGCACTCCGCAGACTCGCAGAGGCTTCCAATGCAATCTCAATAATTGCGCTTAAACAACTAGCTTTTTTAATAATAATAATAATAATATAACTTTATTTAAAAACAGGATAAAAAAACCTTTTCAGTGAAACTTCGCTGCTATCAGTAATGGTCCTGTTACATCATTTAAGGCCTAACTATTACATATTAGCTAATGAATTATTTACAAAAAATCATGTTCTAAAAAATGTTTTAATGCTGTTCTAAAAAGTACTAAAGATTTTATCTGGCGTATATTCGCTGGTAACCTATTATAAATCAATGTTCCTTGAAAGAAGAAGCCCTTCCTTGCTATTTCTAATTTAACTTTTGGTACAATGACACAATTCCCATTATTTCTAGTGTTTCTAAGATGATTCATGAGTATAAAAAGTTCACAGGATATTTGATATAACGATTTAAAGACTGCCATAGAAGTGTTATAAATACGTATTGATCTGATGATCAGGTAGTTTTAGATCAGTATATGTTTTAATTAAACCATTATGTATTATATTATCAGCTCGACTTTCTAAATCTTGAAATTTAATTAAAGTGGATTCTGTAAGATCCAGATAAATAAGATCACAATACGTCATTAGTGGGATTATCATAGATTGGTAAATAGTTACCGCGGCATGTACAGTCATGCAGAGATGATCTCATTTTCCGAAACAGTCCCAGCCTCCCAGATGCTTTCCTGAAAACACGTTGCAGCTGCTGATTGAAGATTAACGATTGGACAAGTATAGAACCCCTAGGTATTTATACGATCTTGAATAGTAAATTACTTAATTAGTACCATTGCAACTGATAGTGACAGATTTCTTTCTTTTGACAGACGCAATTGGCTGCCCGAAAAACCATTGACTCTGTCTTATCCTTCAAATTAATCACCAATTGATTTTGCCAGCATTGCTTCTATATGTCACTTAGTTTCTCATTTGCGACATATAAAACTGTGTCATCGGTATATACATGATGATATTTGAATGTTTTAAAATATTTGGCAGGTCATTGATATATATATATCAAGAAAAGTAATGGCCCCAAGATGGAACCTTGGGGCACGCCATAAAGGACTGGAAACTTTTCAGATTTACAATTGTCATATACTACGGTATGAGATCGATCATCCAAATAATTCTTAAACCAGATAAGATGCTCATCGCAAACACCAAGACACTGAATCTTTTCAATCAAACGCAAATGGTCAACCGTATCAAACGCCTTCCGCAGGTCCACAAAGACAGTACCTATAAGTTTCCCTTTATCCATGGCTTTCCTGATATTGTCAGTCAGATACGTGACGGCAAGTGTTGTCGAGTGCTTCTTGCGAAATCCAAATTGGAAAGATTATAAAAGTTTATTTTGTTCAAGAAAGCTGTATAGTTGGTCATGGACTATCCGCTCCAAATTTTTGAAATAACAGATAAAATAGATATCGGTCTATATATTTGTCCATTGAGGTAGTGCTTCCAGATTTGAAAATGTGACCCTCCATGGGAAAACGTATACGTTAACGATATTCCGTTCAAACGGTCTAAAAACGGATTGTAAATGGATGATAAACGGTCTTCAAAAGCGTTTAAACGGCTTTGCGAAATGTTTAAACGGTTCATCTCAAATTTTGAACGGTTTAGATAAAGCGTTTAAACGATTTAAGATAACCGTTTAAACGGTACTGGACAATCGTTTAAACGGTTTTGGCCAACCGTTTAAACGATTTTGGACAACCCTTTCCAACCGAGGCGTCTTTTATATTTTATTCTGGCTGCTGGCAGACGATATTTTTTAGAGAGGAAAATTGTGTAAAAGACAAACTAATATGAGACCTAATGTAATCTAACTCCTCGACCATCAATACATCCCACCTATGGCTTACTCGATTTTGCTTCTTCACTATTTGTAATAAATTAAAGTTTTAGGTTCGGTTCATTTATTACCCGAAGCAAACGAGCGCATGCGCAAAGTGGAACGATAATGAACATTTGCGTCGATGTGTATAGGAACAGTAGGTGCAACTGTGTTGTAAAACCAGAAATATACTAAAGTGGACGTCCATAAACCCGCATAATCGCTTGCTTACGCGTCACATTACCGCATTCAATAATAACAGATGGCCACGCTAACACCTTTCATCAACCTTATTGATAGCACTTAGTATAGTTCCGTTCACAATATTTGTTTATTTCAAAACGCATACCTTTTAGACGCATATTCTTCCTTATATAGTGTGTTACGCCTTGATATTTATTCTGAGATTAAATTACTAATATTACTATTGTGAAATATAAATAATAGTTTTCGAAATAATTAAACTTTGTTTTATGCCCTCTCTAAATTATAGCAATAACACACATAGCAAATAATATGGAGTCTGACATGGGGAGGAGGCTGCAGGTGAATTAAAGATACTGCGTCACGACTTGACAAGAAGCACGTCTTCTCTTGGTGATGAAGAGATGTGAATGATCGAAGAAGTGATTGACAGCCCCTTTTTCAGGAAAGGGCTAGTCCTCGAAATGTTGTAAATAAAAGTTTTAGGAGCAACACTTTGGTTTGAATGAACTATGTAAATATGTAATATCAATGGTTTTCGACCAGTTTGTTTCAGATTAATTTTTGTTTGCCGGCTTCCCTTAGACTCGTCCACAATGCTTTGATCTCTTAAGTCGATAAATATTTAATAGTTTTATTATCCGTTTTCTATGAATTGTTGTTTCCCAAAATTGGACCTGGTTATGAACAGGTTCACATTAGTGAACTCGATATCGAACTGGAAATTAGTGACTCCAAAATTTCATTGATATTTACATGAACATACAAAACAACACAATAAGTACGACCATATTATGTTACAAACCTACAGACTCGCACAAAAGTTAATCATTTGCGATGTTAGCAGTCGTTCAGCAAACAGACTGAGGGAGAGGGAGAACTATATACAAGGGTGCAATGACAGGTGTAATATTCAAGGGGACTATGCGATAGTAAAGCGGTAAGAAACAAAAACTTGAAAAGGAATGAAAGTGTATTAAGATAATAGTCCCTCGCAACTAAAATAAAAAAACTTGTAGGAAATTAAATAAAAGAAAAACGTTCGTTAAGGATGGGAATGTGGGGTGCCCAGTTTAAAAATGAGACGCATCTCTTGCCGTTTGCGGTTATCGTTACCAACTGAGATGGGGAAAATGGCACAGACTATCATGTCTGAAACAAAATGCATTTGATTGCAATGAAATCCCGTACATTTGATTGGCTACTTTCTACTGGTGTCACCCTTTTGGAAAATCTATAAGCCCTATTTATTTTATTTCATCTCGTCGTAAGGGCTCCGCTCGAAACGTCAGTATTTCGTTACTAAACATATCGGCAGTTCACTGCACCTTTTCACTTTGCTATACAGACTCACACAGACAACAATTTGATTATCAAAGCAAAAGTGAATTGTTTTCTTTGCATGAGGCTACCCTACCGAAAATTATTGTTATTAAACGCGCACAAGCACTTTTTCCAAATAACCAAAATAACTAAAAAAGATACCAATCATCCGAACATTCCATCCGAAAAACACACCTCTATACAATATTATTTCTAAAAATTTCAACAATATATCCTTTTACTGACAAGGTTATTATTCATGTAAACTGATTAATGCTTTCAGACGAGACCCAAATTTAAAGGGATCTTTTCTCCAGATCTATTCGTTCTAACCATAATAAAACGTGCGATCCCGATACTTTTCATTGCCATAGTTTTTGTAAATATATATAATAATTATAGTTATAATTATACAGTAATAATTATAATATATATATATTATATATATATATATATATATATATATATATATATATATATATATATATTATATATATATATATATATATATATATATAATATATATATATATATATATATATATATATAATATATATATATATATATATATATTTATATATATATATATATATATATATATATATATATAGGTAATATTTGGCATTTCACTCGATCAAACTACATGTTGAAAGGATTTATGGTGAAGGAAAATTTCGAGTGTTGGAATACATACATTTTAAGACCAAACCGGGACTAGTTGCGAAAATGCAACTTAGCGGCCTTCCGGTAGGAATTGAATCCGCGACCCTGGGATTGCTAGTGCAGTGCTCTGACCACTGAGCTACGGAAGCCGTTGCCGAGAGCCTATAGTCACGAGTTCTGTATATATGGTGGTAATGCCGGGATAAGATTCTGGGTATATTATAGTTAATATTTGGCATTTCACTCGATCAAACTACATGTTGAAAGGATTTATGGTGAAGGAAAATTTCGAGTGTTGGAATACATACATTTTAAGACCAAACCGGGACCAGTTGCGAAAAATGCAACTTAGCGGCCTTCCGGTAGGAATTGAACCCGTGACCCTGCGATTGCTAGTGCAGTGCTCTGACCACTGAGCTACGGAAGCCGTTGCCGAGAGCCTAGTCACGAGTTCTGTATATATGGTGGTAATGCCGGGATAAGATTCTGGGTATATTATAGGTAATATTTGGCATTTCACTCGATCAAACTACATGTTGAAAGGATTTATGGTGAAGGAAAATTTCGAGTGTTGGAATACATACATTTTAAGACCAAACCGGGACCAGTTGCGAAAAATGCAACTTAGCGGCCTTCCGGTAGGAATTGAACCCGCGACCCTGCGATTGCTAGTGCAGTGCTCTGACCACTGAGCTACGGAAGCCGTTGCCGAGAGCCTAGTCACGAGTTCTGTATATATGGTGGTAATGCCGGGATAAGATTCTGGGTATATTATAGGTAATACCATGATGACTTCGGGTTCTTTTGTTCTCGCCGGGTGGTTTAATCACGATATTCCCGGCTTTAGCGGGGAGATCTCTAAATCTCCCGGCAAAGCCGGGCAGATTTCTAATTTCTCCC